>CATKRY010000278.1:0-363389 GCA_949775005.1 Orthosia gothica | reverse complement strand
TTGACAAAGTCCTAGCCCCGAGGAGCGCTCCACATAGTTCTAATCTAGGAATGGTCATTGGTTTAATGGGTGCTACCCTGGCCTTTGCACATAACAGGCGTGAGGTATACGACTGATTTCTACTCTTAGACCTTAAATAGACACATGCACCATATGCAGCTTGTGAGGCATCAACAAAACAATGCAATTCAATGCATTGTGGCATTTCACACAAGACATACCTAGGTAGATGTATATTATACAGATAAGATAAATTATTACTAAAGTTTAGCCAATCCTTAACTAAGTTATTTGGTATTGGCTCATCCCAATCTAACTTGGCACACCATAACTTCTGAAGTAATATTTTTGGTTTGATAATGGCCGCACTCAATAGTCCTAATGGATCAAATATTTTACATGTCATAGAGATAATCGTTCTTTTAGTTATCTGAGAAGCAAGAGGTACATTGGTAGAAAATTGAATTGTGTCACTCACCGGAGACCAGTTTAATCCTAACACAGCTGATTCCTTGCACAGATCTAAGGCATCACTGTTCAATTGTTCCTTCTTGAATATCTGAGGACAATTGGTACGAAATTTTCGAAGTATGAACCCAGCAGACTCTAGAACTCGAGTGGTACCTTTGTAAATGTGTGTCAGCTGATCTTCATCGTCGAAATTCGTCAAGAATCGTCGAAAATCGTCAAGAATTTTCAAGAATCATCGAAGATCGGCGCATCGGCGCCGCGTGGAGCAAGTGCCGCAGCCCGCCATCCATCCAGCCGGGCTGCGTAATCGAGCGAACGGGAGAAGAAGGACACGGACGAGCTGCTTAGGGAGCCCGGTGAGGACGGCGAGCGACACGTCAACCGAAGGTCTAGCCCAGGAGAGTAAGCCCTGATCCTTTCTTCATTCCTAGCGTTTTAATATTTTTCCTGTGTGTCCTCGCGCTGTGGAAACAGTGGGCGGCTTGCTGTTCAAGGTCAGGGGGCCATAATAGTGGTGCTCAATTGCCAGTGCACGTGGGTTTGAGCCGGGGCGGCTGGGTTAGGTGCTAAGGAGCAGTTTCCTATAAGAGATTTACTTTTTATTTTTTTGCACATACCTACCCGCATAATAATCGGCGCCCACGCTACGCATAGCCTCATTTATATTATTGCCTTGTTAAACGCAAGCTAGCATTCGAGTTGCACGCATTATTTTGATTTTATTAGTTTTTTTTATTGTCATACCTACCTTCATAAGGTACATAACATTAAAATCTGCACCCACGCTACGCATAGCCTCATTTTATTTTTCTTTGTTCAACGCAAGCTAGCATTCGAGTGGCACGCATCATTTCAAGGTTATTGCCTATCTACCTACTACCTATTCTAAGCTGTTCCGCATGAGTGTGATCCAGCTGTGCGTACTATTGCTTGCTTGGTGATTCAGCAATCCGGCTGACTATTTCAGAGTTCCGGCCATACGGCAACTGTTCCGGCCCAGCCTCACTGCTCAGCCAGCACCAGCGGACTCCCTCGGCGCCCCGAGTACATCGCATCTGTAGCTGTCAACGCGGGCAGTCGTGGTCGAGTCGACCACGTGCTGGAGCGGCACTTAAGCTTGTCAGGTTCACTGCACATTTATTTATTTGGCTCATTGCATTGCATTAAGTAGTATTTCGAATAGATAAAGTAGCACTATGACCGATGCAGAGGTCGACCTAAAGGTCAAAATTAAAGATTTAATAAAAAGGCGTGGCACTATAAAGGGTAGATTAACAAAATTCATAGACTATCTAAGTACCATTCAAAACTTGAAGTCTAGTGATATAACAAGTGTTCAAGTTAAAGAGCTGTCGTTGAGATTAGCCAAATTTCAAGAATTATTTAAAACTTTTGATGAGTTGCAGTCAGAATTGGAATCATTGTGCACCGATGTAGATGAACAATTGGACGAAAGAGAGGCCACTGAGAGTCAATTTTACTCGGCACTCTCTGTAGCTCAAGAATTGATTGAGGCTACCCCGTCACAAAGAAATAGGGCAAATAGTATTGAAGGACAAAGTAACTGTTCGCATCAGCAAAGTTATTGCTCTCATTCCTTTAACGGAGTGAAATTGCCAACCATACACCTTCCAAAGTTTGATGGAAACCTTTTATCATGGTTGGAATTTAAGGATACTTTCGATTCAATTCTTAACTGCAATAATTCAATTCCAGAGATCAATAAATTCCATTATTTAAGATCAGCTTTGGAAGGGAGTGCTAAGGGGGTAATTAAATCCATAGAGTTTACCTCACATAACTACAAGTTAGCATGGGAACTACTGTGTGAGCGGTACGATAATAAGAATATCCTCATAAATAATCATCTTAAAGCTTTAGTGACTGTAGAAAAATGTAGTAGGGAGTCCGACAAGGCATTAAGGTATTTAGTGGACCATATTTCGAAAAATCTGAGGGCGCTGAATACTCTAGGTCAGCCGACTGACAAATGGGACGCCCTAGTTCTCTTCATTATAGCTTCGAAATTAGACACTGTCACCTATACCAAATGGGAAGAGTACAGGTCTGCGCTACCAGATTATCATAAATTAGAAAACTTTACAACATTCTTGAGAAATCGGGCAGACATCTTAGAAACCATGCATTTCGCAAGCATGGTTAACACCGATAGAGGTGACCAAAGGTCAAGTTCGAGTAACCAGAAGCAAACTAGCAAAACTAATAAGGCATTTTTAGCTTCTAGTGAAAAGGGTACGACTTCAAGGTGTCAGGTATGCCATGACAACCACCAGTTACATGATTGTTCCAAATTTAAAAATATGGACATTCAGGATAGATTATCTGAAATCAGTAGGTTAAAACTATGTAGAAATTGCCTCAAGGGTGGGCACAATTCATTCCAGTGTAAATTAAGGCCTATGTGTCGCACATGTAACAGAAAACATAACTCATTAGTACATCAGAATGAGCCAAATATCACTTGTAAGACAACAGACTCTCCAGAGCCGTCTAACTTACCTGTGTCACTATCAGCTGCAACGGCAGGCCAAGTTCTGTTAGGCACCGCGCTAGTACACATAGTTAATACGCAAACTGGCGAAATCTATCAGGCAAGAGCCTTGTTAGACACAGGCAGTCAAATGTCATTCCTATCCAGTGCAATGAAACAAAAACTGGGTTTAATTTGTGACACATCACGTCCAACCTATGTTTCTGGAATAAATAACTCTATTTCTAATCTTTCTGAAAGGGTAAATATCAAGATTAAATCACGTGTGAGTAACTTCTGCATTCCGATTGAATGTCTTGTTGTACCAAATATTATAGGCACGTTGCCCAACCTTCGGGTCAATGTCCAGCACCTCCGTATACCAAAGGAAGTTAAACTAGCTGATCCCACTTTCTATGAACCGTCAGAGATAGACATTTTATTGGGTGCTGACGTTTACTGGTCCATTGTGAATTCGAATCACAAGAGTTTAGGTAAAAATAACCCCACCTTACAAGACACTAAACTGGGTTGGTTAGTGTCAGGCCCTACAGGGCATGGCAGCCTAAAATCCCCCAAGATAACCTGTAACTTTAGTCAAGAAATACAGGATTGCCTAAAAAGGTTTTGGGAAATCGAAGAGGGTCATTCTGAACAATTTGCTTGTTCACCCGATGAACATTTTTGTGAAAAGCACTTTGTTGAAAACACTAAACGCCTAGCTAACGGTAGATTTTCAGTGTTAATGCCTCTAAAGGAAGCACCTAAGAGTGCCCTGGGAGATTCTTATGCTATGGCTAGGAAAAGGTTTCTAAACTTGGAAATTAGGTTAAATAAGAATCCTCAATTAAAGGAAGCTTACTCAAATTTTATTAATGAATATAAAGAGTTAGGTCACCTAACTGAAGTCGCACAGCCTCAGTTTGGGTATTATTTGCCCCACCATTGTGTTATTAGAGAACATAGTGAGACCACTAAGGTTAGAGTAGTTTTTGATGCGTCTGCGAAAACTACGTCGGGCAAGTCGCTGAACGATATTCAAGCAGTAGGTCCTGTCGTCCAGAGTGACTTAATGTCTATACTGTTACGTTTTCGAGAGCATAGGTTTGTTCTCACCGGAGATATTGCTAAAATGTACAGGCAGATTGTTATAGACGAGTCTCAACGCCATTTGCAGTTAATACTGTGGCGTTGTGAGAAAACTCACAACATTGTAATATATCAGTTGAATACAGTTACTTATGGTACCGCATCTGCGCCGTACCTTAGTACTAGGTGTCTTCAACAACTAGCACTAGAGTGTGATGACGAACTTATAAAGAAGGTTATGCTAACTGATTTTTACATAGACGATTTAAGTACCGGTTGCGCCTCAGAAGATCAGCTGACACACATTTACAAAGGTACCACTCGAGTTCTAGAGTCTGCTGGGTTCATACTTCGAAAATTTCGTACCAATTGTCCTCAGATATTCAAGAAGGAACAATTGAACAGTGATGCCTTAGATCTGTGCAAGGAATCAGCTGTGTTAGGATTAAACTGGTCTCCGGTGAGTGACACAATTCAATTTTCTACCAATGTACCTCTTGCTTCTCAGATAACTAAAAGAACGATTATCTCTATGACATGTAAAATATTTGATCCATTAGGACTATTGAGTGCGGCCATTATCAAACCAAAAATATTACTTCAGAAGTTATGGTGTGCCAAGTTAGATTGGGATGAGCCAATACCAAATAACTTAGTTAAGGATTGGCTAAACTTTAGTAATAATTTATCTTATCTGTATAATATACATCTACCTAGGTATGTCTTGTGTGAAATGCCACAATGCATTGAATTGCATTGTTTTGTTGATGCCTCACAAGCTGCATATGGTGCATGTGTCTATTTAAGGTCTAAGAGTAGAAATCAGTCGTATACCTCACGCCTGTTATGTGCAAAGGCCAGGGTAGCAACCATTAAACCAATGACCATTCCTAGATTAGAACTATGTGGAGCGCTCCTCGGGGCTAGACTTTGTCAAAAAGTCAGTCAGTCCTTAAAATGTAAAATAGATAAGAAAACTATATGGACAGACTCCATGGTAGTATTAGGATGGTTAAAACTGCAGCCAAATTCCCTGAAAACTTTCGTGCGAAATAGAGTAAACGAAATTCAGGAGCTAACAGCTGATTATCAGTTGCGTCATGTTCCAACAAACTTGAACCCTGCTGACATGGCTTCTAGAGGGGTAGAGCCCAATGTTTTGAAGTGCTCTACTCTTTGGTGGGAAGGCCCTGCCTTCTTAAAACAAGAAGACTGCGAGCGTTCCGACCAGCTACCTATATTAGAGGAAGAATCCATACCTGAGTTAAATTCCCGCGCCTCATATTCATTTGCTGCAACCGAGAGGGAAGGTTTGGGTGGCGAGTTTTTAGATTTCAGTAGGTTTTCAAATTTTTCACGACTAAAAAGAACAGTTGCCTATGTGCTAAGGTTTATTGGTAATTGTAAAGGTCTAAAAAAGGTGAGTCAGGCTTTATCAGCTGAGGAGCTGCAAAAGGCATGCACTCTTCTAGTTAAACTCAGTCAGTGTGGGACATTTCACTTGGAAATTGAAACATTAAGTAATACATAACAAATCTAAACTATTGCCACTTAATCCCTTTGTAGACTCGGAACATGTGTTACGAGTGGGAGGCCGTCTTGGAAACTCTGACTTTGATTATAATAAAAAGCACCCTATTCTCCTAGATGCGAAGCATAGTTTCACCAAACTGTTATTTAAACATGAACACTTACGCTTATTCCATACTGGTCCTCAGGCACTGCTGGCAGCCATTCGTGAAGAATATTGGCCCATAGGAGGGAGAAACCTAGCTCGCACTACTACCAAGCAGTGTGTAGTATGTACGCGCCTGCGAGGTAAACCTTTTGAACCAATCATGGGTGATTTGCCGTCAGTAAGAACTGACAGCAGTTTTGCCTTCAGTTCCTGTGGGGTCGATTTTGCGGGTCCTTTTAGAATTTCAAGCCGTAAGGGCCGAGGAAACCGCATAACAAAATGCTATTTATGTTTGTTTGTGTGTCTAACCACCAAGGCGGTTCACCTAGAAGTAGTCAGCGACCTCACTTCCGAAGCATTCATCCTATGTATCCGTCGTTTTGTGGCTAGGAGAGGTAAACCCTATGCTATCTATTGTGATAATGGTCGAAACTTTCTCGGTGCATGCAATGAGCTAGGTAGAATGTTGCAGAAGAGCCAAGAGTCGGTCTTCAATTACTCGGCCAATGAGGGAATCCGCTTCGTGTTCGGACCTGCATATTCGCCTCATTTCGGGGGAATATGGGAGGCGGGTATAAAGTCCTCTAAACACCATTTAAAAAGAGTAGCGGGGGAGGCCTGTTTGACTTTTGAGGAGCTGGCCACACTGTTTTCGCAGATTGAGGCCATACTAAATTCCCGTCCCCTTTCTCCCCTCTCGTCAGATCCAAATGATCCTTGTCCCTTAACCCCAGGGCACTTTCTAGTGGGCAGGCCATTGACCGCCGTCCCATCGCCACCCATCACAGCTCTACGACCTAATCGCTACGAACTTATTGAGAAAATCCGTCAACAGTTCTGGTCCAGGTGGCAGAAGGAGTTCCTGGCGGAAATGCAGCAGCGATCCCAGTGGCGAACACAGCAACGGGGCATCGGCCATGGTGACCTCGTGCTACTGCGGGAGGCAAACCTGCCTCCGCTCCAGTGGCGCCTGGGTCGCGTCACGCGCCTACACCCCGGCCCCGATGGGGTCAGCCGGGTGGCTGAAGTCACCACCACCAAGGGGACGGTCACGCGGGCCGTCCGCACGATGTGCCCCCTCTTCTGGGACACGCCGTCTTCCAGTTGAACTCTTCAACGCCTGGGAGGATGTTCCGGCCTGCACCTGGCAACACGGCCGGGAGCCAATCGCGAGCGCGAGACATCACGCCACCGACGCGAGCCAATGGGAGCGCGCGCGGGCGCCCGAGCAGCGTCCGCCATGCGAACCTGGCGCTCGGCCACTTGCCTCCACGCACCGCCAGCGAGCGGTCGACGATAAACTGCCGTAAATAACATATGTAACGGGTCCCTAAAAGTATTCCTGTAACCTTCAGATTTTTAATATAATTAGTAAGTGATTGTCTAAAGGATTTCATTTCATTTAACAACCTTACACCAACGCAAAGGCGTAAACAATCTATTTTAACTACTTGTTGTCTATTTTGTAAATAAGATGTAAACATTTCTAGAGCTTTATCTAGTTTTTTTTTAGCTTTATCTAGTTCGGTTTATCCAATCGTTTTGAGGTGGATTCAGAATTTTTGTTTTGTCGGTTTTGTTGTTATTTACATGTTTTGTGATAAACCGCTCAAGGTGGTAGTAATCATTTTCTTCATTTATGTTATTATCTGTTAGTGCGTCGCTGTATAATTTTTCATAATTTATTGCTTTGTATTGTTTTTTTTTATTTTTTTGTGGCTTTAGACTGCCTATTTCTAAAAATATTTGTTTATGGTCAGACAAGCATGACTCGATTATGGAGAAATTAAATGAGTGGTTACTTATGTTTGTGCAAACATGATCCAGTATCGATTTTGTAGTCGAGGTTTCGCGTGTACTGTATAGGCCATTAATTTTGTTCAGTATTTGATATCCGTTTCCCTTGATTTCGTTCAGGTATTTAGTGACGTGATTGTCCACGTTGAGGAGGTCAATGTTGAAATCACCAAATACAATTGCTCTTCTTCTCTGCTCCAGCTGTGCGGAATACGTCGTTAAGAAATCGTTATTGTTTGAATCACCTGGTTTATAAATCACTCCGATGTTCAGCGTTAATTTTTTTATATGTACCCACAGGTAGTGGTTTCCATTTTCGCATAATTCTTCCGTTACATCGTATTCTTTTGAATCGTGTATATAAATTGATACCCCTCCACCTTTTCGTGTTTTCCTATAGTTGTAAACATGCTTGTAGTTTGGCAGATGATATAATTTTGCATCGTCTTCAGAAATAATCCAGGTCTCCGTGAATACTAATAAGTGGGTAGTTTTTGGTATCGCCCTAATAATACACTTGATTTCATCGAGCTTACCAGTTTTGCGAATACTTCATAAATTAGCATAAAAACATCTGAGTGATGATGAGTGTAAGGGTATGTTTTCATATTTTTTGATGATTTGATGGCTTAGTTTTTCTGTGTGTTTTCTATTGTGTTGTGAACCTCCTTCGAGTTTTTTTGGCTAGTAATTATTGTAGGTTTTCCTTTTATATATTTAATAATAAGGTCTTTTTCTCCGTCTTCAACACGTTTTTTAAGTTCTCCTTTTATAGATTGTATATATTGATTTTGAGTTGGGGTTAAATCTGGGTAAATTTGTATATTCTCAGGTAGTTTACTTTTTGTCCGGAACAGGTATTTTGGTGTTTCTGTATTGGTAAAACATACTTTGATGGGCCGGTTCATGTTTGTGATATATTTGCCCAATCTAGTGGTTTTAATTGGTTTTGGACAGTCCTCATACAGTGTGGTTAGTACTTTGTTTACTTCTTCGTAATCGTACTTTTGTCGTGCGTTATAGTTCTTGACACTTTTTTCCTTTATACCCACAATAATGATATTTTTCTCGCATTCACTTCGATCCTTGAGTTCAAGGATGAGGTTTTCGTGATGTAAGAAGAGCGATTTATTGGATGTACTTTCAATATTTGTTTGGTTTTTTATTTGCAGAATTTCACTTTCTATACGTTTTAGTTTGTCTTCAGTTATCACTTTGTTGGATTTTATTGTTTTAATTTCGGTATTTATTTCATCAAATTGTTGTTTAAAATTTTCTGTTTGATTTTATCGATTTAATTTCTTGTTTGATCTCACAGATTTCTTCTCGTATTAGGTTCAGGTTTTCTTTTTGAGTTCTTCCAAATTCCTCCAGAAACTTCATAATGTCTGTGCGAAAGTTAGCAAAGTCTGATTTGTAGTCTATCTCTTCAGTGCGCTCTTTTCGTTTTCTCTGACAGATGTTGGTTTGGTATTCATTGTCACCAAATGTAGATAAGTTCGGTACTGATCCGCTGCCGCCTTCGCTTCCGCTTTTTAGCATGCCATTAGGCGATGTTTTCTGTCGGCTCATCGCGTTGCCAGTCCGCGCGGGTGCGAGTGCAATGGCAATAGTTTTCTCTCTTTATTCTTGAGGTGAGCGATATTGCAAACAAAACTGTCCAAGAGGAGGTACAATATTGATATTCTGGCACGAACGACCAGTACTGAGTTAACTTCGGTGAATATTTACGCCTTTAGTTTAGTTACTAGATTTGATCACAAGGATAATCATTTATGATAGCTTTGGTGTACAGAGTGACTTTTGAGTCAATAGTTTTAACTCATAGTCTAAATATACACTAAATTTATCGAGCTCCTCCGGTTAACCGCTCCACATGGTTGTGAACTAGTACCTACATTTTATACAGCTTAACTATTTTTTATTCAGTATTAATTATCCTATTTTAGTGGTCAAACGCGAGCCTATAACAAATAAAAATAATAATAAAGTCATTGTATAATTTACTACAGCTACCGAAACAAAAATGTCAAAATAATTTCAGAATGACGTTATCACGTCGTTTTAATTGTCACATATTATTAGCACAAAGGAAGTCTTCTGTGTTGTCCATTAATTACACAGCTAATTGGCTTAAACTCCAGCGTTCATTGCGTCAGGAGTTTTTTATTTTACATTTTAAAAAGCATCAACAATTCATTTTAGTATAAAAACGACAAAAATCTAATTCGTGATTGCATTTACATGGATTTATAATTGCATAAGTATTTACTCAATAGTAACTATTTAATCTGTCCAAACTACAAACTAACAATAAACAATAATTTATTTTAGCAAGAAATGAAGAAATACTTAGTTTCATGTTACTATGACTGAACTACATACGTATGGGGCTTATTTACCCTGCCATATAATCTGGTCCAAGTTTACCAAGAAATCATAACATTATTTGTTTCTTTTTTTTTGTTTTTTAATCATCCAAATTGTCAGACATACATTCGTAAATAAAAGTATGTTTTATTCGAGTTGCTCTTTTTAGGTAGCAAAGTAAAGTTAACAATTCAAAACACTTATATAAAAAAATACAATGTCACATTTTATTTCAAGCTGATCCAACAGCAATTCCTTAATTGTATAAGCCAGTCGCTTCTATTTTCCACTTTAAAGTAATTTACAAGATTGAAGTCTTTGAAAAACTAGCAAGAAATAATAAAATTGCATTTTAATATTCCGCGAGGTAGTATAATCTCTTTTGTCGACTGGTAACACAAACACTCAGGCAAGTATTTATTAACATTCTTTAACTCAGCTGTGTAGGAAAAAATTGTTTTGCCAACTTCAAAGCTCTTTTGTTGAGCATTTTATTCCGCTCTGGGACTTTAAAGATGCTGTCAAAAACGAAAGCAGCGAAACTAGAATTCATAAATGTAAGGCTTTCTTATTTAAGTTTTTTTTTGAACACACAACAAAAAAAAAACTTAATTCAAAAAATCAAAAAACCCGACTGCTTCAAAAGCGAACTAAAAAGTCGTAAACAAGGAAAATATCATGCTGTGCAGGCGGAGGATACATATTCGCGGGCTGGCTGACCAATATCTGGTGTATCCTCCGCCTAAAATTTAGGCCCCCACAATATGGCACCCAAAAGCCGCCATTTTTCTATTGTCCAATTTTAATGTAGCCTATGACACTCGCAGGGTTAAGACGCATCGATTGACGTATGAATCATCAAAATCGGCCAATGCGTTTGGTCTCTGGAACGCCATATAGGAACAAACATACATGCATACATACATACATACATACATAGACTGATAAACACATTACCCTCCTTCGGCAGTCGGGTAAAAACACACTTGTTTACAAAAAAATGTGTAATAGGTCGCACAAAATGAATTCGAGCGATATCAAAAATATTTCAGGTCCTGTATATGTCAAGCAAGTTATGCGAGTGTGATTATTTTTAGCTTCATGAAACATTGATTAACACCATTATCACGAATATTAATATAATGCCACCTTTAATGCAGCTGACAGTAGACAATCGGACGTAGGAAAAAAAAAAAATTAGTGAAGTTTTTTGGAGGATTTACCTTTTCCCAATTTTGTTTCAACGCTAAGCGGAAAAATATTGCCACACAGTTGTTTTTTTTTGAGTTGACACGGGGATTATTTCCCTCTTTTTACACCTACAACAGCGTATTTTTTAAAAATTATGACAACAGGAATTCTATTTGCTGACAAGCTTTTTTTACTTTCCTAATTGTCCAGTCTACGTGATATTTATTATTTTCTCAGCAAAAATCATTAGCCTATTTCTGGCAATCCAGTAATCATTATAAGACCAAAGGATATAATGTACTCATTGGTCTTAAAGCTGCGTGGTCGAAGCATTTCAAGCGAAACACCATAATTCACCGGCTCTATCTATCTGTCTTTACGCTCATTTTCCTCTACGTTTTGGCGAGCTTCCAAACGGTATCAAACCTAAATGCGCCAGTAATACTAAAAGCTCCATGCGGCAAATTAATGGCCACCACATCGAAGGTCACAGGCCACAACAGTTGTGAATCAATTAGGAAACTCTACCGAGACAATGATCAATTTAGTATTCTAGAACAATTTTTGCTAAGTATAGGCTTCATAGGTTCTGAAATTGGATGGTGATGTGATTGCCACGACTTTTTTTTATCAAACCTAAAGGCGCCAACTAAAAGCTCCATGTAGCAAATTATTGGCCACCACATCGAAGCCCACAGTCCACAGAAGTTTTAAATCAATTAGGAAACTCTACCGAGACAATGAACAATTTAGTATTGTATAATATTTCATCTACACTCATAACGTAATGTTCCAATTATGAATTTAAAAAGTATTGCATAAACACGTAATTTATAGTCGTGGAAAAGTAAAATAAAAAAAAATCCATTACAAAGCAACATTTTCCTTCGATTTTCAAACAACTGCATCATAAAATAACTTTTTAATTTTTATAGCACACTTTTACTTTTTAATTTATTGGTGCTTATGAGCTAGTGTCACTGTCTATGGATGCGCGCGCTGCGCTGTCATGGTGCAATGAGAATCTAAATTGCCCGCCATACTGCATATTTTTCCGTTTCCACTTTTATTTTACTTCAACTGTATGAGTGAAGATAAAATAGTGTATGCAACGGCAATAATTAGGTATTAAAACACTCGCGTGTTAATTTATCACATTCGGCTTCGCCTCATGTGATAAACCCACGCTCGTGTTTTAATAACCCATATTATATGAACATTGCATAAACTACTATTATCTACACTCACAACGTAATGTTCCAAATATGAATTCAAAAAATATTGCATAAACACGTACTTTATATTCGTGGATAGGTAAAATTAAAAAAATAGTAGATTATTAACCAAGGGGATAAAGCAGTGTCTTCTGTCGCGGGTGACGATTTAAATCGCGAGCGTAACGAAGGACTCGAGGTTTTTTCCCGAGCGTAGCGAGGGCGTTAAAATGGAGCGAAGCGAGGGATTTAAGACGAGTCCTGAGTGTAGCGAGGGATTTAAGTTCACCCAAGACTAAGATAGCTTTATCACCGAGGCAAATACTCTACTTTTCATACCATTTGCGAAAAAATTAACACAATAATAATATGAGATAAGCATTTATTAAAAATAATGACAATTAAAAGTAAAATAAACTTAACGTTTATGTATTTGAAGAAAACAAAAACGCGGCAAATTCCTAGACTAATATTTTTTTGTCGGAAAAGCAAAGGCATCAAAGTCATACGGCATCGTCGGTTTTCGTAATTTTATTTAATAATCATAACTGCATAATAAATGCGTATTCCTTTTTTCAAAAACATGTATAATGCTTAATATACAAACTCAATGGTGTAAACACAGATGTAGTTCAGTATAAATTTCGGTAAGTATTCCAAATTTAAATCACATTCTCCCCCTAGAGGATGAATGAAATTCAGTACAATTTTCTTTCCCTGTTTTTAACAGATTAAAAATGACTATTGTTATGTTCGCTTTTTGTGGCATAGAATGTTACTGTTTTGAGCAAGTGGTACGAAAAAACCATTACAGTTCAACATTTTCCTTCGATTTTCAAACAACTGCATCATAATAGTTATTTATGCTACAAGTGCGGAAGGAAGGTGATTAATAGCTGTCACATCGTAACGCAAGGCACGAGCAAAATATACGTTCTGCCAAACATATTTAATTAATATTTAAAATTAATTTATTGTTCAAAATCTAAATCTAGAGTAATTAAAAACGCCTAAAATTAAGTATGAGTTTTATTCTACCTTTTATATGAATGATAATCTGTACATAACTAATTTTTTAAACTTTTCTCAAATAATAAAAACTCTATGCGTCGGGCTGACGTTGAAGTTAAAAATAAAAAAATACAGGTAAGTAAAAAGCACTAGTGAAAAAAGTGACACTTTCCGCACAGTTTGGCTGCTTGGAAAACCGCTCTTTTCGAGGACATGCATTGTAAAATAACTTTTTAATTTTTATAGCACACTTTTACTTTTTAATTTATTGGCGCTTGGGCTCATTGACATTGACAGTCATGGTGCAATGAGAATCTTAATTGCCCGCCATACTGCATTTTTTTTCCTTTTCCACTTTTATTTTATTTCAACTGTATGAGTGAAGACAGTGTATGCAACGACATATAATTAGGTATTAAAACACTCGCGCGTTAATATTATCACACTCTTGTTTTAATAACCCCTGTTATATGACCATTGCATAAACTACTATTTTGTTAATCGTAGGCATCATTGTTTCCGAAGGTGTTTGTCACGACTTTTTTATCAAACCTAAATGCGCCAGTAATACTAAAAGCTCCATTTAACGAATTATTGGCCACCACATCAAAGCTCACAGGCCACAGAAGTAGTAAATCAATTAGGAAACTAATTGATTTACAACTTTCATCGTAAACTTTTAAAAACATTAAAAATATCTTCAATTTATTATTGTAGATTTGTCTTTTAAATTCTAAGCATAAGTTCTGAAACTGGATGATGACGTGATTGACACGACTTTTTTTTATTAAATCTGAATTTGCCAGTAATGTTTAAAACATGTGGAAAATTATTGCTGCTGCATTGAACAACAACAAGGCCACGGAATTGTTATATCAATTAGGAAAGTCTACAGGAAAATATAATAATATTATAATAATTTAAAGATGTGGGTTGGATTTAGTAGTTGTTTTTTTAATTTTGTCTGCTTCGTTGTGTAGCTATCGTATAATACATCATTCGTTGTGGGTGGCATAACAGGTTGCGTGGGTTCGATTCGATCCCCTGTACGGGCAAAGCGTATTGTCCCTTTTTCAACAAACTATACTCTATGACTCTACTCCGAATGTTCACTTTCACCCTCCAAAAGTACCTATGAATTCAAATCTTCTAAAATTCTGTCTTTCGCTTAAACCAACATGCATATTAAATAATTTTATTAGTTACTTAAACAGGGCGGTGTCTTGGTAGCGATAGATCACGTCGAGTAGTCGTGTCTGCGACATATTGTGCATGTGTGACGTATATGGAGTGTGTCGTAATGTGTCGTCTGAGCCACAAACTAAAAATAATGGCTGTCGCTGAGTCGCCACTCCGGACTTGACGTGATAAAAGCGTGTTACAATGTTGGGATAAATTTTGTTATAATAATAAGATTTCAACATTTTGACGGATTTGGATTTTGGCATAGAATAGGGTAATACTTTTATGAAGTTAGACAATTAACGGCTAACAGGTGATCTACTTTTTCTTTGCGCGTCAATTCTGTTGTTTATTATATCTGACCAAAATGTGGCCACCTGTATAGATCTCTCTCGCCTACTTTAGAGGCGTTTAATTTCTTTTGAAATTATTAAAGAGCCATATTTCATCCAGATCCGTTCAGTAATTTTTCCGTGAAATAGTAATAAATATACTATTAGACTTACACACTCACAACCATTCGCCTTTATAATATTAGTGTCTGCCAAATATCAATTTGATACACTATAAAATCGATTGACAGACGGGCCCAGAGGCTTATCGGCAGCGATGCACTGGTCGACTCAAAGCTCCAGAGCCTTGAAAATCGACGCCGAGTGGCCAGTCGGTTACATTTCCAGGAGTGTGCGGTGGAACTGCACAATTTGATTCCACCTAGCCCTTTCCATCATCGGACATCAAGGCGTACGGCAATGCGCCACCGGTACATGGTGGACATCCCACTCATACGTACTAAGAGTTTTGCGAATACTTTAATTGTGCGCACAGCTAACGAGTGGAATTCTCTGCCGGAGTCTGACCAGTCAAGAGTGAATAGGTTACTTCTTGGCAAGCGTGCTTCACCGTCGACCACATCATCGCTTACCATCAGGCGGGATAGTAGTCAAACGCTATCCTATAGTTAAATAAAAAAGTGTGATTTTGCTGTAAGTATTTCCACAGCCTCAATTTATTTTTCATAAAAGTTATTAAATTGTAATAATATTCCTTTAGTACCTACAATAAAATACCGTTACAAGCTTCAAATTAATATTCAATTTAAAATATTTCAAAGTTTAAAACATCGTTTAGAGATAAAACAAAATACGTACCTATTTTATTTCCAGTTGTCCAATTCCAAAATTATTCTCTAGTGAAACATAGGTACCTACATTTACCACACGATTTGCAAACATTCCCACAATTTCAGCATACGCAAACTGTCAGAAACATAAGAAGAAAATAAAATATAAGAAAGAAAGAAATCCAAACGTACAATCAGGGCACGTCAAGTTAAACTGAATGCAAATATACACTTCGCAAGAATATGACACATTCAAAGTAAAGAAAGTTCCTTAAGATTCGGAATGAATGTATTTTATTCGTTTAACTTTCTACTGTATTTCTGAATGCTGGCAATCTGAGCTTGTTTGCACTGTTTTGAATTACGATGGAGAAATGAAAACGGGATATTTTCAAGAAGAATTTTGATAATGAAGAATTATATTTGGATAATTTGGCTTCCATTTTAATGTTCCAGTCTTGGTTTAGTGTGAATTTACTAACGTGCTTATGGTTTTACTTGTAAATTAGTTAACTTCATTTTAAAATTTATCTAATCATCAATATTAATATCTTATTTAAGATCCGCTGGATGCGGGATGCACGGGACCCGTCAATATGGCAACGCTTGGGGGAGGCCTATGTCCAGCAATGGACGTCTTTCGGCTGATATGATGATGATGATGATGCATGGGGAGGCCTATGTCCACTGGATTGGACGTCTTTCGTTTGAAATGATGATGATGACATCTTTCAAAGTATTTCAAGTTTATGCAATCTAAAAAGTAAAAAGGCGTACTCGATGCCAGCAATCTCTACCAGCAATCCAAGGCGATGTATCTTTAAGTACTTATCATTATTTTAAGCCTACTCTGTTTAACATAAAACGTTATAATCAAAATTACGAAGTTTCACAAAAGTACAGGCCCACATCCTCACAATTTACTCACGAAATCAAGTAAAAATCTCAGAAACAATCGAGAGAGACATGGCGCACGTATTTGAATTGTTATGCGTCAAGGCACGTTATGAAAAAACAACGTCACGTCACGCCTTCGTCACGACGTCACGTCAAAACTTATAACATGGCCGACGTTCTGCCACGCTAAATATGTGGGTAGGTAAAGGCGAAGGGTTACGAGAGTTGAATGATGGAATGCTTGTGTAAAAAGATAATGCTAGTTGACGAAATCTTTATTAGTTTTTTTCATCAATCACCCCATAGAATTATGATTACATAACGTTTTTAATTTCTTCCGTTTTTTTTTTAACTCAATAAAATACAAATAAATCTGAAGAAGAAAAAAGGCCCCTGAAGAAAAACAAAACAGAGAACAGTAAAAGTGAAGAAAAAAATAGAAGAAAAATTATCATTATTATTAAAACTTATCATAATTTTTTGCCTACTCTGTTTAACATAAAACGTTATAATCAAAATTACAAATTCTCAAAAAGGTACAGGCTCACATCCTCCCAATTGACTCACGAAATCAAGTATCAAATCTCAGAAACAATCGAGAGAGACATGGCACACGTATTTGAATTGTTATGCGTCACGGCACGTTATGACAAACACCATCACGTCACGCCTCCATCAAGTGACGTCACGTCGAACGTTATAACATGGCCAACGCGAAATATGTGGGTAGGTAATGGCGAAGGGTTACGAGAATTGAATGATGGAATGCTTGTGTAAAAGGATAATGCTAGTTGACCAAATCTTTTTTACTTTTTCTCATCAATCGCCCCATCGAATTATGATTACACTAGCTGTTTCCCGCGACTTCGTCTGCGAAGCATTAGTAATTCGAATAGCTTATTTTTTATATTGCAGCATAATATTGTGGGTTTTCCATACAAACTTCTACCCCTCTTTCCACCCACTTAAGTAAGATTTTCGTGATAAAAACTATGCTATGTCCTGCCCAGCGTCTCAAAATATCTCCGAACCAAATTGCATCTAAATCGGTTCAACGGTTAAAGCGTGAAAAGGTGGACAGAGAGACAGACAGAGTTACTTTCACATTTATAATATTAACTCCGCTCGCGACTTCGTTCGTGTGATGGCAACCAAAAATAAGCTGCTATTAAACCTGAGACAAACGGTCCAGTTCGGTAGGTCCAAATCGATGTAGAGGTCCCCATCCTAGTGCCATTTGATTCTTCAAAGAAACTTTGACACCCCTAAATCGTCTTCTGGGGGTAAATCCGAAAAAGTAATGATGCCATCCTTAATTATTTTGCCAAAGGAATAAGATTTTTATACAAATAAATGTCTCCCTTTTAACCCTTTAAAAAGTTGAATTTCCAAAACTCCCTCCTAAGTGCTCCCCAACGTCATAAAATCATAAAAAATAAAGAAGCTACGTGCAGTAAAAGTAATCAAAAATATTTACCAACCCGAAGTCGTATTTTAAGGGTAGTTTCGAAAAACTAATTATTGAAAATCTTTATTGTTTATGTAGGTTGGTATTTATGTCAAGTTCCATGTTTATTGACCCGAGAAATCAGATTCTTCAAAAACTTTAACATCCCCTAAATCGTCTTTTGGGGGTAGTTTCAAAAAAGAATAATAGCAACCTTGATTATTCATTTACGATGGTATTTATGTCAAATGTATTGTTTATTCACCCAAGAAATCAGATTCTTCAAAAAAATTAACATCCCTAAGTCGTCTTTTCGGGGTAGTTTCAAAAAAATTTAAGAGCAACCTTTATTATTCATTTAGGTTAGTATATTAGTGGCAAGTTTATTGACCCAAGAAATCAGATTTTTCAAAAACACTGTAATACCTCCTTGTAGTGACCGGTAAATGGGGCAATTCACAGGCTCGTTCACGCACTTAATGACTACACTTCAACACGTCTACTCAGGCCAGTGGCTCGCTTAATACAACGTGGTGCGCACGAGATTGTGTATGTCTGTGTGGGGGAAAGTGGGGATGGCAAAGTGAACGTGTGAGTGAGACAGATACACTACATCCCTTCCTCATTAAAATCTTTATTAAGAATATCAATTCAATATTTATTCATTTTGTAAGAATGAACAAACAAGTTTTCATATTTGTTATTTTTATGTAATCATAATATTGTTTGTTCTTCACGTGACAGATTCTTGTATTTTAGTCACGATCTCAACATCCCTTCACCCTCCTATTTTTTCTTCAATTTAATTAGAGAAAATAAAGCTATCACCAAAACTCTGTATACTGTAATATTCCACTGTGTTCCATTTCTATAGTTGTTGTTAGTACGTGGATATTAGTTTGTGATACTTGTTTGTGTTTCTAGAATGTTACTGACATTGAAAAAAAAGGTGTGAGTTCATGTATGTACTCAAATCTCTAATTTAATGGTAATCACAATTTCTCCAATTTAATGGCAGCAAATCCCACCAATTTAATGGTAGCAAATCCCACCAATTTAATGGTAGCAATATCAACCAATTTAATGGTAGCAAAACCCACCAATTTAATGGTAGCCAAACCCACCAATTTAATGGTAGCCAAACCCGCCAATTTAATGGCAGCAATATCAACCAATTTAATGGTAACAAAACCCACCAATTTAATGGTAGCCAAACCCACCAATTTAATGGTAGCCAAACCCGCCAATTTAATGGCAGCAACCCACCCATTTAATGGCGGCAACCCACCAATTTAATGGTAGCAAAACCCACCAATTAAATGGTAGCAATATCCACCAATTTAATGGCGGCAACCCACCAATTTAATGGTAGCCAAACCCACCAATTTAATGGTAGCCAAACCCACCAATTTAATGGTAGCCAAACCCGCCAATTTAATGGCAGCAACCCACCAATTTAATGGCGGCAACCCACCAATTTAATGGCGGCAACCCACCAATTTAATGGTAGCCAAACCCACCAATTTAATGGTAGCCAAACCCGCCAATTTAATGGCAGCAACCCACCAATTGAATGGCGGCAAACCAATTTTTTTAATTTTTTTTTTTATTTTTTTCGTTGCCCCACACTCGGAATTTCTTCCTGTATCGTGGGTGCGTTTACAAACATATAAACTCACATACACAAACACCCAGAACCGGAACAACTATCTGTAGGTCATACAAATATTTGTTCCGTGCGGGAATCGAACCCGCGACACGCAGCACAGCTGTCAATCGCTCAACCACTACGCCAACCGTGCGCCCAAAATTGAAAGGTAGAACAACCAACCAATTAAATGGCAGCGTCTTTTCACTCCAGCTATTCCTATAAGCATAATCAGCCTATAATGCTCCGTTTGCTGGCAAGCGTACCTCCCCTCTGCGACAGGGACAAGGCATCAATCCACCACACGAGCTAAACGTTGCCCAGCGGACGTCACACGTGCCCGAATCACCGGCAACTGGACATACGGTTTCCTCACCATAATGATGTTTACTTATAACTGAGAACTATTCCGTGACTTTGTAAATCTGACAATCCTCAACACCAATGGACCACACACCTACGAAAGTGTTTACCCTTATGGTTTTACCAAAACAGTTCGGGGTAAGGTGTTAACGTTAACATTGCATATCTTCACAGCTAAATAACTTCAAGGCTATCGATCGATGAGGCACTTTGTTAAAACTGACATTTCGATAGTTGTCTGGTCCTGGCGGTATCTTTTTACAACAGCAGTGGTCATATGGCTATTCTGATCCAGCGTGCTCTCCAAACTGTACACCACTTTAAATCAAATCGTTATCTACGTATATTGAGTTTAGATTTTCATTAGACTCATTCTACATGAAATAGACACTATTGACCCGCCTTGAATCTAACCCAAATTGACATAACTCGACTAGGATCTAGCCATACCTTATGGCATCAGCCACCTTGGATCTAGCCTCCTAACCTGGCATCACCCGCTTATGATGTAGCCAAACATATGCCATACGTTCTTTTGTTTCGCTTGAAATACGCTTAATGGTCAGGCAAACCATCTCATTTTAATGATGAATGCTGATCGTTTGCGTTTGTCCATAAACTAACCTTTTCGTCCGTTTGACGTTAATGAAGAACTCATATTCAAACTTTATATTTGTAAGACATACACACACAGGTGTAAATCAAAGTACAAAGATAGCTATTTCTCATCGTGTCTTCTCAAATAGATTCAGGTGTCCTGATTTAAATACTCCGAAAACTGCAAATGTAAATTCTGTGTTGTATTATTTCATAGTGGCGCGAATCTCAGTGTCACAACACTTCTATTTAAATTTTCAGTTTAAAATAATTAATTTTGTAATGACTCAATATAATTATATGTACAATCAACAAGATTGAAGCCTGACCCACCATATACTAATTCTTCTACGGGTATTCTAACCCAATTTGGTCCAATCTTGCTTAAATATATATTTTTTAGCAACAACTTGCCATCGATTTGATAAGACAGTCATAGACTTATATATTACTAGCTGACCCGGCAAACTTTGTTTTGCCATAAAAACACTGAACATTTATCTACCCTACCTTACACTACCTACCCTACCCGACCCTACACTACCCTACCCTACACTACACTACCCTACCCTACACTACACTACCCTACCCTACCCTACACTACCCTACCCTACACTACCCTACACTACCCTACACTACCCTACCCTACACTACCCTACACTACCCTACCCTACACTACCCTACCCTACACTATCCTACCCTACACTACCCTACCCTACACTACCCTACCCTACACTACCCTACCCTACACTACCCTACCCTACACTACCCTACCCTACACTACCCTACCCTACACTACCCTACCCTACACTACCCTACACTACACTACCCTACACTACCCTACACTACCCTACACTACCCTACCCTACACTACCCTACCCTACACTACCCTACCCTACACTACCCTACCCTACACTACCCTACCCTACACTACCCTACCCTACACTACCCTACCCTACACTACCCTACCCTACACTACCCTACCCTACACTACCCTACCCTACACTACCCTACACTACCCTACACTACCCTACACTACCCTACACTACCCTACACTACCCTACCCTACACTACCCTACCCTACACTACCCTACCCTACACTACCCTACCCTACACTACCCTACCCTACACTACCCTACCCTACACTACCCTACCCTACACTACCCTACCCTACACTACCCTACCCTACACTACCCTACCCTACACTACCCTACACTACCCTACACTACCCTGAGCCTGCAAATCTTACCGTACTGTCTCTCTGAACTCGGCACTGGCACTGTCTGGGATACTACCTCTAGACCTGCGCATACAAGAGGCAGCCGCCCTGTATGAAGCGAGGAGAGGGTCATCCCGGCTTCTGCCAGGAGACAGGGAGATTGAGAGTGCGGTAAGGTTTGCGGAAGCCCCTCATCCAGCTATGCAAATGCCCCTGGAGTTCATGTGCCTGGCAGACCAAGAGTTACTAGACAGTAACAATGTGCAGGCGGTGCGAATCTTCACCGACGGCAGCAAGATTGAGGGGAAGGTAGGAGCCGCGTTATCCATCTGGGATAATGAAGGCGAAGTCCGGAACCTCAAGCTTAGCCTTGCCGCGTACTGCACAGTATACCAGGCGGAACTCCTAGCCATTTGTAGAGCGACAGAAGTGATCCTCGCGCGGCAAGAGGGGAGCTATGGTGTGTACAGCGACTCAATGGCAGCATTGCAGACGCTTGCAAACCATGGCTCTCTCCATCCCCTGGCAGTCCGCGCACGTGCCAATCTGGCTCACGCCCTGGGCCAGAGCAAAGTTGTTACTTTGTTCTGGATCAAAGCCCACGCGGGCCTGCCGGGGAATGAGCGAGCGGACGAGCTGGCCAAGGAAGCAGCATTGTCGTCACGGAGGAAGCCGGACTACGACCAGTGTCCGGTTTCATTTATTAAGCGACAGATCCGTTTGGAATCGCTTGATGAATGGAATCGGAGATATGTGTCGGGCGAGACTGCTTCTGTGACGAAAATGTTTCTTCCGGACGCAATAGTGGCTTTCCGTACTGTACAACAGGTGCGGCCCGAAGGCGTCCTCACGCAGGTTTTGACGGGGCACGGTGGGTTCTCTGAATACTTGAATCGGTTCAAGTGTAAGGAGAGCCCATCATGCGTCTGCGATCCAGGCGTGGCAGAGACTGTCCAGCACATACTTGTAGAATGCCCGTTATTTATCAGGGAGCGCTACCAACTTGAATGTGAGCTGGACAGGAAAATCACGAAGGAGAGCCTGCATGGGCTCATGGACAAGAAATATAGGGAAAAGTTTTTGGAATATTGCATTAGAGTAGCCACTGCGGTTATACATCGAAATAAAACCTGAGGCGCACCGTGCTTCATTAATATTTTTGTGTGATATTTAAATGCAAGCACGGAATGCAGCAAGGACATGTATAGCCGGCAGTATTTCATGTTAGTACCTAAGTTTATAGACTGTGTAATTGATTACTGTGATATTTTTTTTTTTTAATAACTGTGCTTTTGTGTTTTTATCCCTTTCATGTATCTGTGATAAAAAAGCACCTTTTGTATATTTTTTTTGTATTACCTGTGATAAACAGCACCATTTGCACAATTCTGTGATACCGCACTTTTTGTATTTTTGAACTTCTTGTATATTTCCTAACTTTAACTGTGACAATTAGCATTTTTTTGTATTTTTTTTTTCTGGGATAAACAGAACATGTATATTTTATTGAATTTTAATTTGATTGAAATAAAAATGCCCATAGTTATTTAAATAAACCCACACAGTATACAAGAAGATGAATGCACGATGAACCATAGTATGAAGAATAAAAGTGCGAGAGGAAAGAAAGATTGAACGGAATGTATGTGTTTGCAATCAATAGGCGCCAATTTCGTTGGTGGGATTAGTGTTAAGAAAAAAAAAAAAAAAAAAAAAAAAAAAAAAAAAAAAAACCCTACACTACCCTATACTACCCTACCCTACACTACCCTACCCTACACTACCCTACCCTACACTACCCTACCCTACACTACCCTACCCTACCCTCTACCCTACACAAAGCAAAAATAGCATATACAATAGCAATAAATTACAAATTGACTACGTTTTAGTTTAGAAAACTTTTGTATGGGAAAAAGAAAAGGGCTGTTTTTATTTTTTCCCGGCAATTATTAGAATTTTTCTCCCCGTAAAAACCATCTTTGAACTTCAACGAACATTTAAAAAAAAGAATTGGCCAAATTGGTCCAGGCGTTGTTGAGTTATGCGCTTACCAACACATTTTGCGATTCATTTTTATATTATAGATAGTGTGAAAGTCAGTGACAATTAGTTTAGCAATCTCGCCGTGATAAAAATCGAATGATATTTGCTTATTGAATATTTACTCGACATTTACTCGTAGTTATTTAGCATTTTCTTTGAATTCAGAAAAAACACATAAATAGTACCAGGCCCCTCAGAAAGTATTGCGAAAAAAAGTTTTTATATATGGGAGACTGGCCAGTTATAATGTTTTTCGAAAATATGATTATTTATAAGTAAAAATAAGTAAGTTCCAATTTCAAAATTTCCCTCCACATTTTTTGCGAGTTAATTCAAAGTATTGTGTCTCACTGAAATATGGATCTGCGCCGGGAACATTTTAGAGCTATGATTTTATACGATTTCAAGTGTCGCCTGAAACCGGATGAATCGTACGATAGACTTCAAATGGCATTCATGGATGAAGGCCCTTCCAAGGCAACCGTGTATCGTTGGTATAACGAATTCAAGCGCGGTCGACCAACTTTGGGGGATGACGAAAGAAGCGGTCGCCCTTTGACGGCTGTTACCGAAGAAAACGTGCTAGCAGTGAAAAATTTAATCCAAGACAATAGGCGAATTACATATCAGAAGATTCAACACATATTGAAGATTGGATCGGGAAGCGTTCACGAGATTCTACACAGCCATCTTCGCGTGAGGAGGGTAGTATCACGCTGGGTGCCGCACAACCTCACCGATGCTCAGAAGCAGGCCCGGGTGGAATGGTGCCGTGATATGCTTAACAAATTTGAAGCAGGCTCGTCTCGGCGTGTTTACGACATCGTTACAGGTGATGAGTCCTGGATTTATCAATACGACCCAGAAACCAAGCGCCAGTCGACTGTTTGGGTGTTTCAAAATGAGCCAACGCCTACCAAAGTGAAGCGATCTAGAAGCGGGGGTAAGATTTTGATCGCTAGCTTTTTTAATTTGACTGGCCACTTGGTATCAATTCCCTTACGGGATCAAAGAAGCATTAATGCCGAATGGTATACTACCAAATGTTTGCCAGAAGTTTTCTCTGTTATAAGCAACAAGCGACCAAACACAGGGCTCCGCGGGCTACTGCTCCACCACGACAATGCACCTGCGCACACCGCACTCAAAACGAGGGACTTCCTGGACAGCACGCCAGTCAAACTCCTGGGTCACCCTCCTTACAGCCCTGATCTAGCACCGTGTGACTTCTTTTTATTCCCAAAAATAAAAAATCAGCTCAAAGGGATACAATTTTCGTCGCCGGAAGATGCGCTGGCTGCGTTCGAGCAGGCTGTAAACGAGGTGTCTGCGGCGGACTGGAAAAAGTGTTTTGAAAACTGGTTTAGGCGCATGAATCTTTGTATAGAGGCTGGTGGAAAGTACTTTGAAAAGATTTAATAAAAATATATGTACGTATAGAACAATTTTTTTTAGTTTCGCAAAACTTTCTGAGTGTCCCACGTACACTTAATTGTTCGTATTTATTTCATCTAATTTTATTCTGCGTTTCCTTCTATTAGTAAACAATGCGCGACTAAAGTTAATTCTAATTTCTGCTTTATCACAATATATATTTTTCCAACTAATGATCTACTTACTGCAATGAACAAAATGGTCATAGTAGTTGCGCGCCTGTATTGACACAGTTTTTTTTTTTTTTTTTTTGAAACGTCTTAAATCCACCATGAGATGACTGGTATATATATAGTAAGAAAAATCTAATACATACCTGATAGGGTCAGCAGCTCAACCCCTTTTAAAGAATGGTAGGCAACTGTCAGTTGATTTTAGCTCAAAGACTGATCGTCACTTTAATTATAATCGTAAAAGTACGGACGGACGGATGCATGTCCGCCCGCCAACCACGACAGAACCGCTGAACGGATCCGGACGAAACTCGGCACAGAGACAGATAACAGTCCAGAACAGCACATAAGCCACCCATCTTAGTAAATAATAATGAAATGTTTACTAGGGATAATTTTCGAACCGCGCGCGAGCGATTTAGTTTTTTTTTTTCTTGCTCAGAATGTAATAAGTTTAATATATTGTTCCAAAGCGTACTGTATATGCTGCGTAGGCAATGAACAAACAACAAGGTCTTGAAAAGATTATTTCAAAGTTAATACAAATTTGTTAACTAACTAATATTGTTATAACAAATTGAATAGAAATACAAATTTGTTTATATTGTTATAAATCATTCATTCATTTTCTTTTTAGGTTTAATTTCCCTAAACCACGTAACTAAAACCCCGTATTTTATATAGCACTGTCATAGCATGAGTCACCGCTGTTTACAGCAGGAATTTGGACTCATATGCATGGCTTATGTAACCAAAATGAATATTGTATGCATAGCCTTAGGATGTTTGCAAATATTTACGTGCCCATTATGAGCTCTTTAGAATCAGCGTGGCTTGACGTAATTCAATAAAATCTTGAGACCTACAATACACATTTTTTTTTTTTTTTTTTGCCCAAACCACTTTTGGTGATATTAAAAGTTATTGTTTATTAACATTAACATTTTAATCGGTAGACTCAATATGGGGTAGTCTCAGTATTGGCCATTAGGATGTACACTACATTGTTGCCCAAACCACCTTTGGTGATATTGAAAGTTACTGTTACTGTTAATTGTTGTTAATAAATACGTGGGCATTTCGGCCTATATTTACCTGCAATGTACACACACAACATAAACAGTTCATATATACCAAACTTTTAAGGCCTTCCATTAAGATTATATAGATAAGCCAGTATGGACACCATAGGCGTGGTTGTAACTGCAAACTGCACTAGAGTGCCTATAATCTTTAGGTTTACTGCTTGATTTCGAAAGTTCCGATGGCTAATGCCCCAAAGTAATCCAATCGAACTGCCGAATTGCTGAAACTCCATAGCATCGATGTACCACAATTTCAAATAGCTTTATGTGTCCGAATTGAAACGAAATAACAATATGCCGCTATAAAACATATGTAATCAAAACATATTTCCCGATCATTTGAAACCCCTATTTGAGTTATGACCGGTAACCATAAAATAGTTCGACTAGTTGAGTAGACTATCGATTGTCTGTGGAAAAATTTCAAAGATATTCGCGTTGCAGACGCAGTAATTTGGTTTCAAAATAACAATGTATCGATTTTATTATTCTGATCAGATGTTATGATTTGAAATAGTAAAGTAAATTTTGTTACGCAGCTACCCACAAATACAATTTTGAAATCGTTTCAGAACAGCTGTTTGGTGTTTGTTTAACGGCACAGTTTTTTAATAATTAGACACTACTTAGTCATGGCCCTCGGCTCTTTGATTAGAATAACACGAATTTATTTACCTTCGTAATACTACATTTACTTTATTTTTAAAATCTAGAACGGTTATTTACTCAAGACTTAGGCAGAATTTATTTTCCGCTACATAGTTATGTATTTAAGCAGTCATATGATGTTAACACAATAAATAGGTATTTACCATACACTTTTTTCATTTTAATCACGTGAGACCTGCTTAAACATCTTATTTACATAACGGAATGTGGGTGCCTAAACGATAACAAATAACCATGTGTCATGTCATGCATTATCTACTTACCCCAATCCTTCTTCTTTTTATTTACACCAATGTTACTTTACCCTCGTCGCCATTTGTAGTGACCGGTAAATGGGGCAATTCACAGGCTCGTTCACGCACTTAATGACCACACTTCAACACGTCTACTCAGGCCAGTGGCTCGCTTAATACAACGTGGTGCGCACGAGATTGTGTATGTCTGTGTGGGGGAAAGTGGGGATGGCAAAGTGAACGTGTGAGTGAGACAGATACACTACACTCCTAAATCGTCTTTTGGGGGTAGTTGCAAAAAACTAATAATGACAACCTTTATTGTTTATTTAGGATGGTATTTATGTCAAGTTTCATGATTATTCACCCAAGAAATCAGATTCTTCAAAAAAATTAACATACCCTAAATCGTCTTTTGGGGGTAATTGCAAAAAACTAATAATGACAACCTTTATTGTTTATTTAGGATGGTATTTATGCCAAGTTTCATGTTTATCAAAATAAAAATCAATAATTATTATTTCACATAGCCCTACATGGGCACTTATAAAACGTCGACAATGTGCACGGTTCGGGTTGGTCGATTCCTGTGGAGAAGAACCGGCAAGAAACTCCATGGTTATTATTCACCGAAGAAATCAGATCCTTCAAAAAAATGAACATCCCCTAAGTCGTCTTTTGGGGGTAGTTTAAAAAAATAATAAGAGCAACCTTTATTATTAATTTAGGTTAGTATATTAGTGGCAAGTTTATTGGCCCAAGAAATCAGATTTTAAGAAAACACTGTAATACCTCCTAAATCGTCTTTTGGGGTTAGTTGCAAAAAACTAATAATGACAACCTTTATTGTTTATTTAGGATGGTATTTATGCCAAGTTTCTTGTTTATTCACCCAAGAAATCAGATTCTTCAAAAAAATTAACATCCCCTTAATCTTCTTTTGGGGGTAGTTTCAAAAAATAATAATAGCCACCTTTATCATTCATTTAGGTTAGTATTTGTGGCAAGTTTCAAGTTTATTGACCCAAGAAATCAGCTTTTTCAAAAACACTGTAATACCTCCTAAATCGTCTTTTGGGGGTTGTTGTAAAAAACTAATAATCACAAACTTTATTGTTTATTTAGGATGGTATTTATGTCAAGTTTCACGTTTATTCACCCAAGAAATCAGATTCTTAAAAAAAAATAACTCCCCCTAAATCATCTTTTGGGGTAATTTCGAAATACTAACAATGAAAGTCTTTATTGTGTATTTAGATTAGTATTTATGTCAAGTTTCAACTGAAGTAATAAGATTCTTCAAAAAAACTTAAACACCCCTAAATCGTCTTTTGGGGGTAGTTTCAAAAAATAATAATAGCAACCTTTATTATTCATTTAGGTTAGTATTTGTGGCAAGTTTCAAGTTTATTGACCCAAGAAATCAGCTTTTTCAAAAACACTGTAATACCTCCTAAATCGTCTTTTGGGGGTAGTTGCAAAAATCTAATAATCACAAACTTTATTGTTTATTTAGTATGGTATTTATGTCAAGTTTCATGTTTATTCACCCAAGAAATCAGATTCTTCAAAAAAAATAACATCCCCTAAATCTTTTTTTGGGGGTAGTTTCGAAAAACTAACAATGAAAGTCTTTATTGTTTATTTAGATTAGTATTTATGTCAAATTTCAAGTTCCAACTGAAGTAATAAGATTCTTCAAAAAAACTTAAACACCCTTAAATCGTCTTTTGGGGGTAGTTGCAAAAAATAATAATAGCAACCTTTATTATTCATTTAGGTTAGTATTTGTGGCAAGTTTCAAGTTTATTGACCCAAGAAATCAGATTTTTCCATACAAATTTCGAACAACCCCTAAATCGTTATTTGGGGGTAGTTTCAAAAAACTAATAATGTCAATCTTTATCATTTACTTAGAGTACTATTTGTGCTAAGTTTCAAGAATTTTGGTCGAAGGAATTAGATTTTTCAAACAAACTTTCAACCCCCTTTTTACCCCCTCAGGGGTGGAATTTCCAAAAATCCTTTCTTAGTGCACACTTACGTCACTTGAGGAACCTTTCTGCCAAATTTCATGCTTCTAGGCTTAGCAGTTTTGGCTGTGCGTTGATTGATCAGTCAGTCAGTCAGTCAGTCAGTCACCTTTCGCTTTTATAGATATAGAATAACGTTTATATTTTCTTCAGTATTTTTTTTAAACTCAATAAAATACAAATAAATCTGACGAAGAAAAACTATCACTGAAGAAAAATAAAAGAGAAAATAGTAAAAGTAAAGAAAAATTAAATTGGAGGAGGCCTATACCTAAATAAGGGCCTCCACCGCTGTTCAATTCTGATTAATTCCGTTACGGGATCCAAGACAGTTGAATCTCGGCGACTCGTGAGACTCGTTGCTTTTTTGGTGGTCACCACTGTTGAGCCTAGCCTTCAGAAGTTGTAGTGCTCTTAAAAGGTCCAAACCAACCTCGGCTTTGTCATAAAGAAATGCATACTATAGAGTAGACGCTATCAATTGTTCTTTGTGAAACTATTCCAATGTCTATGTTCCAAAGTTGATTTTCTCTGAATATATTTGGCACACCTACAATATTGAATGTAGACACGTACGCAGAGAGCCTTTTATTATTGTTTGTGAATGTCATTGAAGTTTTGTTTCTACTCTGCAAGTAGTTTTTAGAAAGAAATAGAAAATAAATGTGAAGAAAAATTATGATTACCCATACGTAATTATTGTGTATATGCAAGTTACATATTCACTTTAGATTTAAACTACCTACCAACATTAATAATTACTTTTAAAAAGGCAATTTATATTCGCTCTTAAATTTAACGAGTTCCCTCTGGCTTAGCTCTATCCTTACGCGTGACTTACCTACCACACATTTAAATAAACTCCGCAAGAGCACAATTTTGGCTGATGGAAAAACGATTGGACCATTTCGTAAATATGGGTTGTTTTAAATAACGAACGAAAGCTGAAACGTATTCATTTGTTTTTTGCGGCCTATACTGACAGCAGTTCGGGATTGTTATTTATTTTGTTGTACCCGTTTAAGTTCGCCTCGTTGTTCTATTGAAATTCCGTCAGTACCACTCGTTTCATTAAAATCCAGGGTCAGCTCAAGTGTGAAGTTTACTCTGTTATGTCGGTTTCTCAGTACAATTAAGTATATAGAAGTTTCACAAAGGGTTAATTATGTCGTCTTTTTTATTTTGGTACTTTACAGAGAGAAGGAGAGCAATTTACCTACTAGCATTAATGCAAATAGACGACTGAAGCTCCTATCATAACTTCAAATTATGACGGCTGTCCCTAAAATCTATTTTTTTACTCTTGATGAACCCGCTCTAGGACAGGATCTCGCCTGATGGTAAGCGATGGATGAAGTCTACGATGATACGAGCGATTTTCCAAGATTTTCACAGCTCTTGCTTTTGAAACTGGTAGAAAAGGCCTAAGGCATTAAGTCCGCCTCTGTACTTGTGCATAAAGTTTTAGTAAATAATTAATAAATAGGAATACAAACAAAGTGAGCATCCCACAACGTAGAGCGATGATCTGTTAAGGCTTTGGGAATCCGCTGGTTGCGAGACGCAGAGGACCGCTCGATGTGGTGATATTGTGACATTTGGGGAGGCCTATGTTCAGCAGTGGACATCTTTCGGATGAAATGTTGATAATGTGACTAAGATATGTATGTATGAGAGATAGTGGTCAAGCGCGAGCCTACCAATAAAAAAAAATGTATCAACTATACTTGACTTAGTTTAAGTAGCGGCTTCTTAACATCCAACAGCAAATTCCGAATACACTCATAAATTCTACCAGCAAAATCGTTTCCAAAGTCAATCCTGGTACCTGAGAGGTATCTACCATAAAACCGAGGTTTGTTCACTTAGGCGCGGACTGGGCGGAAACGTTGACGTCGGGACTTGACACCCGGAAATAGCGTCACCGATGTCGGAACTGACGTCACGCCGCCACCAACGACGATATTATCATATTGTGTAATAACCGGCCGTCTAAGCTGGGGTTTGTTGGTCGTTTTGTAATTGATCTGTGTTATATGAGTAATAAGGTCTTAGGAAAGTTTATGGCTTCGCTCGCGTTTAAAGTGTTTTATCATCCCAATGGAAATTTATACAGAGATAAAGTAGCATATATGTGTTATTCCAGACCATAACCTATCTCTGTGCTTAATTTCATCTAGATCCGTTCTGCTGTTCTGGCGTAATTGAGTAACATAAACGTAAACATATATCCATCCATCCTTCCAAACTTTGACATTTATAATATTAGTAAGATAAGAAGTAAGATTTTACCTTTTTGAAACATTTTTTTTTATTTTTCATACCCATTTTGTTTTCGTAACTATTTGTTGTCTCCTTGAACTCTAATAAAGTATGGAAACCATTTTTCTTCCATAAATATCTACCTACTTATAATAGTAAAACGTTATTTTGACGTCACATTTCAAAATGTCGCTTTCAGGATTTAAATTTCCACGATGATATCCACAAGACAGTCCTACGAAAATAATTATTAAAATAATTATTTTATATAATTATTTTACATAATTATTTTATAAAACGTTAATAGCTACCTAGCTTTTACAGTAAGAAATTAGAGTCTTTCCACACGCTCCGTAACTGCTTCTACCGACACAATTTACCCGTCTTACCCATACACTTTGCCTCTGGTACGCGGCGCAGATTCTCCGGGTACCCGGACGGTGTGGAAAGCCTCTAAGTTGTTTATTTCGTCCACTTTATCCGAAGTATTTTCCTCAATTACTTCTGGATGGACACTTCCGACAACGAAGGGAATTCATATCAGTTTCTCAATTATAATAAATTAAGTGTACTTTGGTGTCGACACGGACTTTGTCCTACTTTTTTATTGCGCAATAAAACCTTCAAGCTTCTTACTTGTCTAGAAAGGGTTATACAATGTGAAACTGTGCAGCTACAGTAAGTAATCTACGGGTTCTTCTGAACAGATTTGGATACACGTAATTGACTTCTCTGTTTCTATTGTCTAGTTAATCAAAATCATATACCTATATTCCTTCGAGCCTTTACATCAGCTCAAAAACTTTTCATTTAGTGATGTATTAATGCGATTAGATTTGTTGCAAGTTTTACAACAATGGACTTTATTTACGAATACATTTTAATCGATTTAACACACCAGTATTTTACTTAGTACTAGTACTTTCGTATTATTTTATTGAAATACCCAGCCGTTCAAATAATTATGTTTAATTGTATTAAAATAATAAGTTACGGTTAGTATATTATATTTTAACTATTTAAATGTTTATTCTATATCCAATAATACTTTTTATATTTACTTACTTACATAACTTATTGATAATTAGATAATAAAACACAAAAATATTAACTTTTTAATGCTTTATAGTTTATATACACTGATACATAATTCGATTCATTTTTGAATTTTATTTCATTGGAATATCGGGGCTAATCGGCACGTCGCTTCACTACTGTAAGCGTCCATGAATTCTTGCATTTCATTATCTATGGTTACCTGTTAATAATTATGGCACTTCATAGGTGTGCTTACGTCATGTGTAAAATTAAAGGCTGGACGGAATACAGTGGTAAAACAATAATCGATCCAGAAGTTCTTAACATATGTAATTCGATGTCAGCGATGGAAATGGTCGAAATGCCAAAATGTAAGAGATTAATTACATGACATTTCGATAGCGTTTAACAATGCCATACATTTTTGTCATTTTTCCAATCGCTATCGCCACGCTTTCTTTGATAGAATGTCACTTGTCTAGGGCCTCAGGGCATGGACATGCTAGGCGCATTAGTCGACTATTATGTGAACATGCGACTTCGTCCACCCAATTAATTTGATTTATCAACTAGTTTCTGCTGGCGGCTTCGGTCCTGAATGTTGAAAATTATCCCAGGAGAACATATATTCCCGGGATAAAAAGTATTCGATGTACTATTCCAAACTATTATCTATTTCTGTGTGAAATCCAAATCCGTTAAGTAGTTTTTGCGTGAAAGAGAGAGTAACAAACGTACACACTCACAAACTTTTGCCTTTATAATTAAGTACGATAAAAAAAAAAACAATTTCGTAGGCGTTTTGAAAATTCCAGCCTTATTCCTTGTCTATGCACATGGCAAAAATACCTCCAAGCTTTCTAGGTCCAATGGTTTGGACTGGATTTTGCTCTATGAATCGTTAAGTGACCCAGGAGTTCAGAAATTTTATTTTTACTGGGATCATGAATTTTAGAAGATTATAATTTTTATATTCATTGTTGTATTAACTGTGTAACATTTTTCTTTTAATCTTGTAATAGTTTATATTTGTCAAATAAATGCTGTTCCATTCCATTCTATAATAAGCAGGTCTATAAAACCATATCATCACATAGAAGTTCACCATAAAGGCATATGGCACGGACACTAACGGTGTTGGCGCTATTCAAACTGCATTAACGGTAATGACTCCTTTGCTGCAGTCGATTCGGAACAGGGTCCATGCGTCGGTTTCTATATAGAGAGTAATGTAACCTGCACTGGTAATGTGGTACTTTTTGTGGGAGCTTTTGACCATGATTTACTCTATTTAAAAGAGAAGGAGTGGGCCGTAATCCACCACACGGGACCAGTGCGGATTCGTGGATGTCACGTGTCTTCGAATTTTTGGTTCTAAGACACCCGGTCGCCTCACGATGTTTTCCTTCACCGTTTTGAGAGCAGTGGTGATGAAATAAATTACTCAAAGTAAAGCGCCAACCTGGTTTCGAACCCACGTCTCATAACTTGTGAGTCGCGGCTGATTCCACTGGGCCACCACTATATCTGTATCTGTGAACCTATGCATTTATATGTTAAGGAATTTCCTTGCAGCTCTTCATGTTCTAACAGAAAAAGAACGAGCGTGGATCACTACACTTGCACACTAACAGAGGGACCATGAACAGCATAGGTACACAAGGACCAACTTTGGTCCTCGCGTGAAAGACGGAAATTATCATAAGGGTACTACTGGAATAAAAAATCCTATCCTATGTTCTAAGCCAGGATATGATCAACCGTTGTACCATGCTTTATTCAGGCTTTCACATCTTTTATATAGGAAGGATGCCTTTCCCTCTACTCTTTATCAAAATGTGTAGATGGGCAGGTATATGAATATAACATCAAATTAAAGTGCAAACCATTTCTGCACTAATTATTAAGGCTTCCACAGGAAATTATAATAAACTAGCTTTTGCCAGAGGCTTCGCCTGCGTGTATTATACATATAAACCTTTCTCTTGAATCACTCTATCTATAAAAAATACCGCAGTTGCGTAATTTTAAAGATCTAAGCATACATAGGGACAGACAGAAAGCGGGAAGCGACTTTATTTTATACTATGTAAGGATGCCTACCGGGAAAACGGTTTACTAACAAACTCGAAATAAGAAAAATAGCTGTCCAATATTTATGGTAATTTAAGTGAGGAACAAATTTTTTTTTCTAGTAACTACCCCATTACGAGTCGAACTAACAATAAACAGCAAAAACTTATGTGTAGCTAAAATTATACACATCAAGTACTGTAACTACCACTCTATCGATACTTTAGGATAAAATGATAAAATCTTACTCTATGTATTTTTATGAATTAGATTCCATATTTTAAAGCGTAAAAATTCGACTGCATAACTCTCCCCTTTGCCCGTTTAAATATTATTTCAACAGCCTACCTACGCACATCTTTGCCGATCCTCCTTGCCACAGGCAGATAAATACTATCTACAAAGTCCGCAGGTTTACATATACCCCTTTTAGAAAGAAATAGATTTTTTCGTGTTTATTTTTGTCGACAAACATTTCGGATCGCAAAATTGTCTGATGGCAAATATTTATTTCTGGATAAGCTGACTTCTGCCTTTATTAGTGTCGTAAAGCTTGGAACGATTGTGAGCAGCATGACTTGACTTAGGCCCAGTTATTGATCAGTAGTTTACTCGACCAATGGTTAAATATGCTAACCAATTGTTGCAAAACACCATTTTTCCTCAATTGTTAGCCACTCAAATGGTCAAATTACTTAGAATGTTAATTATTTGACCAATTGTTAGACCAATAATTGACGAATAAACGCGTTTAACTGAAATTTTAAACCAATGGTTAGCATATTTAACCAAACTACGGATCAAAAAACTGGAACATAATATCCTATGTCACCTAGATGGGGCAGAGGGTGTTCACAGAATCGGTCTTGAGCTTCAGGTTTCCCCTCGCTCCACGTCATACCGATGCTCGCCGATTCTGCCAACACGCACTAAGCAGCATGCAGCAATATTAACAGTTTCCCTGTCCAATGATTCATTATATTGTATTACTAATTGGACAGTGATGTATGAGATTTAAAATAGAAAAAGGATAACGATCTATGTAAGGATGGTAGCGTGCCGCAATTTGTAATTTCTACCTTGCCCCGATGGCGAAAACACAGTCATGATTTTATTATAATGCCGGTTTGTGTGGCAATTTTTGTTATTAACAAATAAATGGTCCGGTTCCAAAGACTTGCCACGAAGATATAATTAGATAGAATAGAATATATTCCAGGTTGAACATAAAAGTTGATCCAGTCCTCGATATAGGTAGATACGTGATTCCCCGTGCATTTAATCCCTCATTCATACTCTACTCTACTCTGAAATCCCAGCAATCACACCAAAATTTATCTTACCGCATTGCAACAGCCAGCCGACATACGAATGTTAACATTAACCCGCTCTTAAAGTGTGCCTACAGGCTCCGCAGTGCTCCACACGCGCTTAGCCGTACGAATGCCATTCTATTATTAGCAATATCGCAGTGTGGGCAAAATAGCCGGCTTACCCACTAATTGTTGCGCTAAGCGCAGCTATAATAGGCCGGTGACGGAATTATGTTCCTATCTGAAATGCGGCCTATTCGTCTATTGTTATGAGCATATCTAGGGTTGCCAACCGTAATCAAATATACAGTAATTGTAATCTATTTTGCTTCAACGTTCTTTGTAATGTACATAAGTAATAGAATACGTTATAATACTGTATTTATTGGGTTCAGATTTTAAAGTCAATGGAAATGAATTCCTGTTATTTCAGTAAGAGATTTTCGGTCAAACTCTGATGTCTAGCAATCGTAAAATTAATTTTAAACGAACGAAAAGTGCTTTAAATGGCGCGCAAAAAGTTCTGTTTAAAAATAATTTAGATATTCTTTTCTATAAGTGTGTAGGTACTCTTTATTTTCCCTCTTAATAGTCAGACACTATTTTTCTCTCTTATTTTTTAATTATGATAGCCTTACGCTTGACAAATGTCTCATCGGATGGTAAGCGATGATGTGATCGACAGTGTAGCACGCTTGCTTAGAAGTAACCTATTTACTCTTGACTTAAATACCCCGAGGTTGTAGCTATCGGGAAACTCCGGCAGGTAATTCCACTAAGGAGTGGACTTATTCTACAAGAAATTTAAGAAAGTTTCTTGTAAAAAAAAGTTCGTAAACCTAGTGGCATCCAAAAAAGTAATTTGAGTTCAATTTGGACTTATGAAGCACCTCTACCGGCCGCATTGCAGTAAAGAAAATTAATTCTGCTGTACGTGAGTTAGAGTTACCGGTACCAAAATGACAATGTGTGTGATGCTGACAAACCTATTCATTAGTACAATGGTTGTACTTTTGGATTTATGCACGACTTCTGAAGTTCAGTCATCAATCAATCTGTAATACAAAATAACAGATTGATTAATGACTTTTTTGAGAATAGAAATGCTCATGTATACTGCGCTACCACGGGGAGATAGCGCAGTTATGTGAGACTCCAACCCACTAAAACTTCAAGGTGTCCTCCTGTGCCGCTTAAGGCAGGAACATGGGAACGCAGTAGCACTCAGCGCGACTCCGCCGCGGCTCTCCGTCACTGGACCCTCCTCTGGGGAGCACACCCATCACCCGGCGCACCAGAACACACTGTGAGCCGTGACCACCCCGGTGACCAAACCAGCACATGAGTGCCAGACGACCCCGTGTATGGGACGGGTCCATATTGGCTCACCTAAAGTTCTTTACCCGAAATTGTTCTCCCTAACGATTTGTAATCCGAATGATCACTCTTCCTAAAAATTTTCATCCTAAAGTTTTCATTCATACTATTTGTAGTGCTACCGGCGATGTTCATAACACTCATGTTTCCGAAAGTTGTAATTAATAATATCATTATGTAAATATATTTAAACTCCTACTGTTTTTTATCATAACGCTTTTATCCCTAAACATAATTACCATAATATTTTCACTCATACTCAGAAAGAAACATTTACCAAGTGTAATAAAAAATATATTTGGGTAGAAGATGATAATTATAGTTTTAATTTGAGGGATGATTATTATTTGGGGTATGCTTTACATAACGTACTGAGTTGTGTCTATTGTTAAGTTCATGTCGGTGTATTATCATTACGTGCATGTTTGTGTTAATGCTTTATTAATATAAAGAAAAATTATTTAAAATCATTTAAAACCAGTCGCGGAGGATTAAAATTAGACGTACATGGATTTACATATGAAAAAAACCGTATAACAGTGGATAAACAATATTGGGCGTGTGAATTAAGAAGCAACAAAAAGTATAAGTGTAAGGTTAAAATTTCGATTATATGCCGTTTATTTTTGGCGCGGATAGGTTAGAGGGGGGATGGGGGGAGGTTTGGCTACTCCTCAGTACCACACCAACCACTCGGAGCCCTATAGTTATGAAGATATCCATGGTTAAAGTTTTCAGGTTAGAATAAAAAATTCCATAAATTTCCATCGATTTAAGGGGCGCGAAAGGGGGAAAGGGAAAGGAGGGTAGAGGGGCTACCTCATTGTACCATCCCAACCCCACAGAACCCCATGGTTATGGAAGATATCTATGGTTAAAGTTTAAGATTTAAGCAACTAAGTCGACGGAGCCCCGCTGCGCGGCGCTCCTATTTCTGCCTGCAGGGTCTAAAGTAACCTAACATGAAGGAGATGACGGGAGCTGCGTTTGCTTGCTTTGCTCGCTCACTTCAGCTTCCGTCATCTCCTTCGAACCTAACCTATCCGTGTCGGGGTGCCCTAAGTTCCCGAGCTCGCTTCGCTCGCTCTTCGACTAATTCTCATTTTTTTACCTCACGAAAAACATACAAAAAAACATAACATTGCCGAGTCTTGAAAATTTTTATAAAGCTTTCTATTTATGATTACTACCTACAAAAATAAAATGAACTTCCAAATCAACGGCAAATATGATAGAATTAAATATATATTGAATTTTAAAGCAAAATACACCAATAAAAGTGATTATTTGAAAGCTATAGCCGCTAATATTAAACTAATTTAATTGAAATGTGTATATGAAAACATGTATTTATTTGACTACTTGTACCATGGTACCTGTTATTCTTATATGTTATACATGTTATGTGAAAATAAAGTTACGCAAAATTAATGTATATAATACTGATTATTATGAATAAAAAGAAATCTAAACTAAAAAGATATGACTTTGAATAATAGTCTAAAAGATAGTTATGTTGAGAAAATATAGGAAAACAAATAAAAGTATAATAAATGTTTATTGCTACTGACATTATGAAGTTGAATGCTTCTGAATTATGAACATTAGAGACAGAGTAGTTAGGAATTGTGATTGTTAGGATGAAAAATGTTAGGAAGAACATTTTCGGATTTCCAATTATCGGAGTTGAAAATTTAGGTGAACTTTGGCGCACCCGTATGGGACCCTTGGTCCCCTTGTGAAGAGTCAAGGTCAATGGTCCCGCCACCTACCATTTTTCGGCCGCAGGGGATAGGGAGAGTGGTCAACGCTATACCGACATATCTCCTCCCCTGCGGCCCCACCAGTCGAGGTCGCCACCGTCCGCCATCAGACGTTGGCGACCCCGTCCAGGCCGCGGAAGGAAGGGAGAGCGGCGCACCGCAATACCGGCACTCCGCTCCCGCCACGGCCTCCAACCCTCAGCCGCTATATTGTATGGGTTTGGGAGGCCCCATACGACATCGCGGCCAGCCTCAGTTGCAATGTCGCCCAGGCAGCACCGCAACCTACATGTTGGCCGCTACGTCGTCGGCTTATCGGCAAAAGCCCTGACGAGCGGCCCCTCCTCGGGTTCCTCTTCGCTTCACCGTGGGTAACCAAGCCAAGGTTACTGAGCCCCCGGCTCACGGGAGAGAAAAGACCTCACCGTTAAACGACAGTTATCGGATTTTTTAAGGATAGCTTAATTAATATCTTTTATATTAGCCGAGTGAAATGTATAATTATTATATTAAGAGGGTAGCTTTGAATCTGTATTTTGTAAGTTTAACCTTAATTGTAAAACGGTAATAGATACTAATATGTAATGATGTATGTATCTCTTTATTATACCTGTGTCTTAAAAATATTATGATTCTATAAATAAAACTTGCGACATAAATAGGCCGCTGTTTATTTCTTTTCTTTTTTTCTAACATAATTATCACTTATCCCATTAGGGTCAACGCAGAAATACCTGTAATATGCTCGAGAAATGTTTAATTGATGTTGAACCTACGATTCTAATAGAGTTCAATCATAACCCCATGTTTACCTTAACTGCAGTCCGGCAAAAAGATTTAAAAAAAAAACAAGATCTTGAGTTTTATTCGGTTTTTTTTTTGTTTGCCCATAGCTCCTTTATCGTAAGAATTTGGGCTTTACCCTTTTGTTGAAGTCGAATAGACTAACCGATTGGTATCGATCTATCGATACCAGAGCCCCTAGAGTCTAGACTCTTTAGACAAAGTGACATTTATATGCGCTGTCAAATTGGTAGGTAAATAAATATATGGTTTTAATAAATTTCAGGTATTCTGTCTATACATTCTCGGTCACCGCCTTTACAAGCCTATTAATACACATTCATGACTAAATACCAATAAGTACCTGTCTACATCATTCATTAAAGTTGCGGGTATACTTACGTGAAATACTCTTCGCATAACACTGAAAAAACACCAACATATCACGTCTGCTTGTCGACCATATGTCACTGCAGGGATCCAGCAGAATATCAGGGTCAGGTATAACTGCCTGACACGTGCTGAGCTGGACTCCCATTTGGTGCAACCTTGAGACCCACACCGCACTGTGTTTTGATTGTCATACCTAATGTTACTGTGATGTTACTGGTGTCAATTTTACTTTTATTTCTGTTAGTATGGTTTCCTTTTTCTTTTTAAGTTGGCACCTTGTTTTTAAATATGTAAATTGTAATAATTTAATAAAGATTTTGTGTGTTGTGCTGTGTCTTTTGTGTGCACTAAATAAATGTTTTATCTATCTATCTATCTACATATACATTTACATAGAGCGAGTTAGAATAATTGTCCGCTAACAAACAGGGCTAATATATCAAGTTAAGTGCGTCCTCTATTGTCCTGGTCTGGACTCGGGCCAGACTTTAATGAGAAGCCTAAGGCTACTGCCCTATATATATCCCTGTATATCTATAAGTTGGCCGGTCAGTGTTTGGATTCTATAAAGTTGTAGCAATTCATGAGCTTGCGTCAGTCACTGCAAATTAAACCCTTTCTCCAATTTTATAAGTCACAATATGCACTCGTGATTTGCAGCGACTTTACTACCAAGTTGCCAGCCTTTCGGTTTCGGCGATGGAAGTAATGGAACAGGTGAAATAGTGATCAAACGCGAGCCTATCGATAAATAAATAAAAATAAAAAAACTGCACAATTTGATCACGCCTAGCCCTTTCCATCATCAAACTACAAGACATACGGCAATGAGTCATTGGCACATGCTGCACATCCCACGCATGCGCGCCAAGCGTTTTGCCACAGTATAGATATTATACTGTGGTTTCGCGAATACTTTCATTGTGCGTACAGCTAAGGATGCTGCGACTTACAAGTTGTATGTCGTGGGTTCGAGCCCAGGCAGATGCTTTACTCTGTGTAAATTATTTCATCACCACTGCTCTCAAAACTGTGAAGGAAAACATTGTGAGGAAACTGGCATGTCCTAGAATAAAAATTCCATGACAAGTGACATCCACCAACCAGCACTAGGCTCGCGTGTTGAATTACGGCAGATTCCCTCTCACAGAGGCACAGGAGTCTCTCTCTAAAAGGCAGATGATGACAGCTAAGGAGTCGAATTGAGAACATTTTTTATCGCGTTTGATCACTATCTTGCCTGATGCGATTCTTGTGAAGCACGCTTGTCTAGAAGTAACCTGTAGCGGCACCGACGCCGCCACTTACGAACTAATGACATGACGTCACACAAATCCTGCATCGCGCAAGCAAACTTTTCGGCGCGATTAGAACACATACAACAGTCCGACAACAAACGTTGGGCAGTTGCCCGGACCAGACACAACCCCCGTCTGGTCGGAGGATCCTCCCTTTTCTATGGAGGTTTGTAGGACTTTACACCCTGTTCCACATGCCCCCAAACTGGTGACCCTCAAACATGAACATCAGCGCAGCCTTCGTGCAGAGCTACTTCATCGTGACGTCATCATCACTTCCTCAAGCTTTCGAGCAGCGAGTCACACAGCCAGCCAGTACCCACGGCATCTACGGGGGTATCCTGACCACCAGCATGCAGCGGACGCGCATTCCTGGTCATTACCCCCAGCTTCTTTCATTACCGCTCCGACCCACTGGAGCCACCAGCACTCTCCCGACTCACTGTGACATCATCACCGCTCCGACCCATTGGAGCCAGCAACTCTATCCCGACTCACTGGGATATCATCACCCCGACTCACTGGGGCACAACCGCATACAGTTCCGACTCACCGCGAACTCTGCGATTTCCGGTTCCGACTCACTGGAACCAACCTTCCACTGGCCAGGCACACATCAGAAGATTACGGACGACTCAACCTAACCTGCTATCGACCTCCGGTCTCCGGAGGGGAGTGATGTAGCGGCACCGACGCCGCCACTTACGAACTAATGACATGACGTCCCACAAATCCTGCATCGCGCAAGCAAAGTTTTCGGCGCGATTAGAACACATACAACAGTCCGACAACAACCGTTGGGCAGTTGCCCGGACCAGACACAACACCCGCCTGGTCGGAGGATCCTCCCTTTTCTATGGAGGTTTGTGGGACTTTAAACCCTGTTCCACATGCCCCCAAACTCCCAAAAACCTATACACTCTTGACTTAAAGACCCCATGATTGTAGTTATCAGGAAACAAAGACTTAGGGAAAGAAAAGGGAATTCCTCTCCTTAGCTGTGTGCAAAATGAAAGTATTCGCAAAGCGCTTTGTACGTATAGGTGGGATGTCCACCATGTACCGGTGGCGCATTGCCGTACGTCTTGTGGTCCGATAATGGCAAGGGCTAGGTGGAATAAAATTTTACAGTTCCATCGCACAGTCCCCGAAATGTAACCGATACAAAACCGTCAGGCTGGTAACTCGGCGTCGATGATCAAGGCTCTAGAGCTTTGAGGCGACCAGTGCATCGTTGCCGATAAGTCTCTCGGCCCGTTTGTCAAATGACTCAATTGCATCAAATGGTATTTGGCAGATCCGATCCAGAGGTGAGAGCAGTATACTCCATGAATGTCCGAATTTGCCTTATATACAATATGAGCAGCTGTTTAGGCGTGAAGTACCGTCTCACCTTTGCAAGGATCCTCAATCTTTTTGCAGCCAACTGAGCCTTTGCCTCAATAAATTAAACAAAATTGAGGGTCGATGTTAACGTACCACCGAGAAGGTCGAGATGGTCCGTTGTCGGCACGGTTAAAAGTTCCGCACCAATACTTACAAATCCTTCAGGAAAACAAAACTGATAAGCTTAAACTATCAAACTACTGAACAACATTTTTACCGTAGGTACCTAATCATTACTCAGAACAATATTTCGAACTAGAATGGGAAGGGTTTACAAGAGTTTGAAACTAAAACAGCTCTCCTGAACTAAATCCCTCGGAACAAAGCGGTGGCGCGGTGATTCAGGTAGTCGAGGAGCGGACCCCAAACTTTTATCCCATGATCCGACCAGTTGAGTACAGGGTTTATGTAGGTGCTTCACCAATCAGAGTTAGTTCTTTGGGATAGATAAGTCTATTGGTATCAATGTGTGTAAGTACTCGTATATTGTTGCTTACGAAACTCGAATACGAACTAAGAGAGGTGGTGGTATGGTCATTGTACTTTCAAAACAAGTCACATCTTAACAAAAAAAGGGAAATTATGATGAAAATACGAAGGTAAAATATAGGTCATAAAATATAGTTACCCTGTTCAAAGGCAAGTTTGATGATGCTATGTTTGCATTTAACTATAAAGAAATCCTTTAATAACGTGATATAACTTGCATAATATTACTCTTAAAACTTAATATTACTCACGCCGCTCTGTAATCCACTTTACAACTATAACACGGCGGTAAACTGCAAGTTAACGCAAACTTCAGTAATCTCTGTAGTCAGATTATTATGCCTTCATTAATATAATCGTTGTTAGCATCGGCTAAGTAACAGCTGCATGGATCGATCTTCGAAGTTAAGCAACACTTGCCCAGGTTGGTCCGTGGATGGTTGACCATGTGGATACGGAGTTTAGTCGCAAACAATACTTCAGCTCTTTTTCTGCTCTATCTGCACACAACATGCAGCCAAAGTAACCTATGTGATGCCGCCGACGATGCCGTAGAAGAGACGAAGTATTGAACTGCGAAAACATACTAAATCTATGATTGAACCAAACAAGCAAAAAGTTTAATGAAAACTGTAACCAGACTAAGGTTCTTTTTTTAGGCTTTGCTATCCGGGCCATAATTACAAATTGATTGACATCTTATTCATCACAATCGAATGAATAGTTTAGGCGATACGGAGGAACATATATGTAGTTAATACAAACATACATAAATAGACTGCTAAAATTATATACCTTTCTTTTGGTTTCACCGTGGCCGGGTAAAAAAACAAACCTCTCCTGGCAGCTACAAGAAGAAGAAATGTTCCTAAAGGCATATTAAAAGAAAACCATTGTATTTTTCTCTTGTCTCTCTCAATTACGTATTTTGTCCGCCATATTCACAATTATCGCTGCAAATGAGCTATATATCAGCGCGAGGAGTCATTAGTAGTCATTACTCGCTCATAGCTCATTAAGTCTTTAGTGGCTGTACTAAAATATACTAAAAGATCAACTGAATAAAACTTTTATGGCCCTCTGATTAGATTCATTAGGCTGTTGGAGGCCTAATTAAGGAACTCGTTAGAGAGTTCCATGATTATAATTTGTAGATAGATAGGTAGATACTGACTTGACTCTGTTCCCGGAAAATGCAGTCAGTAATGATTTCTTGAGTAAGTGGATACTTGGGGACTAGATATTGATTTCTGAATGACGAATTTGTCTCTAAGCTTGAAAACCAGTCAAACTTTAGTATTAAAGCAGGGTTTGACACGTTCTTAGCTCCAAATATAATTGCCAGCACTTAAGTTGGCAAGAATCGTTAGATGCGCACAAGTTGTTTTTAGTTGATTTGCTTGCTAAGCGGGACGCGGGGAACGTTTAGCACTATTCCGAGCGCGCGATTGGTTGGTCAGTTGACACAATGATCGACTGACCAATCGCATCGCGTTCACATTCCGTTCGATCTCTTTGGTGGTTGGTCAGTTCGCGCACTATTCACAAGCGTGCTTCACCGTCGACCACATCATCGCTTACCATCAGGTGAGATAGTGGTCAAGCGCGAGCCTATAATATATAAAAAAAAAAAAAAAAAAAACTTACCTCCACTACGCCAGAAGACTTGGCATGATACTTGGCAAGGGCCAAGTCTCATTATTTAATAATGAATATTAGGATCAATGTGTGGATCCCTGCATCTAATTTTCTCCGTCTCTTCTCTAATGTTTGAAACATTATGTAAGTATGTATAACATATAATAATATAAAATATTTGATTCTAGTTTCCCCGAGTAATATGGGTAGAGCTTTTCTTTTCTGTTAATAACGACATACTACAATTACAATCTGTTTGACAAGCTTATCTGCTGGTGATTAAGTTGCATTGCTCTAGTTTATACCGTAACCATTCAGTTGCAGTAGGTGACATCTTCGAGCTCATATAATTAATTTATTGAATAGGATGCAGCTGATACCTAAATTATATTGTTATTTTTATTTTATGATAGTTATTAGAAATCGGGCGACTATTTGGAGTGGTACTTAAGGCGTATATATTCCCAAATGTTTACGCAGTACTGGCCGTGCGCAGTGCAGGTTAAGAACAAATTCTAACCATTTTTTTTTTCCACGTTAAAATATTTTTGAACATCCAAATCGTTATTCAAACCTTTTATCCTAGTCGTTACTAAGACGTATGCTTTAGAAAGTAACCGTTTTACGGCAGTAAAGCAAAGTAAGGCCATTAAAAGGCCTGTGTAAATATTGCTGGAAAGTCAAAGTTTACAAGAAGATGTCCATCTCAGTAGGTCTCCCAAATCATCATCATCTGCCGAGCCTTTTCCCAACTATGTTGGGGTCGGCTTCCAGTCTAACCGGATTCAGCTGAGTACCAGGGTTTTACATGGAGCGACCGCCTATCTGACCTCCACAACCCAGTAACTGGGTAACACGGTACCCCGTGGCTAGACTGGTGTCAGATCTCAAGCTTCTGACTGCTCGTAACGACTGTCAAAGATCTTCATATGAGAGCCGGGACCAACGGCTTAACGTGCTTTCCGAGGCACCCAAATACATGCAAAGCGACCAAACACTAATTCAATCAACAGCATTCCAAACTGTTAGTTTAAATGAATAGAAAACTCCAATTGCTCCACTCAGGAATTCAACTTGAATAAGACGATAATAATAAGACGGTGTTTTTTTTTTGGTACTATCCCACCGCACTATTCCCAAACCACTGCAACTCCTGAAAGCCAGAATCAACAATGGCAACCACCAGAAAAGTGCCGCGGCAATGAAGCTCGACGAAGCCCCGGAGAATGAATTTAACAGTCTTGGATCCCGCAACGAAATTAATCAGAAAAGAATAACGGAGGAGTACAAAAAAAAAAAACAATTGTCTACATCCCTCTATACCAAGCAAGAGACAAAACAAACAAGGCCGATAGGCACAAAGGGTCGTTCACAACTGTGATAGGCCCAGTTGCCTAGCACAACAAATAAAATTTGTATTAATTTTAATTAGTCCTAACATTGTGAGCTGTTATATTTGATTCCAATAATAGGTATGGCGAAAACGCTTCAACGCTCGGAATTTTTTTCTAGTTTCCACAAGGTCCGTATAGTTAACAACTTCTGATGCAGCCTGTACATTATTCAACATAATATTGCGTTCATTCGTTGTTTACAAAATCTATCTGCCTAGCCTTTTCCTAAGTACATTACAACTAGTTTCAGCTGTCACCAGCATTTAACATAGAGCGGCTGTCAACCCAGTAACGGAACTAAACGTTGCCCCTTGGCAATTGGTGGCTTGGCAATACTTGCGGCAGATTTAAGACTTTGGACTACCCGTAACGAATGTGAAAATTCTAAAGATAGCCAAGAACTACAGCTTAAAGTGCTTTCCGAGGCACGGATGAGTCTATACGTATATGGTGGTCACATTCCACACCCTGCCGTAGCTGTGTGTGCCCCATCATCATTTAAACCAAATGTTGTCCACTTTTATATTTTATAAGACTCGCCCAAGCGTCGCCACATTGATTGGCCCTATGCTGTTATGCATGCAGTAGTCACCAGCAACTGTAAAAATTCTATTCTATATAAATCCTGTTGACATTTAAAATCTTTTTATTTGTGACATTTTATTTTTAATTTATATAATTTTGATTAATTATAATTTAAAATTTTATCAATTGACAATTTGTTTTTATTCAATTTCTCGTCCAATTTCGCAAAATTTGGCGATTTAATAAAATTCCAAGATGGCGCCGACCAAAATTTCTGAAAGTTTCGTCATGGGTGTCGTTTTCAATGGTTTTCATGACGAAAGTTTCAAATATTTCGGCCGGCGCCATCTTGGAATTTTATTTTGACCACAAATTCGCAATAAGTGACCCTGAAAACCCTGAAAATGACACCCATGACAAAAGTTTCAGAAATTTCGGTCGGCGTCATCTTATATTTTCATTTTACCACATATTCACAATTACCCACCCCGAAAACTATGAAAATGACACCCATGATGAATGCTTCAAGAATTTCAGGCGGTGCCATCTTGAAATTTTATTTTGACCACAAATTCGCATTTAGCGACCACAAGAGCCTAAAAATGACACCCATGACGAAAGTTTCAGAAATTTCGGTCGGTGTCATCTTATATTTTCATTTTGACCACATATTCACAATTACCCACCCCGAAAACTATGAAAATGACACCCATGACGAAAGTTTCAATAATTTCGGTCGGCGCCATATTGGAATTACATTTTGTTCATAAATTCACATTAAGCGACCACAAAAACCCTGAAAATGACACCCATGCAAAGGTTTCAGAAATTTCGGTTGGCGTCATCTTATATTTTCATTTTGACCACATATTCACACTAACCCACCCCGTAAACTATGAAAATGTCACCCATGACAAATGTTTCAAGAATTTCGGGCGGTGCCATCTTGGAATTTTATTTTAGCGACAAGTTCGCATTTAGCGACCCCAAAAACACTGAAAATGACACCCATGACGAAAGTTTCAAAAATTTCGGTCGGTGCCATCTAGGAATTTTATTTTGGCCTAAAATTCGCATTTAGCGACCCCAAAAACCCTGAAAATGACACCCATGACAAAAGTGTCAAAAATTCCGGTCGGCGCCATCTTGGTATTTTATTTTAACCACAAATTCGCTTATGTTTTCAAAAACATAAGTAGTTATATAGTCAAATAAATAAAATACGATTTATGGCATTTTTTTAAACTAATAAGTACACACCATAAGTTATTATTTATTAACTACTCATTGTAACTCTCGTATTTTATTAAATTTAAAAGCAATAGTAAAATAAACTTTCTCTACACACCTTTACTGTGGCATTTTTGTCAGTTTTACGCACACGCGAGCGCGACGCTTGTTTCGTGGTAACAGTGGCGCGTTAAATACCTACTTCGCCGGAACAAACAAAAAAAATAAGAGAAAGGGATTGATGTTGGGGTCAACAATATCTAAGTTTCTATAAAAGTCAATGTGACCTCTGTACAACCATTTATTAGATCCCTGAAGCTCTACAACAAACTACACGGAATAATTTGCAAACTAATCAAAATTAGAGCTAGAATTTGTATTAATATGCAAAACGAATACTAAGGGCAATATACCTTCATTATTATTGGTATTAATTGGGATTTATTTGAATTTACGATGTGCACAGTCGTAAGTTGCCAGTATAACCTGATTCGAACGAAATTATTGCAATGGGTTCCGTAAGTGTCTTTGAATGTGTGTAGTTGAGTCGAAATTGTGCTAAAGACAGATTTGTTGAATGTTCGTTCGGGGTAATGTGTTCAATGGGACGTTAATGGTGAATTCGACGCCATTTTGGGAAACGAATCTCCTGTACGGACACTTGAAACAAGGGTTATTGACCTTAACACGTGGTTGCAGAATATATGTCCGTCATCTGTTTTTATTACGTTACGCTTGGATGAGTCGAAATGTGAAGAGATGTCGCTGATATAAAATTTCCTGGGAGCTGTTGTTATTTCCTGTAAAGTTGACTTTAAATCTCATAAGAGTCAAAAGTTGATTGACTAGTTTTAGAGTAGACTGAGTCGACCATTGCAGAGGTATGCTTAGACATCTGGGGAATTTCAAAATGATGTAGGAAATAGGTGAACTTTCCTATACCTGAATAAAAACTATTTTTCTCTAGGAAGTGCTTTAGTAGGTAAATCATCCTGGCCATCATACATACGCATATAATTACGAGTATCATAATCATCAGCCTGTGAGAGAGGGAACGGGCCTTGATCCACCACGCGGGCCCAGTGCGAGTTGGTGGATGTCAGACGTCTTCGATTTTTTGTTTTTCTCACGATGTTTTCGTTCTCCGTTTTTAGAGCAGTGGTGTTGAAATAATTTACACAAAGTAAAGCGCCTGCCTGGGTTCGAATGTACGTTGTCGTGTACGTTATGTATGTAGACATTACGAGTATGTAGACATAATTATAACAACTTTAACATTTAAACATCGAAATAAAAAAGTTTCTACCTCTATCTAAGTAGTTATTTTTCTTTAAAACATCGATTTCAGTTGCAATCATTACCAAAATTCTGAATAAGAACTACATTTTGTATTCGAATAAAAGGAAAAGCTTCGGCATTTTCAGTTGATACTTTACATATATTTTATGTAAATTATATTTTATGAATTTCGTACAAAAACGAATGAGGCAGACTACAGAATATTTAAAGAGATGGAGATGATCAATCAAAATATTTCCAAAGGAAGGAATTATGTAGGTATAGGTGTTCCGGTGTAAACTGCTCAGTTTTTGTGTTTGCTGATAAACAGCGTTTATATTAAAAATATTTTCGCGTCTAAAATTCTGGGAAGTTATTATAACTTTAGCACATGTGTGAGTACTATGTACCAACTGTAAATTTACCATTTTCTGTACCTATGTGTCGTTCGTTGACTTGTGTGTCCCCTGGCAGTTGAGAGTGTGTCATGCTCTTTAACAAAAAGAGTAAGGAGCTTCACGGACGCTTTTTCCGGGCCCTACATGGGTCCGATGTAGATCAGTCAGCGTCCGTAGCCTGGCTGCGTTTCGGTGACCTCTTTGGGGAAACCGAAGGTTTTGTCTGTGCAATTATGGACGAAGTTATCATGACGAATAACTACCGGTGATTTATTGTGAAGGATGGCACGGTTGACATCTGTCGGGCATGTCACCGGCCGGGTGAATCGATCCGCCACATTATCTCTGGTTGTTCTCGTCTAGCTAACGAAGAGTACTTGCATAGGCACAACCTTGTAGCCAGGATTATCCATCAGCAACTTGCTCTGAAATACACTCTTGTGGCATCGGAGGTGCCATACTACAGGTATGTGCCCGACCCAGTTCTCGAGAATGGAAATATCACATTGTACTAGGATCGGTCCATCATCACTGACAGGACGATTATCGCTAATAAGCCTGACATAGTGGTGGTGGACCGAATCGAGAGGCGTGCAATGATTGTTGACATTACCGTCCCGCATGACGGGAACCTCGTGAAAGCTGAGAAAGATAAGCAAATCAAGTATCTTGACTTGGCTCGCGAGGTTGTCGACATGTGGGATTTTGACACAGCGATCATTGTACCGATAGTCGTGTCGGCCAATGGCTTAACAGCCACGAACCTCGACCAACATCTTAGGAGGCTCTCGTTAGGCAGCTGGGTCAAGGGCCTGATCCAGAAAGCAGTATTGCTGGACACGGCTCGTATTGTTAGGAGGTTCCTCTCTCTGGAGCCCTGACCGCCGGTAGCTTGGACCCTGTTCCCGATACCGGTGGGCCTCTATTTTTTGTTTTACTTTTCTGTATGTGTTTTTTTTTAAATATTTAAAAATGTATAAAATAAGAAATTAAATTAAATAAAGGACAAAATAAATATTTAAGTGGGGATCTCATACAACACACGTGATTTTCTTGCCGTTTTTACGATAATGGTACGGAAACCTTCGTGCACGAGTCCAACTCGCACTTGGCCGGTTTTTTTATACATTTTGAATCACGGACAGTACGTAAAACAAAGTATATTCCATGAAGTAACTAAACATGTAGGTACATAGTTCGAGGAAACTCAAACTATAAGTAAGCATTTAGCTACCTACTAGTAATATCTCGAAGTGAAATATGGCTGATAATGTTCCAAAAAAAAAACATTAATAAATGGAAAAGCCGGTCATTGACTCCCTGCTATCTTCCAAAGGAAAAACCGAAAGGCTCACTATTACACCGAAAGAAACACCTTATTTTTTTCTGGCAGCTTATACTTCAAAATAAAAAAGAATTACAATTGACCGTCCTTTTAACAAAACCGACCAAGTGTAAAGAGGAATGTCTAATTCGTATACAAATAATTTAATTTTTATTCCACTCAGATCTGTAATTCTACAGACCTACCGTCGACATTTACGTGTAAAAAGGCCTGCGGATAGCCAGAGGCCCTCGTGAGGTTTTACCGTGCATGAGTCCCTAATGAAAATGAAGAGGCGTGAATAATGGTCGCTTTACACGGGGAGAGTTTCTAGCTTTGAATAGGCGAGTATCGGGATAAGTTCACTCGTGTTAATATAAACAAGTAACTCGCATGTAGAAATCCGAAATACGCCACCTATGTTCTAAAAGAACCGCGTTCTTGAAAACAAAAATCATTGAGTTCGAGCCGAGAGACAATTCTATTAATTATTAAGAACGTTCACATCATTAGTCAAAAAAAACTCTAATTATTCTAAAATATTCACGAGCTTTTGATTTTTAATTTTATTAGTAAACAGTACGATGGGATTTAAATCATCTCAGTGTACCTACAAAAAACCCCAAAAAAAATATATGTAAAAAGTTAATTCAAACCACTCCGACTGCACATTTTTCTATTTGCCAATTTTAATGTAGCCAGTGACAATCGCGAGGTTAAGACGAATCAATTGACGTAAGAATCATCAGAATGGGCCAACACGTTTGGTCTCTAGAACGCCACATAGGAACAAACATACATAGACTGATAAACACACCCTCCTTCGGCAGTCGGTTACCCGACCTTTTTTGGTGATTTTTTTGACATTGATTGCCGTTCAGATGAGATTGCGACTGTAATTTGAACTTTTTTACCAGACTACCCAAGGTAAGTCAAATCAGAGTTCAGTCAGAAATTCGCTCGGTAATAATATTCTAATTTAGTTACTCGTTCAAGTCTAAACACAGTCATAAGTGCGATAATCGTCTGCAGTGTCTTCTCGACAATCGAGAATCTAACTCTGTCTAATCGAGCCTTTAAACGAGTGACCCCACGTTCGGTCAGCCAAGTGTGGCCCAGATGTAGGCCACGGTCAGCAAGCTCGCCCCTCGGATTTACATATTTTCTACTTTAATTTGTAGGTAAATCACAGAGCTCTGCGTACGGAGGGTTCATATTACCTGAAACTAATGATCCCTCTTTACTTATGTATGCTGTGGTTAATGGATATTGTTATACTGGAGTTTTAGTTTAAGAATGTGTGTATTTTTTAGGCTGTGGATAAAACAGATCTGGTTTGAGACAGTGCTATATTGTAGAGGTAAAGGAGAAAATTCTTGAGATGAAAAGGATGAAGAATGAAAATTCCTGGGAGGCACTGCGCGGGTAGCTCTTAAGTTGGAAAAGAAAAAGGCAATAACTAGGGGTACTTAATACGTATAAAGTTTTTTCAAAACTGGTCATGTTTACTTTGTGAGTATGAAACATAAAATTATGTTGTTTTGTATGTAGGTTCGTATTTCTCATATATATTTGTTTAATGTCAAAATAAAGATCAGAATGTAGCAACAACCCAATTCATTAGAGAACTTAAAAGAAAACATGTTTTCCTTAATTAGGACCGAGTTTTTCGCAAATATTTTAGGGTGAGCGAAATCGATGACCTTCTTTACATCGCTCGTAATAAAATACTTTGCTTACTTTTTTTTTGTTTCGGAACCTTGAAGTGCTTATTTACCGATAATTAAATGTTCTGTAAGTTTGGGACGTGACTGAAACCTTCCGATGGTGAGGTTTGGGACGGTACGAGACCCAAGATGTGAGCCTGGATTACTCGCTCGCCAGTTTCGTATGTAGGTAGGTAAACACACTTGAGCCAGGGTATTTATTCTGTACGTTACAACGTTATTACATACCAGGACACCATATAATAAATGAGTAAGTATCCAAGTCCGAAAGAATCTGATTTCCATTCATTCTCTTGTCAATGTTTACCTTCAAGAAAAGTTTATGATTGATTACTCGTATAGATATAGTTCAGATTTTGAACAAATAAAAACGCTTTTTTTATATAAGGTGCCAGTGCCGCACAATTGCTCAGCAATTAATGTTTACTTGTGTATGACCGCTTTAGAGATCATAAGCACCTAATGATAGCTTTAAATCCAATCAGTTTACAACGCATATACAGTTCGAATGCAGTAGATTGCTTGTTAGTTGCTATAAAACCTACATAAATAAACCTAAACGGTGTAAATAAAATGAATAGCTGTTATTTAGCACTTTCCTAACATAAAAGGTTGTTTATTTGTTTACTTCGTTCAATGGTGGAGCTAGCCAATCGATTTTAGTACGCATTCCGGAAAATATGACGGCGTGTGGAACCAGCTTGCATGAATAGTGAGCGCTATGTTTTTATGCCTCTGAATAGAAAAGCACTGACAGGTTTTTCATGTTCCCCTGGTACAGCAAATAAAATGTTCACCGAGTCAATTTATGTTTTGCGTTGATTTTCTTTTACTGTTTCATACGCTGTTGATTTATTTACCTGCATCCGTTAACAGAGTGATTTTAACACGTCATACTGAACGGTTTTCATTTGAAAAGTGTATTGGATTCGTGGAAATAAAAATCAATTTTCTGTAGGTACAAATATTTATAAACGGCCAACATGTTTGCACAAAAATTACAATAAAATTCATGGAGAAAATTGAACAGTATTCATCTACCTATCAGTCCGATTTGACAAAAGATTTTTTTCAGTCAAATTACATACACTGCTGGACAAAGACCTCCTCCAAGCGTCGCCACATCGACGGGTACTGTGCTTATATCAGTCTGCAGAATATAGTAAAACGCCGCCTGGAGTTTTACAAACGTATATTGACAAAAAACAATCAGGCTTACTTTACTATAACCTGTCAGTAGTCGCCGGTACTAACTACAACAGAGGTGTCATATAAATACTCCAGAGAGTGGCCTTGTATATCATAGTGTTTGCAGTCTCGGGCATAGGAATCATGACGTTTACGGGAATGAGGTTTAGAAATTTTACGAACTTTTTCTGCAGATTTTCTATTCTTTTAGTATATACATCGTATTGGGGTGACCAGATTGGGCTACAGTACTCTAAAATACCACGCACATTTGCAAAGTATACAATCTTTAGACTATGACAACACCTAAAAGGCTTACAAGTACGCATTACAAAACCAAGGTTACGAGAGGCTCTATTGGTACCATCACCAATCAATCTATATGTTGGTTAAAAAGCAATTTGGGATCTAACATTATACCAAGATCTCTGACTACATCAACCCTTTCAATGGCATCATAATTGAATCCATAAGGATACTTAGTTGAGTATTTGGAACGGCTAAAGCTAATGCATCTATGAACTTTTATCCCGCGATTCCCCGAAACATCGGCATGCATCCTCGCCACCATCTTCAGATACCATTAAATGTAGACTTTTTCCCAGAAGTATTAAATTACGGAAAACATATATTACGTAAATCCCTCTTTAACGTTACAAACTAAAGCCACTTTCAAATTGATACCATGAACGTGTGGTTGACTGTTCCTATCGACGAGTAGGTATTTCGTTACTTAAATGCGGCTTACGTCACGTTTTATATTAACTTTGGCTAACGTGACAAAAATAACGTGCCCGTCACCTTTTTCATTTTTTAGGCTTTGAGGATTAAATAATAATTAATGCGTCCCGTGACTCCATTTGTTGGGACTGTTATTTTGCCGGGATTAATGTTCGAACAGGTATTAAGCTACCTTTCTGTATAGAAATGCGTTTTTAATTTGAACTGACTGCATGCCAAAATAAGATCTATTTAAGAGCCTCCACGAATGATAGACACAACATTTTACTTGAATATAATTATATGGATAACCCTGGGGTGGCGAGAGGTGCGGTCGCTCTAGGCATCAGATGGTAAGAGGCGTCAAAATGCCAAATTCAAAAAGCAATTTATTCAAGCGATATATTCAATTTCAATCGCGCCTTTTCTTAATATTTGCAAAAAAAGTTGTTTATTAAAAATTTGGTAATTATTATTTATTTAACATCACACTAATACTATAAAGGTAAAAGTTTGTATTGTGTATGTTTGTTACTCTCAAAAACATAGCACAGAGATAGATTTATCCCGGGATTATCTTCCCATGGGATAATTTTCGACTATAATTTTTCAGAAGCTAGTTTACGTAAAACCGAAGTAGAATTTACGTGAAGTGAAAGCGTCGACCAAAGAGCACTCAAAGACAATCTTGCTCTACCCTGATCAAGAGCTAGAGCCGGTGCTGCCTCTGGCGCACACAGGGTAGTCAGTCAGCGGTTAACCGCACTACTACCTTTCTTATTGACCAGTATCTTCCTCACAGCACAGCACTTTTTCTAAAGAAGAAGGATCATGAACTTATTCAACTATTTATATTTCTTGGCGATACGAGAAACGGAAAATCACTAAAAAGCGTGAAAAGTCTATCCTATAAGTCCTTATGACGCTGCTTATCTTCTTACCTTCGGTGAAAAACAACTGGTATTTCTATCTAAACGTGTAACCTAAATAAAAAGCTTAGTAGATATAAGAAGCTTATGAAAATGGTAAGATGAGCAAGAAAAAGTCGATTTCATATTTAGTTTTCCCTTCTTTACCTACTTTATTTTGTCCCAACAACTGAAAAACATGAAGAAAATATCCACGACACGGTCCTAAATTATTTAAGTATCTCTTTATATTTTTTCACAGTACTAACTTCCAGTTTCTAAGTTTTATAGTTTTTATTAGGACAGAAAACCATATTACACTAAACTTTATGTTGGATATGACCAGATGCCGGCTATACAAACTCGTTTCAACATACCACTATCATAAAGGCCGGCCAGATTACCGTTTGGCCTTTTAATCAATTAAACTAAGACACAGAATACACACTGAAGCATTAGGGAGCTAATAGTGACCGATGCTACGCCTCATGTCGCTAGGCTTAGGTAGGGTTGGCAGACCAAGGCTTAGATTAGATGGCAAACTTAGGAACCATTTTCCAGTTAAGGGGTAGTGGAGATGGAAGCATCTTCGGGTAGAAAAGCTGTAATTGAAGGTTAGTAGTCAAGAAACCCATCTGCTCCAAGCACATGTATGTTTCAGCGAGCTGTAGACATCAATATCAAATTAAAAAATTAAACCCGAAGCTTTTTAAAAGCTTTATATTACTTGCTTTCGTATGTCATGTGTCCGGCAACTAGTAATCTGGGGTCACGGTAGAGCCCCCGCCAAGACGAGCCAAGCGAAGCGTTACCAAACTTTTTTCGAAGCGCTTCGTGATTTTTTTGAACCCTATAATAAGCGATATCGAAACGGCTAAGCCATATTTATTTTGACTTAGGTGTAGATTTTGCAAAGTTAGGGCTTGTAGAGTTAAGGCGTGTAGAATTAGAATTAGAAGTTTTGCTCTACATGAATTCTGATAACTTTGTCACATGGCGAGCCACATGGTCTCGTCTTGGCAACAATTTACATGAATAAGTTATGGTGGAATCCATTTTACAAGCACTTCCACACATCAACATTCAATTAAGCTGAAACTTGGCGTGAGTATGTAACTTTGGAAACATTGAAATAATATGGTTCTCTGGAGCTAGTCTCATGATGGAGTCGGAAGGTTGCCATAGCAACTCCTCAACCAGACCATATAGCAACATCGTGTTTGGGCTCATTGGATGTGTTCCACAAGTAATATTATATTTAGAATATTTCAGTACAAAAATCTTGTTTTTTTGTTTCTTTATAATTATTTTGCTAAAACCTAGGTACTGCGCTGTAATATTGGATCCTATATAGTGCTGCTGATAAGGAACAAATTCCACGGGGAAAATAAAAACAGAAACTTAAATAGGAAAGGAAAACCAAGTTATCTACCATAACTAAAACTGAACGGTCTCTCAGATCATTCAGAGACAGAATTTTTGTAAGAGATTTAAGTAGATAATTATTTTCAATCGTCATGCATTTCGTTAAGATAACAGAACCCGTTGAGACGTTGTCTGTCACAAAAAAACTACAGCCAAGTTATTTTCACAAAAATTACGAATAATCGCCCCCATTCTCAATGATTTACCCCAAAAGCAAATAAGATCAAAACTGATTTAAAACAAAATTACCCATTATAATTTTTAAAACACAATCATTATAATTTTACCAGACATTTAGTTTTATCCTTTCTAGCAACCCTAAGAGGGTGAGGACGTAAATAAAATAAATAGCCGTCCTCATTAGCCTCTAGAAACCAATTAATGTTTCTCGAAGAAGATCTTGAACATTTTTAATACATTTGTGACTGATACTGCGCGCTTTTACACTTTATGTACAATTCGAGTTTATTAAAGCAAAACGAAGCTTGTCGAAGCAGAGCAATTAAATTAAGGCCCCAGACTTTAAATTTAGTTTCATATTTTTAATTAGTTTCTTAGTTTTCGAGGCAGTACAATAATTACATAGCCTTAAGCTGGGCAATGTAAACATTATTATTTTATTTTTCATTCTTTCTGAAAAATTCTACCTACCCGATACATTGTTTATAACTTGTCATAGTAGGTCTTGAGTTTGCTCTATATTATTTATTTTTAATCTTTTCCTTTTCGTTTCGTTAAATCATCATTAATAATTAATACAATAACATATTGTTCGATCATTATTTAATTTTAAAATATGAAAAGTTTTTTCGTTTGACATACTTTTCCGAAATTTTCACCAATTAGGAACACGGCCATCCGACCTTGGCAACGCGTACAGGAGAACCCGGGCACGAAGCATTATACACGGCCTTTTAAACACCAACCTCGTATAGACAAACATTTAGATTCAAGAAAAAAGTACACGACCTTTTTTGTATGGGATCATTTTTTATAGCCTTACTTCAATTTTCTACCGCTAGGTGGCATACTGCATCAAGGAGAAAAAATGGCTTCTATCCCTACGACGTTCAGGTTTTATTTAATGAGATTATTCTGTATTTGAAATAACGTAAACACGAAACTTTAAAAAACCGCCGAAAATGCGCAGCTTTTTTTTAACTTGTTTTGTTTAACCTTTATTTACGTAGCGCCACCTGCTTGTTCATCTTTGCATATTTTTTCCTAATAAGAACATGGCCGCTTGACCCTGGCAACACGTCCACAACAAGGACGACCCGGACACAAGGCATTATACACGTCCTTATAAACACCAATCTCACATACATAAACACACAATTTCAGGAAAAAATAACACGACCATTTTGTGTCTATGGGATCATTTTTAATTAACAAGGAAAGCTCAAAGGAAAAACGGCAGGGCATTTAATTACACGGCACAGACGATCGTAACTCTATATTTAAACATAAACCCTTGGAGACTTCACAACTTCATGCGCAACGTTTATTATTTAAAATTTAATTTTTATAGAGGTTACCCCTTCGCAGAACCCCTGCGAAGCGGGAGCTAGGGCAATTAGAAAATAAAATTGTATTATAAACGGAATTCTTATTTTAAACTTAAACAACACTGAGTAAATTGGCAAGGTGCAGAGTCAACATTTTCCGAATACTTGATATTCTTATACGTTTTTTCTGTTCATCTGTAATTATTTTATACCGTTTCAAAAGTATTTTAACAACGCACAAACACGGATGAATTAAGCCGCTGTTCCCGTTTATCAGGTAAAGTTATACCTTCCTTTGTAATCATTTTAATCCTAGAACGATGTTTTAGAACGTCAAAGAGCGCTTTTCCGTCCAATATCCTTCAATTTATTTGGTACTAGCTGTGCCCGCGGCTTCGCTCCCGTCAACAGCCTACCCTACTTACCTACCTACCTACGCCTTACCTACCCTACCTACCCAACCTAAGCCATACCTACCATACCTACCTACCCTATTTACCCAACCTACACATTACCTACCCTACCTACGCCTTACCTATCCTACCTACCTACCTAGGGTAGATAGGTACTTACCCAACCTACGCCATATCTACCCTACCTACCCAACCTACGCCTTACCTACCTTACTACCCAACTTACCTACCTGCACAGAATATTATTTAATCTAGAGAGAAGAATATCGACTTCATAAAAAAAAACCGGTTAAGTCGGACTCGCGCACTAAGGGTTCCGTACCATTGTCGCAAAGAACGACAAAAAAATCACGTTTGTTGTTTGGGAGCCCCACTTATATATTTATTTTATTCTGTTTTTAGTATTTGTTGTTATAATAATAATAATAATAATAGCCTTTATTCAGACATCTTATACAAAAAGTTTACAAATTGATTTATCAAAAACATTGATCTATTTGACAGCTGTCTGTGTGCCTTTATAGGCAAAGGCCTCCTCCAACTGTTTCCATTTTCCTCTATCTTTAGCAACTGTTGTCCATCCACCTCCAGCTACGACCTTTATTTCATCCACCCATTTTGTTGTTATAGCGAAGCAGAAATACATCATCTGTAAAATAATCAACCGTCTAGCTATCAGGGTTCATGAGATACAGCCTGGTGACAGATAGACATACAGGATCCCGTTTTTACCCTTTGGGTACGGACCCCTAAAAAAGTAAAGACAGTTTTGCTGCGTGCCATCTAGTAGCACTCCAAAACACTACACCGAAACGAAAACATAAAAAATACCTATCCATAGCTGGGATTCGAACCCGGAACCTTGGGCGGCAGAAATACGAACCACATTGTACACACGTATTTTTTTGTCTCGTGTATTAGGTCCCCGAATTATTATTTTTACTTTAGCCACACCTAAAGTAGCCCTTGATTTGCTACCACCAACCCTTCCTTCCTTCCTATCAACTTTTTTCAAATGTCATTCTGCCGCGGAGAACATTATCACCGCCATTTAGAAAATAAAAAAAACTTTTTGCAAAAAAATACTTACTACCGACTTCCAAATGAATAACTACTAAGTAAAAAATAACTTAATTTTAAGTCTCCCATTAAAAAGGGGTTTTACCTACCTTATAGGTAAGTTGTTTAGTAAGGTCCCTAAAACGCCAGAATAGATTAACCGAATAACATGAAACTTGAACATAACCGGTTAAATGAGAGATCTGCGTACCCCTTGAGATCGTACTGGTGTGATGTTATGTTATGAAATGGTATAAACATTAAACAGACATGCGATTGCAGCAATCCCGAGACTCTTGCCGTTATTTATTGAAGAGTTCTGTTGTATATCTCCGAAGTTCTTCATCAGAGCTTCACCAAATAGACCGATAGCGCTAGGCTATTTTGATGTCATAAGTTAAAAAAATTCTAAAGTTGCTTATTTCTTGCCTGTGGATACAGTCGTACCTATGTAGCTTATTTTTGCGTTTTGTGTCACATCTGTTACTTGCATTTTCAGTAATTCGATGATTTGTGGTTGATTATTTTTATTCAAATCAAAACTGGCAAAATTAAATTAAAGTTTAAAATAATTATGCTATCATATCTAGGATAGTCTGCGGAGTGTGTAAACCCAATTTGTGTCATATTCGTCCAGTGCAAACTGACATAGGGGTCAGTGTGTAAAAATAGTGCAAAAAAAATATTACAATTTATGAAATTACTATTTCCTTTCTCAGATCACTTACATATCCCTATTAATTAAATTTGTGCCAATTTAGGCCACGCAATTTTAAGATTTTTAATTATTTTGTTTTTCCAAGCTACAAACGCTTCAAAAAAATATTACAATCATTAGAGTTAACATAATCAATATCATAAATGTATGAAAAATCGACATTGTAAATTTGTGTCATTTTCATGCACGATATGTACCTTTATATGAATAAAACACAAAAACAATGGTAGCGGTCGAAGCGGGCGGAGGAGGCCGGGCGCAGGAGGCCAGGCGGCATACGCATGCACACACGTTCGTTCGGTACGATTTCTTCTTAGATGCGTAGCGTTCATAATATAAATAAATAACATAACTATTATATTGAGTATTGATTGATTCTTATCTCCGCTGCGTAATGAACAAATTTGTAACCTATAGAGATAAAAATAATGACGTGGGAATTTTGTACAAATCATGCGTCTGCAATCTGTCTTACCTACGAATGTCAATGGTCTATGCTTAGAAGACGGTCAATGTGGTCAATTATTTTCTTGGATTGACGCTTCGATTCGCTTCCAATTTGAACCTGAAAGCGGTAGGTAGGTAGATACACCTACCTACCTACCGCTTTTTCGTTATACTGCTTCTCAATATCCCGTGCCACGCTTCGAGTAGGTAGTGTACAGTTAGCAAAACAAATAATACACGAAGTGAAAAAAAAACTCCAGATATGTGTGGTGATAGTGATTATGTATAGTTTTATTTCATCACGGTCCTTAAAACAAGGACTTTTTTTCGGCTTTTCCGTCATCCCTTACAATGCTCAATTCTATGAACTTTAATAATCCCCTTTTTTAACAATCACTGTATTAACGTCCAGTATGAGACCACATATCGACACCCAATATGAATAACATTGTAACTTTAGTTACACATTGGTTTAACTTTATGTAATCTGTTATCACTGGGCCATCACTGCTCTATGTTCTACGAACGGGAATGGAACGAAACGAGCTAGGCGGAATGAGATCATGTAATTTCATTGCACACTCCCCGAAAGGCAGCTGATAAAAAACCGATAAGCTGGCAATGATGTTCAAGGCTCTAGAGCTTTGACTCTACCAGTGCCTCATCGCTGATGAGCTTCTTGGCCGGTTTTTTTATCAACTTAAGTGCATCAAACTGGTATTTGGCAGATCCGTCCCAGAAATGAGTACTCCATACATCATCGAACTTGCGCTTGATACAACTTGAAAAAATGTTCTGGCGTGAAGAACCGTCTCATCTTTGCGAGGATCATCATCATCATCATATCAGCCAAAAGACGTCCACTGCTGGACATAGGCCTCCCCCAAGCGTCGCCACATCGATCGGTCCCATGCATCTCGTAACCAGCGGATCCCCGCAACCTTCACCAGGTCATCGGTCCACCTGGTGGGAGGCCTTCCAACGCAACGTTCCGGTTCGCAGTCGCCATTCCAGAACCTTTCTGCCCCATCGGCCATCCGTTCTGAGAGCAATGTGCCCTGCCCACTGCAACTTAAGTTTGGCAATTCTTCGGGCTTTGTCGGTAACCCTGGTTCTCTTGCGGATCTTTACATTTCTGATTCGATCACACAAGGAAACTCCGAGCATAGCCCTCTCCTCCTCTTTCTCCTTTGCGAGGATACCCAACTTTATAGCAGCCAGCTGAGCCTTTGCCGCAATGTATGGCCCAAAATTGAGGATCGTGTTAAAAGTTGCGACAAGAAGCTCAAGATGGTCCATTATTGGCACGTTTACACCTCGGAAGGAAGGAGCCGAGTGGAATTAGCTCATTTTAACAGAGAAAAGACACGCCTGGGTTTTAGCAGCATAGAACCTGGCCAAATTGGCATCACCACATTTGGATATTGGCTTCAAGGATAAGCTCAAACGCTCCATCACAGCCTCACAAAGGACAAGTACCTCTCAGCAACAGTGCTGTCGTCTGCATGCCCAAGTTTTTAGCAGATCATTTATATGCAGCAAAAATAACGTTGCTGATAGTACCAACCCTTGAGGGACCCCAGCATTAATATCCAATTGGTCCAACGAGCACCCATCTATAACCACTCGAATTCTACAATTCAATCACACATACCATCACCAGGCAGACCTAATGAAAGAAGCTGACTAATAAGGCTTCCGTGCCAGACCCTATCGAAAGCTTTCGAGTTTTTGAGGGAGACGGCAAGCGCCTCCCCGTGCCTTTCGATTGCCTCACTCCAGATGTGAATGGCATACAACGAGTTCGGCGGCAGCCGTATTGGCAATCACTTAGGATGTCATTAGCTTCTAGGTATGCTAAGAGTTTAATATTAAGCACACGTAGAGGTCTGTAATTGGCCGGATCAGCTTAACTGTCCTTGTTGGACTTGTACGTTAGCTTACCTACAAGCATTCGACACTTTTCCAGTTTCATACGAAAGGCGAAATAGAAGTGTCAAGATCGTAGACAGTTCAAGCGCATAAGTTTTAAAAACAAGTGCTAGTATACCGTCGGGGTCACTAGCTTTGTTCAAGTCGAGGTTGCCCAGCACTCTACGAACGTCATTTTGATGGATGCGAATGTTCGACATATATGTCTCACACCCACCAGGAGAAATAAGGGGCCACGCATCACCAGAATGCAGACGCAAAGATTCCGCAAAAAAAGGCAAATAAGTTTGCCTTCTCCTCAGCGAAGTCGGGTTTCAGCAGTGGTGGTAGTGAGGGATGGCAGAAGTTCGACTCAACCGACTTACCCAGGGACCGAAACTCTTTATTACCTACTGGGTAAGACGCAAGTTATGTCCCTATTCGACTGTAGTTAAGTGGCATGTTAGTAATGTGGTCGGACCGAGACCTTTGCAAAACCTTTTTGCAGGACTTGGCAGCGCTGTTGAAGGCCTTATTTTCCGACATAAGTTAGCCGTTACCCAAGGTGAACTTGTCGACACAGAGTAGCGACACATATAATATAATCTAGTATTATATACATACAGATGCCTCATCCCATACTAGGAAACCGTGCCGACGTAACTAGCGTTTTTCACCTGATTATACCAATTATTTTTTTGTAAATCGATCGCGTTCGGTGCCGTTCCACGGCGATAGATAGATCACCCTCTTTATCCGTATAACGGAACCGAACGCTATTGGTGTACATAAAATAATCAGTATAATCAGTAAAGTACGTCGGCTCGGTTTCTTTGTATGGGATTAGACACCACTGGTATCGGTCTGGATTCTGGACAATTTGCATTGTAACGGTAGTTACAATGAATTTCATATTAAACTTAAAATCTTTACATCAAAAATCATATCAAATCAAAAATCATACTTGCAGTGGTTTTATTAAAACTGAGAAAGCAATTAAAATTATTAACATGAAACCTGAAATTGTACAGAACAACTTATGCTTGCAGTTGTTAAACAAAAAAACCTTGCAAAAAAAAACTGTGTTGAAAACCATGCCATATTGAGTTACTTTGTATTGGGTTATATATTGGGTGACGATATAACACATTTATTATATTTAGATTATATTCCATTTTAGTCTTTCACGGCTTCATAACTAACTGTTAAGGCCCACTTGCGCAAAAAACTTAACTCAGATTTAGTTGCTAGCACTAGGTTAAATTGACAGTTTGTTATACATTAATGTCAATTTAACCTCGTGTTAGCAACTAATTCTTAGTTAAGTTTTTAGTGCAAGTGTGTATTAATCAATCAAATACATCATAAATAACGTACGCACTTGTTTGTTGCAACTTGCAAAGACCTAATGTAAATAAATATACGCGCCGCGAGTCTGGCTGGCCGGACCCGCCGCGCGCGTTCCCACGCTTTTCTCCGCGCTCGCCCTTCGTGCGAAGAAGTCTAGTATTTTTTTTTAATAATAAGATTTCGTGGATAAAAACGACACAAATTATGCACAGTGTTTTGTTACACCATAATAATCAAAAACACGTAAACTCTAATAACTTGCATTTTCTTTTGTGGATTTTACAGGGTGTTGTAATAAAAAATAAAAAAATCTATGAAAGTCGTGGATGAATTCGACACAAAATATTTTAAACAACAGATATCAGTACTCTAAAACGCGTAACACCTATTTAACCTATTGTAATATTCTTTTGAGCTAGTTGGCCGACATGTTAGGTATTGGTTAAGTATTAGGATTATCGTGGATAGATGTGACACAAAATGCCTAGGTACATCAGTTACTACTTCGTTATTATCGTGAAAGTAAAATTTTCATCTCTAATTTTCTTTTCGTCCAATACTGGTCGAAAAGACAAATACCTAAATTTCTACCTATGCAAATACCTAGGATGACACAAACTAAGGTATTAGGTTGGGCAAATGGTCTGGAAACTATATGCGAAACACAAACAACTTTAATATTTTTGAAACCTCAAAACCTAGCGCTATCGGTCTAAAATTAAAATGGGACCAGTCCACAATTGACGGAGATATCGGTGAACATTCACAAAAAAATATACAAACAAAGACGAACATAAAACCTCCTCCTTTTTGGTAAGTCGGTTTAAAATTACATCAAATGAACAACGCCATCTATCGAATACTGAGTTCAACTGTCCTTGTATCTGAATTGCGTGTGTCAACAGAGACATTTTACTTCTTGAACACTTTAAATTCATCTAACTTTTGATAGAGTGAACCGATTGCGATGAAACAAAAACTAAGTAATGCTTCAAGTTACGCATAATTTTTATATGTTAAACACGTGATGCAAAAAAACAGACAAACAGATAAACAACACACTGGCAATTTTTTTTTTAATTTTCAGTGTACAAAAACGACTTTTCTACAGATTTATTATATGTATTGATTGATGATTTTGACGCTGCACGTACTTCATAAAGTACGGAAGCTTTACTTTTAGAAATTACTGGCAAATCTGACCAACTTCAAATGTAATGAAATATTGAATTTTGACAATAAACTTCTACCGGCGCACCACCGCTTTTTTACTTTGTGCTTCTACCGTATTTTTAATTAATTTGAAAATGTTATACACAAGGATGTAAAGGATTGTCATCAAAACTAACTGCAGAATTTTTATATACTCGTACTTAAGCACTTAGTTAGGCTTTTTACAGAACGCAGGGTAGCACAGCACCCAAATTGCATAACTGTTTTGATAGCTTAGAAAACCCGTGCGCTCGCTTTCATTTTGACAATGCAACAGTAGTAACCTATTCATTACGTTTTTTACCCTGTAGAGTAGACGGATTTTTATACACTATGAAGCAAATAACGCAAGCAAAGCACACGCGCACGTGTTCTTTGAAGTAACACAATTAGGGTGCACTCTCGAAGTTAAGTTACGTACTCCAGATTACCCATGTGCTGATTTACCAGTAATAAAGAGACTAGTAGTAAACATCTAAAAGAAGTTCCTTGTATTTTCACACTATTCATACTGGTTGTTTCATCTCCATAACACGGAATGCAAAGAAAAATTATAAAAAAACAGTAGTCAGTACAATCTTCTTCAGTCATTACCGTTTGTGTCTCAAAATAAACTAATTTATTCAGAATATAATCTATGGAGGCGTAAATTATCTATCTAGAGCATTCATTATTTTGTTAATTAAGTTTCGTCGTAAACGAGAAATGAGAGGGCGAAACAAAAAATGTTGATAAACTTGGGAGCTTTTGATAAACTTTGGAGCTTATTTAAAAAGAGACAATCAATATTTAGTTAGGTACTAACTCAAGCATATAAATTATGTTTATATAGTTTTTAAGTAGATAACTGGAGTTTTATTTGATTACGTTCTGAATAAATTAGAAGCCATTTTTTCTCCTAAACTACTTTAAAAGTTATGTAGCTATAAATATATTAAGGTACTATATCAATGGGAGAGCAGTGGTGGCCCAGTGTTGGCGGTCGCGACTTACAAGTTGTGTAGGTCGTAAGTTTGAAAACAGGTAAGCGCTTTATTTTGTGTAAATTATTTCATCACCACTGCTCTCAAAACGGTGAAGGAAAACATCGGGAGGAAACCGGCATGTCCTAGAAACAAAAAATCGAAGACATTGTGATATCCACCAACCCGCACTAGGCCCGCGTGGTGGAGTGCGGCCCATTCCCTCTCACAGAGAACATTAAAAGGCTGATGATGATGACTTTATTAATGCGCCCGCGACACCGATGGCGTAGAATAGTAGTTCTTTCTGCAATACCTGTACCTATAAATTATAGCCTATGCGTTATTCTGATACAGTTAAAGCCCGAACTAAGGTAAAGCCCAGGATATACCGGTAAAATCTATGATTGACCTCTTCCCAGTAAGACACTGGTAAAAGCCCGAATGGTGATGATCGCTTATTTTGGGCTTTTACCAGTAACACGGTAAATCTTAGGATTGCCGACAGAGACAGGATAAATGTTGAAATGTTGTAATTTCAAATTGTCCACACCAAAGATAAAGTCAAAGTCAAATATATTTATTCAATTAGGCCAATAAACGGCACTTTTGAACGTCACATAAATTGAAATTAAAATTTACAAGTAATAAAAAATAAAAAAAGATTCTACCGTGCATTCGGCAAGTAGATTGTTATGGAGAAGAACGCACAAAAAACTCCATACTTACTCTTTTTTTTTAAAAAAAAGATAGGCTTAGGACCAGGACCAGGATAGGAGCAAGACCAGCATGTTTCCAAGCATTTTTATCTTGAATATAATCATTTGAAATGTTGTAATATAAATTTCAGACACACTGTGGTACGAAATGATGAGAACAATAAAAAAGTACACAAGACCACGGGGTCCCAGCGCTAAGAAAGAAAATTTGGTTCAAATAAATCTCACTAGATGGCGCGATATGCACCGATTTGTTATTGAATTGTGTGTAAAATTAACATTTACTAGTATTGAACGTAAAAAATTCATGTTCTTGTTAAATCAACTCTCCTAAGCACAAAATTGTGGACTATTAGGCTCTTCATTCACATATAAAAGATTATTTGAACGGATCATTTAAAATTGATGTCAATAGATGACGTGGTTTTAAAGAAAAAATATTCATGCACCGATTAGACCCTTTTACTTGCAAGTCGCTGCTAACACCATCTATCTATCGCCATGGAACGGAACCGAACGCGATCGATGCACAAGAAAGAATCACACATCAACACGGTCTAGGGATATTTAAAAAAAAGCGAATTACTATCAATGTGTTGGTTAAGATACTTTGATTAAAATTTCAGGATTTTAGGGAAAAAAAATGAAGCATAGACGGAAACCGTATATGAATTAACTTTTAATTTATGAGTAAAAACTGAAAAAATAGAAAAATCATTTAATTTATGTTTATAAACTTGAAGTTAGTAGTCTGAGAAAACGCTCATGATGTTCATAACACATCGGCAACGATTCGGCATGCTCAGAACAAGGTTGTCAATGTCCTGCTGCGGAATATTGTCCCATGTCCTTCTGAGGTGCGCAAAAAGTTGATCTTCTGTAGCCAGATTTTCAGGAACTTCCTTCAGAGCTCTTCTTTGCGGCATTTCCCACGCATGCTCAATGGGATTTAGATCTGGCGATTGAGCAGGCCAGTCTAAGGCCCTAACATTGTGTGTATGTAACCAAGCTGCTACCGTTCTCGCCGTGTGTGCCCGGGCATTGTCGTGCATGAGCAGGAAATCTTGCCCCATTTGTGTTCTGTGGGGCAAGATTACGGGCCCCAGCACCTGTTGGATGTATCGTTCTGCCGTCATATTTCCCCGCACCCAAACGAGTTCCGTCCGTCCTCCAAGACGAATTCCTGCCCAAACCATAATTGTTCCTCCTTGGTATGGGTGAACTTCCTGAGGGTTCCGAAGACGGCTCCATCGTCCAGGAACTCGCCAAACAAGCGTCCTTCGTGAATCTGGATGGAAGCCGAACCTGGATTCATCCGTGAACAGCACATTGGACCATTGCTCACGGCCCCAGTCCACGTGGTTCCGAACCCATTCTAATCGTCGTCCACGATTGCCTCTCCGTAAAGGTGGGACCCGGAGTTTTCTACGAGAGCGTAGATTGCTTTCATGCAGTCGCCTTCTTACAGTTTGGTCACTCACAAGCACTTGGAGTTCCACTCGCAGCCTTTGGACCAATTGAGTCGCCGTTGCATTTGGTTGAGCTCGCGCAGTAATTTGCAAAAATTGGTCTTGTCTGGGGGTAGTGATGCGACTTGGCCCCCGGTGCCTCTCCGCTACTTCACCTGTGGCACGATAGCGTGTCCACAATCTTGAAATTACATTTTGGTGGGTCCCTATGGCCTCAGCAACATTACGCTGAACAGATCCAGCTTCCAGCATTCCCACAGCTCGTAAAATCTCCGCTCTCGTCAAATGTTGGCGTTGCATGGCTACAATACCTCAATTTTAACTTTATCTTTCGTTTAAAAATGAAAAAAATCTGTAACTAAACGTAATTCGTATTGTTTTCTAAATTTCCCACAAATGAAAATTCCCTCTCCTACACATCAAGACATTTTTATGCCACCGAAACAAAAGAATTTTCAAAAATTTGAATCTCTGAGATAAATTACAAACAAATCCGTGTATAAAAGATTCCAATGCGGCCAGTACTTTTCGAGTTATTTAATTGAGTATGAAATATCCCTAGACCGTGTAGATGTGTTTAGTTTAATCAGACGAAAAACGCTGGTTACATCGGCACGGTTTCTTTTAATGGGATGAGGCATCTGTATGCTAATATTATATTATCTGTGACCAGACACAACACCAGTCTATTATGTCATTATGATGTGTGTGCATGTATACTTACTTAGGTATACAATTTACGTAACTCTGCGTTTGTTTGATTAAATTAACAAACTTCCGTTTGGAAGTAACACGTGTGTACCACTCCCGAAAGATTTTGATTATTCCAAAGGGGAGTTTGCTTTGCTGTTAATAACAACATAATTATGAAGGAATTTGTATTATTTCATGCATTGTATAGTACTCGTTTGTATCTTTGTAAGTGTTAGAAGTAATTTTGTTTAAAACTTTAGGGTTGTTTTGACTTAAGAAAACCTATCTATATGGACTTCCTGGTATGGCGTTACTTGCCATCAATTTAAAAACGCTATCGCCATGCCGGTTTCCTCACGATGTTTTCCTTCACCGTTTTGAGAGCAGTGGTGAAGAAAAAATTTACACAAAGTAAAGCGTCTGCCTGGGCTCGAACCCACGACCTACAACTTGTAAGTCAAGCTAATGACATACTACCCAAAAACCATGAAAATGACACCCATGACGAAAAGATGTCAAATTTTTGTCGGCGCCAACTTGTATTTTGGTTTTGACCCCGTATTTGTTATAAACGTCCCCAAAATCTATAAAAATGACATCTATGACGATAATTTGACTAATTTTTGTCGGCGCCATCTTGTATTTTGGTTTTGACCCCATATTCGATATAAGCGACCCCAAAAACCATGAAAATGACACCAATGTCGAAAAGCAGGCAAAATTTACGTCGGCGCCATCTTGTATTTTGGTTTTGACCCCATATTCGATATAAGCGACCCCAAAACCATGACAATGACACCCATGACGAAAAGATGACAAATTTTAGCCGGCGCCATCTTGTATTTTGGTTTTGATACCATATTCGATATAAGCGACCCCAAAAACCATGAAAATGACACCCATGTCGAAAAGCAGGCAAAATTTACGTCGGCGCCATCTTGTATTTTGGTTTTGACTCCATATTCGATATAAGCGAACCCAAAAACCATGAAAATGACACCCATGTCGAAAAGCAGGCAAAATTTACGTCGGCGCCATCTTGTATTTTGGTTTGGACTCCATATTCGATATAAGCGAACCCAAAAACCATGACAATGTCACCGATGACGAAAAGCTGTCAAATTTTAGTCGGCGCCATCTTGTATTTTGGTTTTGACCCCGTAATCGATAAAAGCGACCCCAATAACCACGAAAATGACACCCATGTCGAAAAGCGGCCATTTTTTCGTCGGCGCCATTTTGTATTTTGGGTTTGGCCCCGTATTTGTCATACATACCTACATACAAACCGGATAAAATCATAAAATCTCCTCCCACCCATCCACTTCTAAACTTACCCGTCGGCAGCTTAACCTTACCCATCCAAATCCTAACGTTACTCAGAGCTGTTTAAACCCACCCATCCATTTCTCAACCTTGTCAACAACTGCTTAAGACCAACTATTCAAATCCCGATCTTACCCAAAATAATTTCTAAATCACATTCTAATAATAATAGGAAACTCAAAAATGCGGCATACGTCCGATAAAATATCAACTCCTTTCGATCACGACGAGGACGGTACTCACACGCATGCACACTACAATCTTTCTATTACTTTTATCGTATTTATTTCCTGCGAGAAAGCGATACGCCCGTCCTTCCACGAGCGCTTCTGAGCGCGGAATGATGAGCGGCGGGTACAAAATGTATGAAGACGTCGGCAAGAGATTTTATTTTAGCTAATAATTAAAAAATATAATTATTTGGGTGAAAAATAATTAGCTGAACCTGTAAAGGACTATATATACCGCAATTTTTTATAATTTCGAAGATAAAATATGCTGTAAATTTACCTAAACTGGCACCTATTGGGACCCTACTTTTTTTAATTTTTTGCGATTATTGTGATGGGCAAAACGTATTTGTGCGAAAATTTTGTATAATGTCATACAATTTTTCTGATGCATATCTGGAGCTGAATATATTATCTTTAAATTAAGACCATGATATCTTCACATCGGTGAATGCTTATACATTAAAATGGTACCTCAAAAGTACTGTTATTTGTAGAAAAATGTAATAGCGTCCTTAATCCGTAATTCTTTACCAAATTTTGCTCTAAAGTATCCTGATTCGTCGACCTTCGTTTCATTCAGATGAGACGAGCAAACATCTCAAAAACTTTGCGTCAATAATTCCTGAAGAAGTACTCGAACTGCGAATACCCCGGATCCAAACACTTTTGATTTTCAGGTACTCCAATCAGATCTCGTTTGAAGGGAAACTTCTCCAACATAAATATTTACACGTGCCTGAGAATTTTCTCGCTGCTCTTCGAGCTTTGATTTGCAAATATAAAGAAGTTTTCTGACTGAGAGAATTACGCATAGCATTTGAAATCTATATTTTTGAAAGGCAGCTACGTAACTTTGTAGAAAAGAATAGAAATATATTTATTCGACACAAACACAACACAACAGCAACAAAAATGGAGTAAAAGACAAAAAAGAAGTGCAAAGACAAATTGCGCTGAACGTGCCCATACCGAAACGGTTACCAACTCAGCATTTGCTGGGCATCAGATTTCCAGCGCTGGTTTTCAGTTGGCATCCCGCAGCGACACAAGGACAAGTGTAACAATATAAATAATTAAATAATTGGTTAAGTGTGATACGATATAAATAAGGATGTGTAAAATATGTAAATTTTGCCTTTTTGACAATCGCCGTCGCCTCGTTTTCAATGATAGAGTGTCACTTGTCTAGGGCCACAGGGGGGTGAACATAAGCTCTTAGAGTAAGGTGATTTTGAATGTGTGTAAGGGACAGATGTATGCGACTTGTTTACACCTGTCCCTTACGCACACTCAAAATAATCTTGCTCTAAGAGCTTATGGTCACCCCCCAGGTCAATATTGGATAGAAGCAACCCCCACCAAACAAATGACTTATTTCCCTACAAGAAATTGAAACAAACAGAAACATAATTCATCAAGGCTTCGATATCATCCTGTTTACCTAAACTAGTGAAGGGAGCGAAAAGTTGTGATTACGCGATTGTTATTATAATCAGCCTCCCGAGGTGTATCGATTGACCTACTTATGCTATGGTCGGCATTTCCCATACTTCCTGGCTCGAGCAGAGATTCGGATTTCAAGTGACGCGAGATTTGGCAATACTCGTACTTTCTCGCCATCTTTAAAACATGTAGGTATGGTGGATACGTTGTGAGGAATTTCGAAAAAGCTTTGACAATAGAGTTTAATATCAACACACTCCAGGCAAGTTTACCACTCTTAGGAGCAGTGGTGGCCCAGTGGTATCGGCCGCGACTTACAAGTTGTAGGTCGTGAGTTCGAGCCCAGGCAGGCGCTTTACTTTGTGTAAATTATTTATTCACCACTGCTCTCAAAACGGTGAAGGAAAACATCGTGAGGAAACCGGCATGTCCTAGAACCAATAATTCGAAGATATGTGACATCCACCAACCCGCACTGGGACCTCGTGGTGGATTACGGCCCATTCCCTCTCACGGAGAGGAGGCCTGTGTCCCAGCAGTGGGAACATTAATAGGCTGATGATGTGATGATGATGGGCCCGCTTGGCACACACAGGGTTTGTCACTAACTCGGAGTCAGTAAGGTAACAAGTGGGCCTTAGTATGATACCGACACAAAGTGGTGTCGGACAAGAGATCCTTTCAAATTCAAATTCAAATTAAATTTATTGCATCCATAATGTACACACAGGTGGTAAATATAAGTTACAGAAACAATTATGGACCCTGTCGGGCACAGCAACATTCTAGATACAGTCAGTGTCTAGGAGAGAGGAATAGCGCTTAATATTATTACAAATAAAAATATTTTCCTTATCTATTAACATTTTAGCTATCTATTCCCTTTCTATTTGTTTTGTTTAATGTACTAATACGTAAATCTTTTTATTTTCATGTCAAATTAAATATTAATCTTAAATATTAATTAGGTATTCGTTTAAGTTTTTATATTACAATAAGTTTATTTGATTTAGATAGATTATATTGAATAAAATTAATACAATCATAATAAAATTTAAAATGTCCATATTATATTTTAAGTCAATTATTTATTAATGTCATTTTAAAATTTTTTAGTTAACTGTTGTCATTATTTTTACTGTAATTTGTCTGTCAGATATTCGTCAATTGTGTAATAGCTTTTACTAATTAAGAATTGTTTTAATTTATTAATAAAAATATTGGTTTTGCTTACTTGTTTTATATATTCCGGTAATTTGTTATATATTTTTATTGACATAGCATACGGACTAGAAGAGTGTAATTTGAGGCGGGAGGAGGGTAGATTTAGTCTGTTTTTATGGCGCAACGAATAATTTTTTTGTATGTCTTCTCGTGTGCTGTAAGACTCTGGGTATTTGCGGACTAGTTTACATAATTCTAATATATATGTCGCCGCGTAGGCGTGAATTTGCTAATTTATTATCCTAACTAATCGTTTTAAGTGTCTATGTCTATTTAAGTTGGGTTTTGAGTTCAGCGCCATCTATTGGCTCACTGTGGAATCAGTATTGATTCATAATTCATATGCTAATTTCAATGTTTAATTAATACGAGATGTTTAAATTAAACAGGAACACTTATTGTAGGACTTTTGGATTTGTTCTCATTTTAACTATTGCACATTTGACGAAGTAAATGTGTTTCATTATGTTATTCTTATTAAGTTGTCAAACAATGGCGGATGTTATAATTTCTATGACCAATAACCAGATTTAATAATTTAATACGAGAACTAAACAAATTTGAGTAAATGATTAAATACTAAGAAGTCATAAGACTATTTTACACAGCTATGTAATAATGAGAAACTTTCTAATTAGTAAGATTGTTAGATCACCGGAAACTTGAATAGTTTTGTTATTAGATGACTATTTCAATAATAAACTACAAACCACTTTGTATTTGTGAGTATTGAGGTTGTTTAATGTTAAAATAATTAACTGATCAGCATTTTAGTATTGTTTGCTAACTTTACTCAACTATCCAAGTAATTAGTGTCTAAACAAAAACAATATGGAAGTTCCGCCCACTTAGAACGCGCATCGCGCGGACTATGTGTGAAAAATAAGAACTGATTAATAAATGTAATCGAATAGATGTTTGAAAACCTAATTAATTGTCATAAAGTGATTGTGTAATCTATAAAAACATTTAAAAAGAGTGTCCTGGAGTTTCTTGCTAGATCTCCTCCAGCGATCGACAAGGGCTTTGCGATCTAGCAAGCCACACGATGTGGTTTTAGCTTCAAGTTCATTTGAAAACTCAAAGTGCCTGTAACTAAATCAAATAAACACTCTTGAGTTTCAATCCAGTGTTGTGTGTTATTGAAGTAACCCGCTCCAGTCAAGAATAAAGGAATTGCCTCTAGACATTGGGGTTAAAGATGGCGATTCTACGATTCATAGGTACTTCGACGTGACATCAGAATTGGGCTCAGCTCCCACTATCGCCTTCTGCCCATGCTATGAAAGCCATCCGAAGAATTTTGTACAACATCGCCAGCGCCGAGGGTATGGCAAAAGATTTTCCTATGATAATTTCCAAGAGTAAGCGATGCCCAGACATAGGCGAAAATAACTGGAATATTTTTACGTGAACTATCTGAACTCTATTGAAACGACAGAAGAAGCTACTGACTAGTGGCATGGATGCTGTCCTACACCATTGTGGCCAAAACTTTATACAGCACAGAATGACCGAAGCAGCTAAGCGAACAACTTGATCTGTCCATTGATAGATTCCATCATGGTTGAGGGGAGTATTCTGTTTTTTTTATTTATGTAACTTAACATTCTTAATTATTTTCATCATACAAGGCAAGGTCAGTGACCTTTTGTGTGACAATTTTAATCAATCTGCCTAGTCTTTTCCCAACCAAGTCCGGGACAGCTTCCATTCTAACTGGATTCAGCTGAGTACCAGTGCTTTACATGGAGCAACCAAAACCCAGTAACTGGGTAACACAATACCCCTTACTGACTGAGTGGTCCCTGCTGTTGTTTGTGTGGCAATTTGTGGAATTAAAATGAATGAAACGGCTTAAATTACTCCATAAAATAAGACAGCTGACTAGGAACTCAATGTTATTGTTTAAATATGGTTCTTTTGTCTTAAGAATTGCAATGGCTCAGTTATTTGAGAAATTTTATTTTATTTGAGGAGTATGTAAGGATCGTAGCAAGTGGCAATCTGTGGTTGCTGCCTATCCCCATGGGGACAAGGTGTGAGTGTATGAATGTTAAACAATTCAAAGTACCTACGTTGAGTTTTGTACCGGACAAAAAGTAACAACTTATTTTTATAGCATTCATTACATTTAGGTAGCTAAAACAAAAGTTTAGTAGGTAAATAAGTTAAGTAAGTTACAGAATGTATGTGCAACAGAAGTAGTAAACATTTGGCAGAAAGTGCCATGACATATTCATGTTGACGCACTAATTGGCATTTTTGCAATTTATTGTTTTTACCCGACTACCAAACGGGGTTTATTATTGAATAATGTGGAACCCGTTGCATGTCATACTTTTTTTAAAGTAAAGTAAGATAAGAAAATGTATTAACACATTCCTTAAACATGAAAAGCACAACAAATAAAAATAAAATTATAGTGTGCTCAAGAAAATACTTACAACGATTTGCATTTAAGTAGCTGGGGTGAGAATAATTGTTTGGTTACAAGACTAAACAATATTTAAAATATTATCTAGAGGTTTTTGTAGAGTGAGTATGCATCTAATATAAATGTATTTGTATGAATGGGTGAAAGGGTTGTGATACACCTGGGTGAGTCATTACAAACTTTATAATCAGGGTAAGTATCAGCAGAGCTTCAGTTCATGCATAATCATAATATAATAATAAATAGTCATAAGCTGATAGCCACCTGGTAACTTTTAATTTACAAGTAGGTACGCTTAGTATGTGTGAGTAACCTATTATGTATGGACCTTGTGATTTTTGGTAAATTAATGGTCCTGTGTATGTAAGACATATTTGAGTGAATCTAATGTGATTACTGTGTTCCATCTTATCTGTCTACATGATCTGGTAGATTTGTTTTGGCTATGGGGTTCTTGACAGTGATAGCGCTATAAGTTAAATCTAATTAAAAAATTGTCTGACCCTACATTCTTGGTTCAGACTGTCAGTTGGATACTGATGGGGCCTTTTATAAGCTCTAAGATTTATGCTTGTTCAAGTTAATTTTGTTATAATAAAGTTTATTTAATCATTCAATATTTGAGAACCTTCCTAATGAATTAAATCTCACAATGGGTTTAGTTGAATTTTACTTGTTATGGTACATGGGTGTAAATAGATTAGTAATTTCTGACAGATTTCAAAGCTTGTTATTGGATGCACTTGCACAGAATAAAAACAATCAAAAGACAGGTTTGTTTTTTGATAATTTGTCACTTTTAGCATTCAATAACTTTCTTTTCTTTTTGCAACTTTTTACCTAGCTTGTATTCAAACTTGTTCACACATAAATGTTTTGTAATGAAATAGGTTTGTAATAGGTGTGTAAATAGGTTGTTGCGTGTGTGGTATGCAAACATGCATCATTAAAAGTAGTTTTCAACATGTTTTAACATTAATCTTTAGCTAGTGCAAACACCGTCATAAGTAATGCAGCAATCTTCATAGTTATTCATTTCAGTGTCATCAGATTCTAGTTAACTTTGAATTACTCACTTACTATTTCAAAACAATAACATAATTTAATTGTTATCAGTACTAACTCCTACTTATTTAAATATTAATAGGATCATCTTTTCTTTTATTATTATTTATCTGTATACCTTCTCACATTCCAGATTCCTGTGTCATATCAAAAATCAAAATGGTTACCTACATAGTCAAGTATTATCAAGGATGTGGAAACAAAACTAAAAATACCTGGTTTGCAAGTGATCGTGTCGCCGGGTCAGGACCTTAGAAGCTACCAACATACATACAAGCCACCAAATAGAGGTCAGCTGAAAAATGACTTCCAGCCCAACATAACTAAAGTAAAAGGTGAGAAGTTTTCAAACTATCTTCTACTCACCTCGCTAACTGATACGGTGTTGTTGTATCAGAAGGCTCAACACAATAGCCATGTCGAATAACTACATGACGCTTGTGCATGATACTACCATGCAACAAAGTACTTTTAAATTATTATTCCTGGGTTCAATTCCTAGGTTGGGCAAAATTTGTTTATGGGGTTTTTCCAATAGGGATTCCTCTGTAGCAGCCCAGAGTTTTGAAATTGGTGAACCCCCATGCTTCAAAAAGCATGTTGAGCCATTGGCCTTGTGCACCATAGTACCTCCTTATGCAGATGGCTCAACAGTCAGGAGGACTACTGTTATTATTATGTTTTTGTAACTCGTTTCAGTTTATGCTATTCTATTGCCATATTTAGTCAATTATAAAAATGAATAATAAAACAAGCTCTAATTATTGAGATGTCCAATAACCTATAGCTCTGGAGGCACTTAATAAAATAATAGGTTATATCAACACCAAACTATCAGCATCCATGGAGATGGATTTGAGGTAATAATGAGAACACAATAAACTATCTTATTATGCTGTGGAAGCAACTAAGATTGATAACACAACAAACTATCCTATTGGTATGCTGTGGAATCAAGTAATAATGATAACACAACTATCTTGTTGGTATGCTGTGGAAGCAACTAATAATGATAACACAATAAACTATACTGTTGGTATGCTGTGGAAGCAACTAATAATGATAACACAATAAGCTGTCTGTTAGTAATCCGTGGAGGAAACTAATAGTGATAATACAACACACAATCTATTGGTTTGCTGTGGAAGCAACTAATAAAGATTTAATATCCATTGGTTAGGCGTGGAGGCCGCTAATGAACAATCTCTCATGTTATCCTGCTGGGTCCACGGTGTACAAGACCACCCAGAGCCTGGTTCCTTATATCCTGTCAAATCAAAGACTTCGTGCCTGTCACGGAGCAATGATCCTAAACTCCTTAACCTTTAATCCTGTCAAATCAAAGACTTTGTGTCTATCACAGAGCGGTGTTCCTGATCCTATCCTTAAATCCTGTCAAATCAAAGACTTTGTGTCTATCACAGAGCATTACCGTCCCGTGAGAATGAAACTAAACAAAAAACAGCTGATCACAATACTCCTACACTACCTACACTATACCAGGCCCCTCAGAAAGTATTGCGAAAAAAAGTTTTTATATATGGGAGACTGGCCAGTTATAATGTTTTTCGAAAATATGATTATTTATAAGTAAAAATAAGTAAGTTACAATTTCAAAATTTCCCTCCACATTTTTTGCGAGTTAATTCAAAGTATTGTGTCTCACTGAAATATGGATCTGCGCCGGGAACATTTTAGAGCTATGATTTTATACGATTTCAAGTGTCGCCTGAAACCGGATGAATCGTACGATAGACTTCAAATGGCATTCATGGATGAAGGCCCTTCCAAGGCAACCGTGTATCGTTGGTATAACGAATTCAAGCGCGGTCGACCAACTTTGGGGGATGACGAAAGAAGCGGTCGCCCTTTGACGGCTGTTACCGAAGAAAACGTGCTAGCAGTGAAAAATTTAATCCAAGACAATAGGCGAATTACATATCAGGAGATTCAACACATATTGAAGATTGGATCGGGAAGCGTTCACGAGATTCTACACAGCCATCTTCGCGTGAGGAGGATAGTATCACGCTGGGTGCCGCACAACCTCACCGATGCTCAGAAGCAGGCCCGGGTGGAATGGTGCCGTGATATGCTTAACAAATTTGAAGCAGGCTCGTCTCGGCGTGTTTACGACATCGTTACAGGTGATGAGTCCTGGATTTATCAATACGACCCAGAAACCAAGCGCCAGTCGACTGTTTGGGTGTTTCAAAATGAGCCAACGCCTACCAAAGTGAAGCGATCTAGAAGCGGGGGTAAGATTTTGATCGCTAGCTTTTTTAATTTGACTGGCCACTTGGTATCAATTCCCTTACGGGATCAAAGAAGCATTAATGCCGAATGGTATACTACCAAATGTTTGCCAGAAGTTTTCTCTGTTATAAGCAACAAGCGACCAAACACAGGGCTCCGCGGGCTACTGCTCCACCACGACAATGCACCTGCGCACACCGCACTCAAAACGAGGGACTTCCTGGACAGCACGCCAGTCAAACTCCTGGGTCACCCTCCTTACAGCCCTGATCTAGCACCGTGTGACTTCTTTTTATTCCCAAAAATAAAAAATCAGCTCAAAGGGATACAATTTTCGTCGCCGGAAGATGCGCTGGCTGCGTTCGAGCAGGCTGTAAACGAGGTGTCTGCGGCGGACTGGAAAAAGTGTTTTGAAAACTGGTTTAGGCGCATGAATCTTTGTATAGAGGCTGGTGGAAAGTACTTTGAAAAGATTTAATAAAAATATATGTACGTATAGAACAATTTTTTTTAGTTTCGCAAAACTTTCTGAGTGTCCCACGTACTTACCAAATACAAGGCTGCTATGTAAGCCTTCTTATAAGTAGGTATGTGCTCATTAATGCATCAAATATTTTCATTTGAGATAAACTTAATAGTTACCTAATTTCATAAGTATTCAGTGATAAATTGATAACTTAAACTGACTATTACCTATTACAAATCAATGAATATTGTAAGATAATACAAACAATAACATTCTGCAAACAAGATTCAAATTGGACTAAATAAGCTAGCAACTGATTATTCCATGTCAAAAATCTGAAATAGAAATTGTATGCCTTCATTGACATGACATGTAGCAGTTAGTTGTTTCCTAACAACATTGGTCTTTACCATATAGCAAGTAGAATACCTAAAGCATATAGCTGTGGGTGTAAAAATACATTCAATATTTCCAAAATAAGGCATACTCAGCTTAGATTTATTACAAGCTGTCAATGATAAATAAAATCAGTTGTTATCAGATTCTAAACTTAATTAATACTGTAGGATGATAAACAACAATAATCTGCCGACAAATATTTCTCCGCTATTACAGATAACAACCAAGAAACACAGAGACTGAGGACACCGGAAGGCCCAGAGCACGAGCCTCCGATCACAATGGCCGTGTCGCCGCGTAGGCGTGAATTTGCTAATTTATTATCCTAACTAATCGTTTTAAGTGTCTATGTCTATTTAAGTTGGGTTTTGAGTTCAGCGCCATCTATTGGCTCACTGTGGAATCAGTATTGATTCATAATTCATATGCTAATTTCAATGTTTAATTAATACGAGATGTTTAAATTAAACAGGAACACTTATTGTAGGACTTTTGGATTTGTTCTCATTTTAACTATTGCACATTTGACGAAGTAAATGTGTTTCATTATGTTATTCTTATTAAGTTGTCAAACAATGGCGGATGTTATAATTTCTATGACCAATAACCAGATTTAATAATTTAATACGAGAACTAAACAAATTTGAGTAAATGATTAAATACTAAGAAGTCATAAGACTATTTTACACAGCTATGTAATAATGAGAAACTTTCTAATTAGTAAGATTGTTAGATCACCGGAAACTTGAATAGTTTTGTTATTAGATGACTATTTCAATAATAAACTACAAACCACTTTGTATTTGTGAGTATTGAGGTTGTTTAATGTTAAAATAATCAACTGATCAGCATTTTAGTATTGTTTGCTAACTTTACTCAACTATCCAAGTAATTAGTGTCTAAACAAAAACAATATGGAAGTTCCGCCCACTTAGAACGCGCATCGCGCGGACTATGTGTGAAAAATAAGAACTGATTAATAAATGTAATCGAATAGATGTTTGAAAACCTAATTAATTGTCATAAAGTGATTGTGTAATCTATAAAAACATTTAAAAAGAGTGTCCTGGAGTTTCTTGCTAGATCTCCTCCAGCGATCGACAAGGGCTTTGCGATCTAGCAAGCCACACGATGTGGTTTTAGCTTCAAGTTCATTTGAAAACTCAAAGTGCCTGTAACTAAATCAAATAAACACTCTTGAGTTTCAATCCAGTGTTGTGTGTTATTGAAGTAACCCGCTCCAGTCAAGAATAAAGGAATTGCCTCTAGACATTGGGGTTAAAGATGGCGATTCTACGATTCATAGGTACTTCGACGTGACATATAAATATTAACTAAGGTGAGGATTTTATGTTTCTTAAAGTAAGGTTTGCAACTATCTGTTTGTTCTATGTTAGTTATTATTCGTATCAGCTTTTTTTGTAGGATGAATAGGGAGGGAGTTTCCGTGCTATTTCCCCATAATATTACGCCATAGCTTAACCAAGAGTGGGCATAAGCGTAGTATGTCACTAGTGCGGTTTGTAGATTGGTAGTTTTTTTTATTTCACGTAGGGCATATGAAAACTTTGAAATTTTCGATTTAACTTTCTGTATGTGGGTTTTCCAATTTATATGTGTGTCTATTGTCAACCCTAGGAGAGTGAAATCGTTAACTACTTCTATTTTTTGTTGGTTGTATGTGAAGTTCAAATTAATTTGGTTTTTTTGCCGGGGGTAGAAAGTAATTAATTTGGTTTTTGTAAAGTTGATTTCAAGGTTGTGTTCGTTCATCCAGTTTATTATTAAATTAAGAATAGTGGTAAGTTTTTCGTTCAAATTAGCATTTGTTTGGCATGAGGTGAGGATTGAAATATCATCTGCAAACAGTACACATGGCCCATCTATGGTTTTGGGGAGGTCATTTATGTATATTAGGAACAATAGGCCGCTTACTACACTTCCCTGGGGAATTGAACCATGTATTGATCTGACATCTGACCTAATGATCTGTACTTCTTTTATTTCTTTATTATAATACTCAACCTCAACAAATTGCTCTCTGCCTTGTAAATAAGATGCAAACCATTCATGTGCTGTTCCGCGCACACCTATTCCGTATAGTTTATTTAATAATATTTTAAATTGCACCTTATCATAGGCTTTAGTCATGTCGAGTAGTATTCCTATTGCGTATTGTTTGTTGTTTAGAATATTTAAAGCTTCTTGAATGTATCTATAAACTGCCAACGTTGTGGATCTATTTTTGCGAAATCCATTTTGGCAATCATCAAAAATCTTATATTTTTCACAAAAAGAATATACACGATCGCACATTGCTCTTTCAAAGATTTTAGATGCTGTGGGCAGAAGGGCGATAGGTCTATAATTATTTGGGTCAGTTTTGGCATCTTTTTTATGAATCGGCTTTATTAAAGATGTTTTTAGTTGATTTGGGAAAATGCCTTCTTCAAACGATTGATTAACTAATTGATAAAATGGGATGGTAAGTTCGTCAGCGCACTGTCTGAAGAGAGTTGGTGGGAGTTCGTCTATGCCGTGACTGTTTTTATTTTTTAAGCTTTTTAAGATCCGGTTTACTTCGCATCCGTCGACTGGGCTAAGAAACATGGTATTTTTAGTGGTGTTAATCACTGGTGTTTCTCTCGATTCGCAGCCGGGTGCTCGTGTGGTATTTTCCCCAATGGATGCGAAGAAGTTGTTGAATATGTTTGCTACTTGTTTTGGTTCACTCACTAGGTTTGTCGTTTGTAATTTTATATTTTGCTTATAACTTTTAATATTTTTAAGTGTTCGTTCTTTTACAATATCCCACATGGTTTTAACTTTATTTGCAGATTTACTCATTTTGTTTATGTAGTATAATTTTTTTGCCGTTGTTACAGTTTTTTTCAGGATTTTTTCATATGTTTTGTAGTATTTTGTAAGTACTGGATTATTTATTTTTAATGTTAGTATTTTTAATAGTCTTTTATTTTTACAGGATTGTTTTATACCAACGGTTAGCCAATAATTGTTTTGTTTTGTTTTCAATTTAAGTCGACGTTTAGGGATACATTCGTCTAAGATGTCTGTCAGTATATTATGGAAAGACTGATAGTTCTCGTCTACATTTTTATTCGGCAGTATGATATTGTTCCAGTTTTGTTCATTCAATTTGGACTTGAATTTTAGTATGTTACTTTTGTTAAAAATTCTTTTGTTGGCAAACCAAACAGTTTGTTTAGTTTGTTGGTTTTGTATCATATGTATGATTGTTCCACTGTGGTCTGAAAAACCTAATTCTTCTACGGTTGTATAAATATTATTGTCATTAAAGTTCGTGAATATAAGGTCTAAACATGTTGACTTGGTTTGTGAGATTCGTGTAGGTTCTTTTATATGTTGTTTAAATTTATACTCTAACATAAGATTAATCAGTAGGTTAGTTTTTGAGCTATTTTCTAATATATTTATGTTAAAATCTCCTCCTATTACGACATTTTTTTTTTTATATTTATTAGTTATACAGTGCATTATTTGTTTTAATTGTCTAATAAAAGTTTCTTCCTCTCTTCTATTCCAGTATATAGTAACAATTATCAGGTTTTGTTTTGGTAGCTTACATGCACATACTTCTATACAATACTCAATAGTCATATCTCTAAGATCACAACATTCTATACACTCTATACAATCCTCTAATATAATACAAACACCGCCGCCACTTCGAGAGCGACGACAGAACGATGCTACGATTTTCTATCCACTAAATTGCAGTTTCTAATTTGTCTTGTGTTAGCCATGTCTCACACATGCATATAGCTTTATAGGTCGGATTATCATTGATGAAAGCCTCTAGTAGATGTTGTTTATTAAAAACGCTTTGAATATTCTGGAACATGATTTTAAACTGCTGGTCTGGATTTCCGAAATGTACGATCGTCACTATTTCCATATAGGCTGCGTTTAGTCAGGTAATTATCAGTATGTCTCATAATGTTCATGTCGTCATGGTTCTGTGTTTGTGATGTCCTTGCGCTGTAGTCAAATGGAATATGAGCTTTAGTATTTTGGTGTAGTAAAGTATTTTCTTCTCTTTGTTTCCTTATTTTCAGTAACGTTTCTTTATCAAGGAAACCGGATACGTACAAGCCTAAAGTTTTCAAAAAGCCTGCGTTTTCTATAATGTACTTGGTCATTCTTTTACTAACCAGTTCTACCCGTAGTGGTCGTCTAAGTCCGTTTCGTCCTATCCGATTAAGCTCTTCGATATAGCCAGTGAGATCGATATTTAGAGTATCTTGAAAGGCAAATATAACCCTTTCTTCTAAGTCCTTTTCTGTCTCATTATAATATTCTTGAAGGCGGTGGATAACAAATATTTTGGATGTGTCATTTACATAAGTGTCGTTCGCTTTTATTTGCATGGTTTTGTTTTGAAGCTTAGTTATATCTTCTTTAAGTTTTGCGTTTTCAATATCAAGTTTCTGAATTTTATCATTTATGTGACGTATGCTAGTGTTTAACTTTGTTTGTTCTAGCGAAATTTGTTCGGTTCTATGGCTTATTTCTTGTTGGAGTTTCGATATAGCTTTATTAATCTCTAGTTGAACAGTAGTTCTTATTTTTGATAATATAGATTGTTTTTGTTGTTCCAATTTAGTATCTAAGAGTTCACTAATTTTCCTTAAGGTTATTGTTTCTTGAGTCAATGGGGTCGGTGATTTAATTGTAGGGTTGTCAATAAATGTCTGGGATGAGTCATATTCTTCGGTATTTCCCAATAAACTTTGGTCGTCATGTACTTGGTCGTCAACGGACACTATCGTGTCGTCAAGTGTCAGTGGTTGTTGTCTCCTAACAGGTGTGAGATCAGTTCTAATCTGTTCCAATCTTGTGTTTTTGCACGATGGACAGTGCCAAGAGTTGCTCAATTTACTTTTATTTTCTACATAATAGGATGAGGTAATGTTCATGCATCGGTAGTGATATAGTAGATGGCAATTACTGCAGCTGAGCAATTCTCCTCGAGCTATTAGTTGTTTGCAACTCGCACAATTCATTTTTATGATGTAGGATAGTTTGTTTCGTAGAACAAAACTTGAGTATCACGATGTATGTGTCGTTTAGTGACTCACCTCAGTGGGCGCTGTGCAGGTTGCCACAGGTCAAACACACTGTTTTCACGTTGTAGGTTTCACTTGTAGTTTTGTAAATTGAGCACTTGCTAGATTCTATCACTTTGCACTTTTATTTCCACTTTTTTTTTTTCTAATGACGGTGGACTTATGTCGGATCGGATAACCAGTTTATTTTATTAATGTTTATCTTCGGTGTTCACGTTTAGAATCCTTTGCGACCACTTTCACAGTGTTATTGAATAATACTTTTACTATTACTTTAGTTTTCAACACAGTTAATACGATTAAAACATTTATAAACAGCGTTTAAATAGGAGCCGATGTTGTTATTGGCAGTGTTCGTCTACCCTCCCTTTCCTTTAAACATTTAAGGCGCAGATACCCCTTCAGTAGCTGATATTAAAATGAGAATCACGTCTAAACGGCTAGTCATATTTATTTGGCAAAAACTATGAGACATTTTCTTAATAATTTGATCTAAGTTAAAATTTTGAGTTTTATTTATATAACTTATCTTAATTAATTTGTGAAGTGGTGTCTAACACGGACAAAAGAACGAAAATCGCACCAAAACCGCCGGACGTATTTTAATGAAAATGTCACCTTCTCAAAAACAATTTAACTATATACATTTTGATCTGAGGTTATTTTTAGGGTTCCGTAGCCAAATGGCAAAAAACGGAAACCTAATAGATTCGTCATGTCCGTCCATATGTCAAAGCCACTTTTTGCCGAAACTATAAGAACTATGATGTTGAAACTTGGTAAGTAGATGTATTCTGTGAACCGCTTTAAGATTTTTACTCAAAAATAGAAAAAAAAAACAATAAATTTAAGGAGTGCCCATACTTGAAACTGAAACAAAATAGTATATTATGCAACTAGTGAAAAAAAGACGGATTTAAAGCGAGGGCCATAGATGAATCACGAGCAAGTGAAGGATTCTAACAACTGAATCACGACCGTAGGGAGTGATTCATGGCCCTCGATATAAATCCGTTTTATTCAAGAGTTGCATACTATATTTTATACCATGACTTCGAGAAAAAGAAAGATCTAAGCGAAAAGCACAAGGCATATTACGAGTAATAAATACATTAATTATTTCCTTAAAAATTTACAAAAAATGTGTAACCCTGACCCCTAAGCTAGCACCAGCACCTGTGTTTCAGGGTCCAGTGATCACCTCCGTTACGATACATAATTATAGTTAACTAGCTGACCCGGCAAACTTTGTTTTGCCATAAAAAGACCAAACATTTATCTACCCTACCCTACCCTACCCTACACTACCCTACCCTACCCGGCCCTACACTACCCTACACTACCCTACCCTTCACTACCCTACCCTACACTACCCTACCCTACACTACCCTACCCTACCCTACCTATATAGCCTATGTCCTTTCCCAGGTCTCAAACTATCTTCATACCAACTTTCATCTAAATCGGTGCAGCGGTTTAAGCGTGAAAAGGTAACAGACAGACAGACAGAGTTACTTTCACATTTATAATATTAGTATGGATTAAACACCATTGCAATTAATATTAGAATTACAATCCAAAAAAGTATTCAATAAATATCCTAGGCTAAAATCAAAATCAATATTAAAATCCAAAATATAAAAAACTAAAAATTAAAATCGAAGAAGGAGTTTGAAAGTCGAATATTCTCTGCACAAGAAGTTCGTATCGAGTATTTTTTGCGTAAGGAGGTAACATAGCATTAAGATGGACGTCTAATACATTGGTGTGTTCCAAATTCAAACACCAAAACAGTGATTAAAAGTGCTTTTTATTCACTGTTTTCAGTGAATAAAATAAGCTTTTTAGAGGGGGAGTTGTATAAAAATATTTTTTTTCATCAATCCCTGTGTGGGGTATTTACGGATAGGTCTTCAAAAATGATATTGAGGTTTTTAATATTTTTTTTTTTTTAACTGAATAGTTTGCGCGAGAGACACTTCCAAAGTGGTAAAATGTGTCCCCCCCCCCCTGTAACTTCTAAAATAAGAGAATGAAAAAACTAAAAAAAAATATATGATGTACATTACCATGTAAGCTTCCACCGAAAATTGGTTTGACCGAGATCTAGTACGTAGTTTTTTTTTAATACGTCATAAATCATCAACCGCAATTTACTAAGTACGGAACCCTTCGTGTGCGAGTCCGACTCGCACTTGGCCGGTTTTTTAAGTCACAGAATAATAAGGAAAGTACAAACAACTACAAAATTTTGGGTCGCGCGGGTGTGAAACGATTGCTCGTTTTGTACCCTCAAGGTCGTTGGCGACAGTCGTCGTCTTAAGCTATCAACTCTGTCGTCTTTATCAAATTTGGTGACCTACCCAATACGGTAGGTAACCTTTTTAACCGACTTACCAAAAAGGAGGAGTTTCTATGTTCGACTTCTTGTATGTTTTTTTTTTTATTGTATGTTCACCGATATCTTCGTCAATTGTTAACCGATTTTGAAAATTCATTTTTTTGTTTGATAGAGTATGTTTCGAAATTGGTCTCATTTTAATTTGGTGAAGATCAGATGAAGAACTTCGGAGACATACAACAGAACTCTTCAATAAATAACGGCAAATCATTCGGGATTGCTGCAATCGCATGTCTGTTTATTGTTTATACCATTTCATAACATAACATCACGCCAGTACACTATAAAGGGGTACGCAGATCTCTCATTTCACCGGTTATGTTCAAGTTTCATGTTATTCGGGTAATCTATTCTGGTGTTATAGGTACCTTACTAAACAACTTGCCTATTTTAGGAAAGTACAACTAAAAAGGGACAAATAAAAAACTTTTTTGCAAAAAAATACTACCGACTTCCAAATAAAAAACTACAAAGTGAAAAATAACTTTATTTTTGGAAGTCGGTGTTCCTGTTTTAGTCTCTTGTATTTTGACACCGACTACCGAAATTGAAGTTATTTTTCACTTTGTAGTGTTTTTGTTTGTAAGTCGGTTGTAATTTTTGTAAAATAGTTTTTTATTTTTCACTTTTTATTTGTGGTACATAATGGACCAGTTCTAAAGGCTAGGTTAACTGTTCACACCTGCGTACCCCTTTAGAGCGTACCAGTGTGATGTTATGTTATGAAATGGTGTAAACAATAAACAGACATGCGATTACAGCTATCCCGAGTGATTTGCCGTCATTTATTGAAGAGTTCTGATGTATATCTCCGAAGTTCTTCATCAGATCTTGACGTAAATTAAATTGGACTACAAGACAAGTACCAGCGTTAAAATAAAAAAAGAATCATCAAAATCAGTTCACCTAATAAAAAGTTCTGAGGTAACACACATAAAAAAATACAGTCTAATTGATAACCTCCTCCTTTTTGCGAAGTCGGTTAAAAAATACCTTTAAGGTACAATTTCTAGACCTTCTCCACTCCAAGAACCACTAACTCTAGAAAGCTGTTATTTCACGCTAAAATATCGAAATCCAATAGCCTCAATAAAAGTTTTAGTTCAAACTTCAAACATTGCAACTACCGTCAGTTACAAACAACGACACTATTACTTATAGGGCTTAGAATTATTATTCTAAGTTATAGGGTATGTGAACTTCCTGTCTGAAACAGGGTCACCGCGACCCTAGCACAAGCAACTGAAGGAACACGGGCGGGTTTTAGTCAGTATTCACTAACCGTCTAACAAATAAACGCGGAATAAAGTTATACCAGGTATAACTAAGGTATACCCATACATTTTCATAGGTTTATACCTGGTATAACTTTATTCTGCGTTTATTTGTAAGAGGGTAAAAGTCTGACACTCCCTCCCGCTTAGAGCGGTCATTGGATGATTTCCCACCCCAAAAAGTAAATAAAAAATCAAATCAAATCTTTTTATTGTGGGCATAGGTTATACAGACAGATGTAAATTACAGTTCCATAATGTCCTGCCTAGTAGGCATACAATAATTAAGTCTACATGCAAAATAATCATAGGTATATCACATTTAAAGCAATTCTTACAAAAAAATAATTAGATGCATGGTGACAGATTGTAGTAAGTACTAATTATTAAGAGAATATTGGATCGTATAGTAAGCTTTGTCAATTAAAAAAATAAGTAATTTATATTTGAATAGTGGCAGTTCCTTACTGTTGAAAATGTCCACAGATATCCTATTGTAAATTTTTGATGCCATCCCAAAAAGACTTTTGCTCAGAAGAGCAGTTCTATGTGGTAAACTAGATATTTTAAGTATATATCTTTTTGATTTTAGTTCACCGAATAGATTTTTATTTATTTTAACAAATACCGCAACTTCATAGATGTAAGCTGATGGAAAGGTTACAATTTTAAACTTTTTAAAATATGGTTCGCATGATTCAGGAACAAAGATACCAGCAATTGCGCGAACGCATCTTTGTTGCGCTTTAAACACTGATTCTTTATTTGTGGCGTTGCCCCAGAATATAATAGCGTATATTAGGGTTGATGATACGTAGGCATGATAGGCAGATATTAGAGCTGATTGATTGACAACTTTAGACAAAAAAGGGTATGTGAACAAACAAACAAATAAACAAAACTGAAGCCAGTGCGTCTTTTTACTTTAGCTCGATCGCGTTAATGTAAATATTCGCTCATGTCAATTTCTATAAAAAAGCATGGTTTTCCATTACTGTCACCAGAAGAAGCATATCCAATTTCAATTTCAATGGTCGAAATAACCGTGCAGTTGGGAGCTGTCAATGTCAGTCTGACGTTTGACTCTCGCTATTGGCGCACGAAGCGAGCAGGGGGCACCGCGCGGGTAGGCGGGAGTGTGGTTGCTTGACGTAGGATGTGCACAGTTATTTTAACCGTGTAGAATACTTCAACCGTTTACCTTAAGACGGTACCCTGACCAAAAAATCGGCATGAGATATGAGCATTCCTATTGGTCTAGCGGCACTGGTGGCGCATGAATTACAGTAGTGAATACGCCCAGATTTTAGAATAAAATCTTTATAAAATCGAATTCTGGTCTTTTGAAAAAAAAAAACTCTAAAAAAATGTTCGTTATTAAATTTTCTATCCATTAGTGTTAGTACAAAAAATAATTAGTGAATACTTTACGAGGAGATGCATAATATCAATCATTATTTCTCATTTTTATGTTTTTTTGGAAGGAGATTAGTGAAATACATAAATATTAAAAAAAAAACTACCATTTTAGAATCAATACTATGTAGAAATTTTATGTATTTTTATTAATTGATATTTCTTTTTAAATAACGAGTAGGTAGCTCCTAAAAACAGCACAAAATACGGCTTGCGCGGCGTTTTGCTCGGGGTACCGCCTTAACGCGATCAAGCACGAGTAAAAACTCGCTCAAAGGCCACTGAGAGAACAAACCGACAAACGGTTTTATGTAATTTGTTAATGAACCCAGCAAAAGTTTGTACAGTGGGTGTCTAGCGTCTAAGTTTGCCGTAGCCGCGACTAAAGCCCGCTACCCGCTAAGTTCGCAACTCTTTCGTCCTCAAGCTATAGTGCCGCTAACTGAAAATTGGCCGATATTCATTTTTGGATGCCATTTTCATCAAGAAAATATTCTCTATCGATTATCGATATCTTTTTAAGCAGTATTTTTCTACCATCCATAGATTTCGGATAAAAACTGCCAAAAGGTGTCAAGGTTCCAAAGAAAAAGTTCACACACGGACAGAGAGACAACGGAGTGATCCGGTAAGGCTTCCTTTTTTCCTTTTGAGGATCGGAACCCTAAAAAAAGTGTTAAGTATGTTTACAAACCTATTTTTAACCCCCGCCGGAAAAAGAAGGGGTGTTATAAGTTTCACGTGTGTTGCTGTGTATCTGTGTATCTGTGTGTCTGTCTGTGGCATCATAGCGCCTAAACGGATGAACCGATTTCGATTTAGTTTTTTAAAGGTAATTTTGTCGAGCGTGTTCTTAGCTATGTTTAAATAAAATCGGTTCAGCCGTTCAAAAGTTATGGGCATTTTACTGTTTGAATCGGGGTGTTTTCGCAAGATAAATGCGTCGGGGGTTTTTTAAATTGTGAAATTTTACTTGTGATAAGATGAAGTAATTAATTGGTTTAAATTATTAATATGCCGAAAGTGCACAATCAGATCTATGTTTTGACACCGTAAACTTTCGCATTATATGATTTTTCATCATCAATCAATACATAATAACCCTGTCGAAAAGCCGTTTTTTTACATCGAAAATATTTCCAAACAAGTAAAATTTCACAATTTAAAAAACCCCCGACGCATTTATCTTGCGAAAACACCCCGATTCAAACAGTAAAATGCCCATAACTTTTGAACGGCTGAACCGATTTTATTCAAACATAGCTAAGAACACTCTCGACAAAATTACCTTTCAAACAAAAAAAACTAAATCGAAATCGGTTCATCCGTTTAGGCGCTATGATGCCACAGACAGACACACAGATACACAGATACACAGCAACACACGTGAAACTTAGAACACCCTTTCTTTTTCCGGCGGGGGTTAAAAGTAGCCAGTGTGTTAGAGGATAACCAACGAATCCATTTCCAGCATTTTTGGAATTTTTATCTGTTTGTTTGTTTATTTGTGCACGCATCACGTAAAATGTACGTATAAGTTGACATTTATGTGTTCATTATTATGTGTCAAACTTGTTCTGCTAATAAACAAATAAAAAAAAAATACGAAACCAATAGAGATAACTTTTATACATAAAAATTGAAGTATTACTTAGTTTTTGTTTCATCGCAATCGGTTTACTCTATCAAAAGTTAGATGAATTTGAAGAGTCTATGTAGTAAAAATATCACAACACACGTAATTCAGATACTCGGATAGTTGAACTCGATATTCGATAGATGGCGTTGTGCATTTGAAGTCATTTTCTGAATGGCGGTGTTAAGATTCTCCGCAAAAGTATGAACCTAGAAAAAAAAAATGTTTGGTAGGTAGGGTAGGGTAGGGTAGGCAGGACGATAGTTAAGGTAGGGTAGGCAGTCAGTTGACGGGGGCAAAGCCGCGGGCATATCTAGTAGTTAATAAAAGCATCTCTTTTTATTATTTCGTAGTATTTTTTGTTTTTCGTCTATAACTCAAAATATGATTTTGTCAGATAGTGACACTACGTATACATATAACTTAAGGACGGCAAAACTAACTTCGACACTTATCATGAAAACCGACACTCAATCCTATATTAGGATTAAAAGACGGTTAAGTTTTAGTAGTACAAATAAATGGAGATACAGGCCTAAGTACCTTTTTAACCGGACTCATAGACAATAAGCGTCTTGCGAAGGCCCCAATAGCGCAATACTTTCGGTTTCGATCATTTTAGACCCTTTGTTTCACTTTACAACTCGTCAGATGACTTTCTCTACTCTTAGTGGCTAGCGAGCTTTTCGACCTGAGTGTTGAAGTTAGGTCGGTGTTGGGATAGATGGGCCACACGCTCCGAAGATTTGGATTGGTATCACAAGAGAAAGAGAAAGCGTGTCCGTCCCCGTCAAACTTGGCGTTCGCTCCGTGTTGGCAGAAGCGGCGAGTATCGGAATGACGTGGAGCCAGGTGAAGCGAGAAGCTCAAGAACGTTCACGATGAAGGACTTCTGTGGACGTCCTCTGGCCCATGTAAGGAAGATAGGACATCAAGTCAAGTAAATCACTTATTGAAATTCAGTGCATTGCCCCTAACCATATTCATATAAAAGTATGCTTCTGGCAGCGTCATCGCCCGCGCGCAATTTGAAAATTATCCAAAGGTAACATACGCCCGGGATAAAAATATCCTATGTGCTATTCCAGAATATAATCTTTATCTGTGCCAGATTTCATCCAGATTCGTTAAGCCGTTCTGGCGTGATTGAGTAACAAACATACATCCATCCATCTATCCAAATTTTGGTACACCCTTACTTATACAAAACTCTACGCTGTTTAACAATTGCTCAGCAGATGTTCAAAATGTGTATAGAAAAATAGAATTTAGAATTTTTATTCAATTGCTTAACATTTTGAAATAATAATTTTAAATACAATCGGTATCAATCGGAAAAGAAAAAACTCTGTTTAAAAATTCTATATTTGTTGATTTATGCGTAACGTTTCAGTTTGCTTCGCCATCTCTTCCCAAACAAAAACTGGTCCATAAAATAATTAAAGAAAAAGATTTTTTAAATTTTATTTATTGCGGATGAGAATTACATTGCATTGGTAATAAAATTGTATAATTACATTAAATTGGTAAAATTACAACCTTTTGGAACCTAGGTGCCTATATGCACAAAATAGTAAGTATACAGAAGGGCCACTCCGGCCGTTTAGAAAATTGGCAGCTAAACTTGACAGATTCACTAGGGTTGCTACTATATTGATGCCGAATTTAGAAAAAGATTAGATTGTATAAATTACAAACATAAATACATCGATTCGTCTAAACATACATCATATCATGCTTACGTGCCTTAGAGGGTAGACAGTTAATATCACGGAACATTTAATATTACGCCACATACGGCATATACGACATATACCCTAATATACGCTATTATATTCTGGGGCAACGCTACAAATAAAGAATCAGTGTTTAAAGCGCAACAAAGATGCGTTCGCGCAATTGCTGGTATCTTTGTTCCTGAATCATGCGAACCATATTTTAAAAAGTTTAAAATTGTAACCTTTCCATCAGCTTACATCTATGAAGTTGCGGTATTTGTTAAAATAAATAAAAATCTATTCGGTGAAATAAAATCAAAAAGATATATACTTAAAATATCTAGTTTACCACATAGAACTGCTCTTCTGAGCAAAAGTCTTTTTTGGGATGGCATCAAAAATTTACAATAGGATATCTGTGGACATTTTCAACAGTAAGGAACTGCCACTATTCAAATATAAATTACGTATTTTTTTAATTGACAAAGCTTACTATACGATCCAATATTCTCTTAATGATTAGTATTTACTACAATCTGTCACCATGCATCTAATTATTTTTTTGTAAGAATTGCTTTAAATGTGATATACCTATGATTATTTTGTATGTAGACTTAATTATTGTATGCCTACTAGGCAGGACATTATAGAACTGTAATTTACCTAACATCTGTCTGTATAACCTATGCCCACAATAAAAAGATTTGATTTGATTTTTTATTTACTTTTTGGGGTGGGAAATCATCCAATGACCGCTCTAAGCGGGAGGGAGTGTCAGACTTTTAGTGAATACTGACTAAAACCCGCCCGTGTTCCTTCAGTTGCTTGTGCTAGGGTCGCGGTAACCCTGTTTCAGACAGGAAGTTCACATACCCTATTACTTCGAATAATAATTCTAAGCCCTATAAGTAATAGTGTCGTTATTTGTAACTGACGGTAGTTGCAATGTTTGAAGTTTGAACTAAAACTTTTATTGAGGTTATTGGATTACGATATTTTAGCGTGAAATAACAGCATTCTAGAGTTAGTGGTTCTTGGAGTAGAGATGGTCTAGAAATTGTACCTTAAAGGTATTTTTTTAACCGACTTCGCAAAAAGGAGGAGGTTATCAATTAGACTGTATATTTTTATGTGTGTTACCTCAGAACTTTTTATAAGGTGAACTGATTTTGATGATTTTTTTTTTATTTGAACGCTGGTGCTTGTCATGTAGTCCTATTTAATTTTCGTCAAGATCTGATGAAGAACTTCGGAGATATACATCAGAACTCTTCAATAAATGACGGCAAATCACTCGGGATAGCTGTAATCGCATGTCTGTTTATTGTTTACACCATTTCATAACATAACATCACACTGGTACGCTCTAAAGGGGTACGCAGGTGTGAACAGTTAACCTAGCCTTTAGAATTGGTCCATTATGTACCACAAATGAAAAGTGAAAAATAAAAAACTTTTTTACAAAAATTACAACCGACTTACAAACAAAAACACTACAAAGTGAAAAATAACTTCAATTTCGGTAGTCGGTGTCAAAAAACAAAAGACTAAAACAGGAACACCGACTTCCGAAATTGAAGTTATTTTTCACTGTGTAGTGTTTTTGTTTGGAAGTCGGTTGTTATTTTTGTATAAAAGTTTTTTTTAATAGTGCATTGATTTTAAATTGAAGTTAAAGCTAACTTAGACAGAATTTTTCTGCATGTCGTCTATTATCGGTGTACTTTGAAACGAGACTCAAACCTTTGTTTTCCTGAAATATATCATTAACAAAAAAGTTACTTTACAATATAAGTTTAACTTTACTAAAGTTAACGCTTGCTTAAAAGTACGGTACCATTTTTCTACGCTCACAATGTTTTCTAGACTAACTACCTTAAAACAGTTTTAGTAGGGTATAGGGCCAGCACAAAATAGTAATCGACTATTTGTGCTGGCAATGAATATTGAATACAAATTAAATGAATAAAAACATAACGTATAACGATCTGATTACTTATTAAAACTTAGCAAGGTTAACATGTCTACTAGCTAAACAAGATGTGTAGATTTTATTTGGAAGTCGTTAGTATTTTTTTGCAAAAAAGTTTTTTATTTTTCCCTTTTTAGTTGTACTTTCCTAAAATAGGCAAGTTGTTTGGTAAGGTACCTATAACACCAGAATAGATTACCCGAATAACATGAAACTTGAACATAACCGGTGAAATGAGAGATCTACGTACCCCTTTATAGTGTACTGGCGTGATGTTATGTTATGAAATGGTATAAACAATAAACAGACATGCGATTGCAGCAATCCCGAATGATTTGCCGTAATTTATTGAAGAATTCTGTTGTATATCTCCGAAGTTCTTCATCAGATCTTCAACAAATTAAAATGGGACCAATTTCGAAATATACTCTATCAAACAAAAAAAGAATTTTCAAAATCGGTTAACAATTGACGGAGATATCGGTGACCATCAATTAAAATAAAAAAAAAAAACATACAAGAAGTCGAACATAGAACCTCCTCCTTTTTGGTAAGTCGGTTAAAAAGGTTACCTACCGTATTGGGTAGGTCACCAAATTTGATAAAGACGATAGAGTTGATAGCTTAAGACGGTACCAAAATCGGCATGAGATATGAGCATTCCTATTGGTCTAGCGGCACTGTTGGCGCATGAATTACAGTAGTGAATACGTCCAGATTTTAGAATAAAATCTTTATAAAATCGAATTTTGGTCTTTTGAAAAAACAAAATATACAAAAAGGTTCGTTATTAAATTGTCTATCCATTAGTGTTAGTACAAAAAAATATTAATGAACACTTTATGAGGAGATGCATAATATCAATAATTATTTCTCATTTTTATGTTTTTTTGGAAGGAGATTAGTGAAATATATACAACATTTAAAAAAAAACTAAATCTACCATTTTAGAATCAATATTAGGTAGAATTTTAATGTATTTTTATTAATTGATATTTCTTTTTAAGTAACGAGTAGATAGCTCCTAAAAACAGCACAAAAAACGGCTTGCGCGGCGTTTTGCTCGGGGAACCGCCTTAAGACGACGACTGTCGCCAACGACCTTGAGGGTACAAAACGAGCACTCGTTTCACACCCGCGCGACCCAAAATTTAGTAGTTGTTTGTACTTTCCTTATTATTCTGTGACTTAAAAAACCGGCCGAAGGGTTCCGTACTTGGTAAATTGCGGTTGACGATTTATGACGTATTAAAAAAAAACTACGTACTAGATCTCGGTCAAACCAATTTTCGGTGGAAGCTTACATGGTAATGTACATCGTATATTTTGTTTTAGTTTTTTCATTCTCTTATTTTAGAAGTTACAGGGGGGGAGACACATTTTACCACTTTGAAAGTGTCTCTTGCGCAAACTATTCAGTTTAGAAAAAAATTATATTAGAAACCTCAATATCATTTTTCAAGACCTATCCGTAAATACCCCATACAGGGATTGATGAAAAAAAAAACTTTTTGTTTCAGTTTCAAGTATCACCCCTTAAATTAATTGTTTTTTTTTCTATTTTTGAGTAAAAATCTTAAAGCGGTTCACAGAATACATCTACTTACCAAGTTTCAACAGCTTAGTTCTTATAGTTTCGGCAAAAAGTGGCTTTGACATATGGACGGACATGAAAGAAAGAAAGAAAGAAAACTTGTTTATTTGGCACACACAGATACACACAATGTACAAATATAAGGAAAATTAATTTAATAAAAACAATTACATACATAGTGTGTCCCGCGGCTGTGCCAAAAAGGTCCAGTTCAGCAAAATGCCAGACAACTGGGAGTTGCCTGACGCTGGTTTTCAACTGAACCTTACGTTGAAGTGCACGGATGTGAATCAGTTTTGATTTTGAGGTTACAATACAGGTAAATAGATATGTGTTTGTGTTCAATACAGGTAAATAGATATATGTTAGTGTTTTTATATATACAGGTATGTATAATAATTTGGTATGAACCATGACGAATCTATTAGGTTTCCGTTTTTTGCCATTTGGCTACGGAACCCTAAAAATAGCCTCAGATCAAAATGTAGATAGTTAAATTGAGAAGGTGACATTGTCATTAAAATACGTCCGGCGGTTTTGGTGCGATTTTCGTTCTTTTGTCCGTGTTAGACACCACTTCACAAATTAATTAAGCTAAATTATATAAATAAAACTCAAAATTTTAACTTAGATCAAATTATTAAGAAAATGGTCTCAAGTTTTTGCCAAAAAAATATGACTAGCCGTTTAGACGTGATTCTCATTTTAAAATCAGCTACTGAAGGGTGTGTGTGTCTACTACGCCTTAAATGTTTAAAGGATCTCTTGTCCGACACCACTTTGTGTCGGTATCATAATAAGGCCCACTTGTGCCACCCTGGGTTATCTTACTGACTCCGAGTTAGTGACAAACCCTGTGTGTGTCAAGCGGGCCCATCATCATCACATCATCAGTCTATTAATGTTCCCACTGCTGGGACACAGGCCTCCTCTCCGTGAAAGGGAATGGGCCGTAATCCACCACGAGGGCCCAGTGCGGGTTGGTGGATGTCGCATATCTTCGAATTATTGGTTCTAGGACATGCCGGTTTCCTCACGATGTTTTCCTTCACCGTTTTGAGAGCAGTGGTGAATAAATAATTTACACAAAGTAAAGAGCCTGCCTGGGCTCGAACTCACGCCCTACAACTTGTAAGTCGCGGCCGATACCACTGGGCCACCACTGCTCCTAAGAGTGGTAAACTTGCCTGGAGTGTGTTGATATTAAACTCTATTGTCAAAGCTTTTTCGAAATTCCTCACAACGTATCCACCATACCTACATGTTTTAAAGATGGCGAGAAAGTACGAGTATTGCCAAATCTCGCGTCACTTGAAATCCGAATCTCTGCTCGAGCCAGGAAGTATGGGAAATGCCGACCATAGCATAAGTAGGTCAATCGATACACCTCGGGAGGCTGATTATAATAACAATCGCGTAATCACAACTTTTCGCTCCCTTCACTAGTTTAGGTAAACAGGATGATATCGAAGCCTTGATGAATTATGTTTCTGTTTGTTTCGATTTCTTGTAGGGACAAAATAAGTCATTTGTTTGGTGGGGGTGCTTCTATCCAATATTGACCTGGGGGGTGACCATAAGCTCTTAGAGCAAGATTATTTTGAGTGTGCGTAAGGGACAGGTGTAAACAAGTCGCATTCATCTGTCCCTTACACACATTCAAAATCACTTATGTTCACCCCCTGTGGCCCTAGACAAGTGACATTCTATCATTGAAAACGAGGCGACAGCGATTGTCAAAAAGGCAAAATTTACACATTTTACACATCCTTATTTATATCGTATCACACTTAACAAATTATTTAATTATTTATATTGTTACCCTTGTCCTTGTGTCGCTGCGGGATGCCAACTGAAAACCAGCGCTGGAAGTCTGATGTCCAGCAAATGCTGAGTTGGTAACCGTTTCGGTATGGGCACGTTCAGCGCAATTTGTCTTTGCACTTCTTTTTTGTCTTTTAATCATTTTTTGTTGCTGTTGTGTTGTGATTGTGTCGAATAAATATATTTCTATTCTTTTCTACAAAGTTACCTATCTGCCTTTCAAAAATATAGATTTCAAATTCTATGCGTAATTCTCTCAGTCAGAAAACTTCTTTATATTTGCAAATCAAAGCTCGAAGAGCAGCGAGAAAATTCTCAAGCACGTGTAAATATTTATGTTGGAGAAGTTTCCCTTCAAACGAGATCTGATTGGAGTACCTGAAAATCAAAAGTGTTTGGATCCGGGGTATTCGCAGTTCGAGTACTTCTTCAGGAATTATTGACGCAAAGTTTTTGAGATGTTTGCTCGTCTCATCTGAATGAAACGAAGGTCGTTGAATCAGGATACTTTAGAGCAAAAGTTGGTACTTAACCTTACGGATTAAGTCTAAAGAATTTAAAGAACTTGGGTAAACCTAGGTAGTCCAGGGTCACCTGGTACTTACATATTTTTACTAAATTTTGTTCTTTATAAAAGTAAATAGTCTGACTCCTACCTACTTAAGTATTAACAGAAGAAATTATAATGATTCTCAATGTTGGTAACATAAATATAGGTAGTCCTTAGAGGGGTCAGGAAGGGGCCTTTTACTTGCTGATGGTGATCACGGGAGTACTTTTAGTAAAGTAAAAATCCCGCACTCCCTAGTCTTTTCCCCAAAAGTCCAGGGGTCTTTGGAAGGTCGCCTTTTTGTGTGCATCAGAATGGCGGGTGTATGACTACAAATGGTCATGCTATATGCGTGAGAGCAATGTACGAGCAATGTACCGAATGTACGTAAAATTTGAAGAAATGTACTATTTTAAAACCACAGTTTTTTGAAAAAGTATTTGAGTCGCCATCCTGATATCAGAATGGCGGGTGTATTTAAAATCTGAATAAATTACCAACTGGCTGATTGTGAAATGCCTACCGTAGCAATGTACGACCAATGTACGTTATCATATTAAAAGCATAACCAGATGCTATCAACGGTAAAAGAGTTATTATAAAAATAAAATTTCTCCACATTTAGAGCCTGTTCAATCTTATTAGCAACAAGTTGTGTCTACGTAATACGTTGCTATGTCTAAACTAAAGGGATTTCTTGTGTGAACAAATGTCCATATTGGCCATACGATATGCGTGAGAGAAATGTACGAGCAATGTACCGAATGTACGTAAAATTTGAAGCAATGTACTATTTTAAAACCACAGTTTTTAGAAAAGATATTTGAGCCGCCAACCTGATGTTGGAATGGCGGGGGTATATTCAAAATCTGAATAAATTACCAACTGGCTGATTGTGAAATGCCTACCATAGCAATGTACGACCAATGTTCGTTATCATATTAAAAGCATAACCAGATGCTATCAACGGTTAAACAGTAATTATAAAAATAAAATTTCGCCACATTTCTTGTGTGAACAAATGTCCATATTGGCCATGCGATATGCGTGAGAGCAATGTAAGAGCAATGTACCGAATGTACGTAAAATTTGAAGCAATGTACTATTTTAAAACCACAGTTTTTAGAAAATTATGAAATTATAAAATTTGAGCCGCCCACCTGATATCAGACTGGCGGGTGTATTGCAAATCTGAACACTAACTGACTGTGAAATGCCTACCGTAGCAATGTACGACCAATGTACGTTATCATATTAAAAGCATCACCAGATGCTATCAACGGTTAAAGAGTTATTATAAAAATCAAATTTCTCCACATTTAGAGCCTGTTCAATTTTATTAGCAACTTGTGCCTGCGTTATATGTTGCTAAATTACTCGCCGTCTAACCTGTCATTTTACACTTTGACAGCTCAAAAACTAATCATTTAGTAATGAACTTATGTGGTAACCGATTCGATTTCATTTAACAATTGAATTTTACAATGAAACAAATTTAATCGATTAAACACATAGTTATTTTATTTTTGCTTTGATTTTTATTTTTACGCCACTGCCGATGGAGGGTAACGTGTTTATCAGTCTATGTGTGTATGTATGTTTATACCTAGTGGCGTTCTAGAGACCAAACGCGTTTGCCGATTTTGATGATTCTTACTTCAATCGATTCGTCTTAACCTTGCGAGTGTTACTGCACTGGCAACATTAAAATTGGAACATAGAAAAATGCCGGATTGTTGCCGCCATATTGTTGTCCCAAATATGATTTTCTTCCAAGCCCTTCTTGTGGGGTATCTATAATATATAACACTTTTATGTTTAAATATATCTAATCCGAAAAAAAATGTTAACTAATAAGTTATAATTAAAAATAGTTAATTTAAAAAATCAAAAACACAACTGCTCGATCAATCTAACTAAAAAGACGTAAACAAGAAGAAAATCATGCTGATCAGTTGGAGTATACATCTGGTTCTGGTCAACCAGCTCGCGAATGTGTATCCTCCAACTGCACAGCATGATATTTGTTATTATTTTTGTATACTTATTATGTTTTTTTATGAATGTATATTTATTAATAACGTAGTGAAGATGAATCTAAATGAAGATGCATAATGTCAATTTATTTTAAGTTATTATTTAACCTTTCTTAAAAAAATAATGTCAATAATCAAACGGAAAGTCTACAACACCTGCATCCTCCCTTGCATCACATATGTATGTGAAACATCATTGAATAAATATAAAACATGGTCACTTTCGAAATGCCATAGAGATATGTTGGAGCATTGCCAAAGATCTTTGGGGGGAACATGTTGGGTATCAGGAAACTAGACAAACAACGAAACACCGTCATCAGAGCAAAGACCAAAATAACAGATGTGCTTGCCAAGATAGACCAACTGAAGTGGAGATGGACAGGCCATATGCTACGTAACCCACAGGAAAAATGGAGCAAAATTTTGACTGACTGGTATCATAGAGGTGGAAAAAGGAACAGAGGAAGACAGAGAAAGAGATGGGAGGACGAATTAAAATTGACAGCAGGTCCTAATTGGAAAAGAGTCGCTAGAGACAGAAAACAGTGGAAACTGTTAGAGGAGGCCTTTGCCCGGAGGCACACTGAATTGAGAGATATACTTTAAAAAGAACTGGAAAGAACTACAACTGAACAAAGAATCGAAATTCAGGATGGACAGGCTTATATTATATTATTAAAAAAATAATGTGCTTATAATCAATTAAAGATCAGTCATTACTTTCATTGTGATATTTATTTTTCTATAAATAACGTTGGCCATTCTAGGAAATTTGCCTGTATCGTGGGTGCGTTTTATTCTAAGTGCATTGAACTAAATAAAATTAAAAATGAAGAAGAGAGGAGGAAAACAAAGTTTGGTTCCATTAAGAACAAAAAGAAGCTTTCATTAGGTATAGCGACAATTTCAAAAATGTACATGATTTCACGACAATGAAAAGAAAAAAATAAAAAATGAACTAAACTAAATAAAAAATAAATAATAAAATAATAATAAAACTAAACTACTTACTACTAAATGACGAAGAAATTGCGCATTAATTGAACTACTGCTTCTTTGAAAAATGACGAGTCGTATGTATGGTCTGAAGAGCCACATATAATGTATGATAACTTTTCTACTAAATACTCTCAAATACTACAAAATCATACCAAATTATGATAAATATTAATCCATGATGTTCCTAGTTCTGACGTGGCTCCTCAATCCAAACATTTAGATTGAGGAGCCACCTTTATGTCTATAAAACTTTTGAAGTATTATACTACAAAATCGAGGATCGAACGTTGGACCTCGGACATTAATTTAATTAAGATACAAAAAATGGCTCCTCAATCCTTACGGACATAATATTTGTGTTATCAAAATTAAAATCCCAGTTGGTGGCCAAGCCAGAGCCCGCCACACTTATTTTGATACCCCATACGAAGAGCTTTGAAGAAAAGAAAATTCGGACGCCACAATATGGCGCCCAAAAGCCGGAATTTTTCTATTTTCCCATTTTAATGTAGCCAGTCGCACTCGCAAGATTAAGACGAATCGATTGACGTATGAATCATCAAAATTGGCGTATGCGTTTGGTCTCTAGAACACCACTAGGAACATCAAACATACACAGACTGAGATAAACACATTACCCTCCTTCGGCAGTCGGGTATAAAGCAAAATTAAAATAACTGTGTTTTATCGATTGAAACTTTTTCATGGATAAATTCAATTGTTATATGCGATAGAATCGGTTACCACATTAGTTCATCACTAAATGATTCGTTTTGAACAGTCAAAGTGTAAAATGACAGGTTGGACGGCGAATAATTTAGACATAGCAACGTATAACGTAGGCACAAGTTGCTAATAAAATTGAACAGGCTCTAAATGTGGAGAAATTTCATTTTTATAATAACTCTTTAACCGTTGTAGCATCTGGTGATGCTTTTAATATGATAACGTACATTGGTCGTACATTGCTACGGTAGGCATTTCACAGTCAGATAGTGTTCAGATTTGCAATACACCCGCCAGTCTGATATCAGGTTGGCGGCTCAAATACCTTTGCTAAAAACTGTGGTTTTAAAATAGTACATTTCTTCAAATTTTACGTACGGTACATTGCTCGTACATTTCTCTCACGCATATCGCATGGCCAATATGGGCATTTGTTCACACAAGAAATCCCTTTAGTTTAGACATAGCAACGTATTACGTAGACACAACTTGTTGCTAATAAAATTGAACAGGCTCTAAATGTGGAGAAATTTTATTTTTATAATAACTCTTTAACCGTTGATAGCATCTGGTTATGCTTTTAATATGATAACGTACATTGGTCGTACATTGCTACGGTAGGCATTTCACAATCAGCCAGTTGGTAATTTATTCAGATTTTAAATACACCCGCCATTCTGATATCAGGATGGCGACTCAAATACTTTTTCAAAAAACTGTGGTTTTAAAATAGTACATTGCTTCAAATTTTACGTACATTTGGTACATTGCTCGTACATTGCTCTCACGCATATAGCATGACTATTTGTAGTCATACACCCGCCATTCTGATGCACACGCCTTTTTGCTAGGTTGAAAGGCAGAAACTACATGTGGACTTTGGTAACAATTTTTTTTTTTAAATTGATGGCAAGTAACGCCATACCAGGAAGTCCATATAGATAGGTTTTCTTAAGTCAAAACAACCCAAAAATTTTAAACAAAATTACTTCTAACACTTACAAAGATACAAACGAGTACTATGCAATGCATGAAATAATACAATTTCCTTCATAATTATGTTGTTATTAACAGCAAAGCAAACTCCCCTTTGGAATAATCAAAACCTTTCGGGAGTGGTACACACGTGTTACTTCCAAACGGAAGTTTGTTAATTTAATTAAACAAACGCAGAGTTACGTAAATTGTATACCTAAGTAAGTATACATGCAGACACATCCGTGTATAGACGTAGGTATGCGAAACAGGGTATACAGTACCGCAACCGCCATTGAAAAAGGAGGATCCTCCGAATAGACTGGTGTTGTGTCTGGTCACAGATAATATAATGCCTCATCCCAATCAAAGAAACCGTGCCGATGTAACCAGCGTTTTTCGTCTGATTAAACTAATTATTTCTTGTGCATCGATCGCGTTCGGTTCCGTTCCATGGCGATAGATAGATGGTGTTAGCAGCGACTTGCAAGTAAAAGGGTCTAATCGGTGCATGAATATGTTTTTCGTTAAAACCGCGTCATCTATTGACATCAATTTTAAATGATCCGTTCAAATAATCTTTGAAATGTGAATGAAGAGCCTAATATTCCATAATTTTGTGCTTAGGAGAGTTGATTTAACAAGAACATGAATTTTTTACGTTCAATACTAGTAAATGTAAATTTTACACACAAATAAATGACAAATCGGTGCATATCGCGCCATCTAGTGAGATTTATTTGAACCAAATTTTCTTTTTTAGCGCTGGGACCCCGTGGTCTTGTGTACTTTTTTATTGTTCTCATCGTTTCGTATCATAGTGTGTCTGAAATTGATATTACAACATTTCAAATGATTATATTCAAGATAAAAATGCTTGGAAACATGCTGGTCCTGCTCCTGTCCTGGTCCTGGTCCTGGTCCTAAGCCTATCTATTTTTTTTTAAAGAGTGAGTATGGAGTTTCTTGTGCGTTCTTCTCCATAACAATCTACTTTCCGAATGCACGGTAGTTTTTTTATTTTTTATTACTTGTAAATTTTAATTTTAATTTATGTGACGTTCAAAAGTGCCGTTTATTGGCCTAATTGAACAAATATATTTGACTTTGACTTAGACTTTATCTTTGGTGTGGAAAATTTGAAATTACAACATTTCAACATTTATCCTGTCTCTGTGGGCAATCTGTGGATAAAAGCCCGAAATAAGCGATCATCATCTTTCAGGCTTTTACCAGTGTCTTACTTGGAAAAGGTCAATCATAGATTTTACCGGTATATCCTGGGCTTTACCTTAGTTTGGGCTTTAACTGTATCAGAATAACGCATAGGCTATAATTTATAGGTACAGGTATTGCAGAAAGAACTACTATTCCACGCGAGCGGTGTCGCGGGCGCATTAATATAGTCATCATCATCAGGCTTTTAATGTTCCCACTGCTGAGACACAGGCCTCCTCTCTGTGAGAGGGACTAGGCCGCACTCCACCACGCGGGCCCAGTGCAGGTTGGTGGATATCACAATGTCTTCGATTTTTTGTTTCTAGGACATGGCGGTTTCCTCACGATGTTTTCCTTCACCGTTTTGAGAGCAGTGATGATGAAATAATTTACACAAAATTAAGCGCTTACCTGTTTTCAAACTTACGACCTACAACTTGTAAGTCGCGGCCGCCAACACTGGGCCACCACTGCTCTCCCATTGATATAGTACCTTAAAATATTTATAGCTGCATAACTTTTAAAGTAGTTTAGGAGAAAAAATGGCTTCTAATTAATTCAGAACGTAGCAAAATAAAACTGCAGTTCTCTACTTAAAAACTATATAAACAGAATTCATATGCTTGAGTTAGTACCTAACTAAATATTAATTGTCTCTTTTTAAATAAGCACCAAAGTTTATCAAAAGCTCCCAAGTTTATTAACATTTTTTGTTTCGCCCTCTCATTTCTCGTTTACGACGATACTTAATTAACAAAATAATGAATGCTCTAGATAGATAATTTACGCCTCCATAGATTATATTCTGAATAAATTAGTTTATTTTGAGACACAAACGGTAATGACTGAAGAAGATTGTACTGACTACTGTTTTTAATAATTTTTCTTTGCATTCCGTGTTATGAAAATGAAACAACCAGTTTGAATAGTGCGAAAATACAAGGAACTTCTTTTAGATGTTTACTACTAGTCTCTTTATTACTGGTAAATCAGCACATGGGTAATCTGGAGTACGTAACTTAACTTCGAGAGTGCACCCTAATTGTGTTACTTCAAAGAACACGTGCGCGTGTGCTTTGCTTGCATTATTTGCTTCATAGTGTATAAAAATCCGTCTAGTCTACAGCGTAAAACACGTAATGAATAGGTTACTACTGTTGAATTGTCAAAATGAATGTGAGCGCACGCGTTTTTTAAACTATCAAAACAGTTATGCAATTAGAGTGCAGTGTTACCCTGCGTGATGTAAAAAGCCTAAGTAAGTACCTATGTACGAGTATATAAAAAATCTGCAGTGTGTTGTTGTGTGTAGATTGTTCTGTTGACAATCCTTTACATCCTTGTCTATAACATTTTCAAATTAATTAAAAATACGGAAGAAGCACAAACTAAAAAAGCGGTGGCGCGCCGGTAGAAGTTTATTGTCAAAATTCAATATTTCATTACATTTGAAGTTGGTCAGATTTGCCAGTAATTTCTAAAAGTGAAGCTTCCGTACTTTATGAAGTAGGTACGTACAGCGTCAAAATCATCAATCAATACATATAATAAATCTGTAGAAATGTCGTTTTTGTACACAGAAAAATAACATAAAAAAAATAGCCATTGTGTTAAAGGATAACCTACAGAACCCATTTACAGCAGTTTTGAAATTTTTGTCTGTTTGACTGTTTATTTATGCACGCATCACGTAAAATGTACCAAACCAAAGTAGATAACTTTATCATATAAAAATTATGCGTAACTTGAAATATTACTTAGTTTTTGTTTCATCGCAATCGGTTCACTCTATCAAAAGTTAGATGAATTTAAAGTGTTCAAGAAGTAAAATATCACAACACACGCCATTCTCTGAACTCTGACACACGCAATTCAGATACAAGGACAGTTGAACTCCGTATTCGATAGATGGCGTTGTTCATTTGATGTAATTTTTAACCGACTTACCAAAAAGGAGGAGGTTTTATGTTCGTCTTTGTTAGTTTTTTTTTTTTTTGTGAATTTTCACCGATATCTTCGTCAATTGTGGACTGGTCCCATTTTAATTTGGTGAAGCTCTGATGAAGAACTTCGGAGATATACAACAGAACTCTTCAATAAATAAAGGCAAGAGTCTCGGGATTGCTGCAATCGCATGTCTGTTTAATGTTTATACCATTTCATAACATAACATCACACCAGTACGCTCTCAAGGGGTACGCAGATCTCTCATTTAACCGGTTATGTTCAAGTTTCATGTTATTCGGTTAATCTATTCTGGCGTTATAGGGACATTGATATTGCTTTATAATTGTATTAAATTCATTATTATTGACATTGAATTTTGACATAACTATATTTTTATCAATTTAATTATATTAATGTAAAATATTATAATTCAGTAATGATAATGTTGATAATGTTTAATGCATGCTAATTTAGAATGATAAGCACAGCACAATGATAATTGCAATGCTTGTAAAAGGCTGTTAAGTCATAAGTACTAACATAATATAACACCAATATGATACACTTAGTTCGCAATAAACGTTTTGACTTTGACTTTGACTTTGACCTTACTAAACAACTTGCCTATAAGGTAGGTAAAACTAAAAAGGGAGACTTAAAATTAAGTTATTTTTTACTTAGTAGTTATTCATTTGGAAGTCGGTAGTAGGTATTTTTTTGCAAAAAGTTTTTTTTTTTTCTAAATGGCGGTGATAATGTTCTCCGCGGCAGAATGACATTTGAAAAAAGTTGGTAGGAAGGAAGGAAGGGTACCAACCCTTCCTTCCTTCCTAGCAGGTAGCATATCAAGGGCTACTTTAGGTGTGGCTAAAGTAAAAATAATAATTCGGGGACCTAATACACGAGACAAAAAAATACGTGTGTACAATGTGGTTCGTAATTCTGCCGCCCAAGGTTCCGGGTTTGAATCCCAGCTATGGATAGGTATTTTTTATTTTTTCGTTTCGGTGTAGTGTTTTGGAGTGCTACTAGATGGCACGCAGCAAAACTGTCTTTACTTTTTTAGGGTTCCGTACCCAAAGGGTAAAAACGGGATCCTGTCTGTCTATCTGTCACCAGGCTGTATCTCATGAACCCTGATAGCTAGACGGTTGTTTTTTTTACAGATGATGTATTTCTGCTTTGCTATAACACCAAAAACTAAAAACAGAATAAAATAAATATATAAGTGGGGCTCCCATACAACAAAAGTGATTTTTTTGTCATTCTTTGCGATAATGGTACGGAACCCTTAGTGCGCGAGTCCGACTCGCACTTAGCCGGTTTTTTTTTATGAAGTCGATATTCTTCTCTCTAGATTAAATAATATTCTGTGCAGGTAGGTAAGTTGGGTAGTAAGGTAGGTAAGGCGTAGGTTGGGTAGGTTGGGTAGGTAAGCCGTAGGTAGGTAGGTAAGGCTTAGGTTGGGTAGGTAGGGTAGGTAAGCCGTAGGTAGGTAAGGCTTAGGTTGGGTAGGTAGGGTAGGTAAGCCGTAGGTAGGTAGGTAAGTAGGGTAGGCAGTTGATGGGAGCGAAGCCGCGGGCACAGCTAGTACCAAATAAATTGAAGGATATTGGACAGAAAAGCGCTCTTTGACGTTCTACAACATCGTTCTAGGATTAAAATGATCACAAAGGAAGGTATAACTTTACCTGATAAACGGGAACAGCGCCTTAATTCATCCGTGTTTGTGCGTTGTTAAAATACTTTTGAAACGGTATAAAATAATTACAGATGAACCGAAAAAACGTATAAGAATATCAAGTATTCAGAAAATGTTGACTCTGCACCGTGCCAATTTACTCAGTGTTGTTTAAGTTTAAAATAAGAATTCCGTTTATAATACAATTTTAATTTGTAATTTCCCTAGCTCCCGCTTCGAAGGGTTTCTGCGAAGGGGTAACCTCTATACAAATTAAATTTTAAATAATAAACGTTGGGCATGAAGTTGTGAAGTCTTCAAGGGTTTATGTTTAAATATAGAGTTACGATCGTGCTGTGCCGTGTAATTAAATGCCCTGCCGTTTTTCCTTTGAGCTTCCTTGTTAATTAAAAATGATCCTATAGACACAAAATGGTCGTGTTATTTTTTCCTGAAATTGTGTGTTTATGTATGTGAGATTGGTGTTTATAAGGACGTGTACAATGCCTTGTGTCCGGGTCGTCCTTGTTGTGGACGTGTTGCCAGGGTCAAGCGGCAATGTTCTTAATAGGAAAAAATATGCAAAAATGAACAAGCAGGTGGCGCTACGTAAATAAAGGATAAACAAAACAAGTTAAAAAAAAAAGCTGCGCATTTTCGGCGGTTTTTTATAGTTTCGTGTTTACGTTATTTCAAATACAGAATAATCTCATTAAAAAAAACCTGAACGTCGTAGGGATAGAAGCCATTTTTTCTCCTTGATGCAGTATGCCACCTAGCGGTAGAAAATTGAAGTAAGGCTATAAAAAATGATCCCATACGATGGCAGTTCCAGCAGAGTCAAAATGGAAAAACGTGGCCCGAACATATCAATCTGCAGAGGAGTGAGACAGGGCGATCCATTGTCGCCTAAACTTTTTATAGCGGTACTACAGCTAATCTTCGACCCTCTAAACTGGCAGTCAGATGGAATCAGAGTAAATGGGAGGCAACTTACACACCTGAGGTTCGCAGATGACATTGTCCTCTTTGCTGAAACTAGCAAGACACTTCAAAAAATTATATTCTCACTAAGTGAAGAAAGTGAAAAAGTAGGTCTCAAAATGAACTTAGATAAAACGAAAATAATGACGAACAGCAACACCAATACAGTAATCCTGCATGGTAAACCTTTAGAGTACGTAAACAACTACATATACCTAGGAAAACAAATAACATTTGGAGAGAGCAATGAAGAAGAGGTTGAACGCCGTGTAAACATGAGTTGGAAGAAATTCTGGTCCCTAAAAGAAATACTAAAAGGCGGTTTCCCCCTCCATCTCAAAAAGACTGTAATGGACACCTGCATCTTACCGACCCTCACATACGGCTGTCAAACCTGGACATACAACACCAAAATAAAAACTAAATTATCGGTTTGTCAGAAAGCAATGGAAAGAAGTATATTGAAAATAAGGAGAATACACAAAATAAGAAGCGACTACATAAGAGGAAAGACAAAACTCATAGATGCTATTCATTACGCTCTAACACTAAAGTGGCGATGGGCAGGGCACCTAGCCAGATACAGAGACAAAAGATGGACACTAGAAACCACAAGATGGGAAGGACCAATTGGTATAAACACATTACCCTCCTTCGGAAGTCGGGTAAAAAGAAGCAGAGGACGTCCAAAGAACAGATGGATTAATGAAATAATAGCCATAGCAGGCAAAGAATGGCAAACAAAAGCATGGCATAGAAAGACTTGGAGTAAACTGGAGGAGACCTTTACCCAGTCTGGGGTTCCAGCACCAGACAACTTAGGAATTATATAATTTTAAAATAAAAAACGATAAATAGATTTTAAGTTAAAATATTATGTTAATGTAATTTTTTTAAGGTGTTGGAAATAAATGGGTTTTATTATTATTATAGGATAATAATAGTTATTTATGCTACAAGTGCGGAAGGTAGGTGATTTCCGATGAGTGGCATTTTTATTCACGAGCGAGCGAAGCGAGTGAGTAGACAAATCGACACGAGTCGGAAATCATCTTACGTACGTGTATCATACAACATTTTACTATGCATTGTGGGAGGAAATAAATAAATTAATAAAATGAAATCAATAAAATGGTGGGCTTATTCAGTGCGTTCAGCATATCCTCAGATTAACTAATAGTTCCTCGGGCATATCTACTGCGCAAGTGCAAATAGCTGTCACATCGTAACGCAATAAGGCACGAGCAAAATATACGTTCTGCCAAACATATTTAATGAATATTTAATATTAATTTATTGAGCAAAATCTAAATCTAGAGTAATTAAAAACGCCTAAAATTAAGTATTAGTTTTAATTACTTTTAATTTACCTTTTATATGAATGATAATCTGTACATAACTAATTTGTAAACCTTTTCTCAAATAATAAAAACTGTATGCGTCGGGCTGACGTTGGAGCTAAAAATTAAAAAAAACACGAAAGTAAAAAGCACTAGTGAAAAAAAGTGACACTTTTAGCACAGTTTAACGCTCTTTTCGAGGACATGCATTGTAATTTTTTAATTGTAAGTATTTAAAAATTAACAATTTATTTTATTTTTACTTTGAACTAATTGTGCTCTACTCATCACAAGCTCAGCTCAGTGTGAGCCTGTTTACATAGGATTACAATTAAGTTAAATCACTTTTAGCCAAAATCAAAATCTTTTCTCGATCGATGTTTTTTCTTTATTATTATTAAAGTAATGATAAAATCGCCGCCTAAGAAATTTTACATAAAATACCATTCTGTTTGAAAAATATCGATATTTTTATCGACATTTAATGCGTATGTCCCATCACTTCGACAGGAACCGTGACCTTGAATAGCCAATCACGGCGAATTGGTCACTCCCCGCGCAACCCGTGCCTTCCGCCAAATTTGGTGAACTCGGAATCAAACAAAACAGTAGGCAAGCGGTATCTATTGGGAGGTAATTAACCTATGCAATCGATATTTCAGTTGCTTCAACTAATACTAGATATAAAAGGATTTCCGTCATTTAAAACTATTACCATATATATAATCAAATTGAGTGAAGAATATAAAAGCACTTTATTTGGGCTACACTTTTCAATCATCACAATTAATATAACTTAAAAAAAGAAGGCCGAAAAATCAAAATTGTAACTATTATTGGAATCATGGCAGTTTATGTTAGCGTGCGGATAAACCACTAAAATAACCTAAACAAAATAATACCAAACACAATGCACCTGCCATGTTATCTCTTCACCACCCTTGACTGGTAGAGAATGCCTAAGGCATTAACCCTCAGTTTCCCAGCTTAAAATTATCGGAGAATGAATGTGGAATAATAAATGTACCTGTACTCTAATTAATCAAACACGCGTTATCTGCTGTGATTGGTTGAATGAATTTTCAACAGCCAATCATAGCAGATAACGCGTGCTTGACAATTTGTCACATTAATTCTCCGATAATTTTGAGCTGGGAAACTGAGGGTTAGTCCGCCTATGTACCTTTTGTGCATGGATTCTAAATAAATACCTACAGGAGCTGCCACCGCACATGGATTCAGCAGGAAAATGGAATGAGTACCATACAGAGAATTAGATTATTTAGATCAATCAGAGGGCGCACAGAAGCTACCGAGAATTAGTAATAATCCAGTGAATAATGAAAGTGTTGTGCATTTTTTCATATTTTCGTAAAAATATCAGTTGGTGAATTAGTTACGCGGTATCATATTTCATAACGCAAAAACTTAAATCATGCGTGGCAATTCAGCCATAGGTACCACACCAAATGCAAACAAAATGCAACGTCAGTCTTTTTTTGCTTCATCGCATATATGTAGAATGTGTTACATTTATGCAATTATATTATTAGATTAAGATTGATAATTTGAAACAACTTTATGTCTTTTTTAGAAGAAATACGTAATTATGTAGCATAGGTACAAGGGACAAGCTAGATAGGCAATGTTAAATCAACAAAGTTAGAAAAAGAGAGAGTGAGTTCGGTTAGTTAGGTATAGATTAACTTTTATTCTGTAAATCAGTGAAACCTTGTACATTCTATATGCATACTTGTCCTTGAGCATCCCTTTAGTAGACCATACTTATCATATACATATATGTCTATCGTTGCACAGTTAGGCCCATGGCGGCATGGCCCCAGGCGCGTGCAAAACTTAACTCAGACTAAGTTATAAGAAAGAAATAAGAAAGAAAAAGTGTTGTAGTATAGTCTTGTGTGGTAGTGTTTTTGTTTTTCAGTTGCGCAATTATAGGTTAATTAATAAATGTCATTATCATATCAGCCGAAAGACGTCCACTGCTGGACATAGGCCTCCCCTAAGCGTCGCCATTTTGAACGGTCCCGTGCATCCCGCAACCAGTGGATCCTCGCAACCTTCACCAGGTCATCGGTCCAACTGGTGGGAGGCCTTCCAACGCAACTTCTTCCCATTTGCGGTCGCCACTCCAGAACCTTTCTGCCCCATCGGTCATCCGTTCTGCGAGCTATGTGCCCTGCCCACGACCACTTAAGTTTGGCAATTCTTCGGGCTATGTCGGTAACCCTGGTTCTCTTGCGCATGTCTACATTTCTGATTCGATCACGCAAGGAAACTCCGAGCATAGCCCGAGCCATTGCCCTTTAAGTGACTGTAAGCTTTCTGATGAGGTCCATTGTAAGCGACCACGTTGAGAGTGGTCGGTTACAATGGACCTCATCATCTTTGGACCTTTACGTCATCACTGATATACAGGGTGGTCAAAAAGTCGTGGATCAAACGCATCTAGGGGTTAGCTGGGGCCGTCAGCTGCATAAAATTGCTCTACGGGAGGTCCTTAAGATCAACCCAGATCCTTCAGATCCCTGCAGAGTTATAATGTATTTTGTATTTCCCGTAGAACAATTTTTTGCAGCTGATGGCCCCATCTAACCCCTAGTCGCGTTTGATCCACGACTTTTTGTTCACGCTGTATATGGCCATATGTCATCATTAATAAATGTAAAATATAAAAAAACACGGGGTTTGCTACTAACTCGGAGTTAGTAAGATAACCCAGGGTGGCCCAAGCGGGCTAAGTTTCATACTAACTACCTACTGGACTAAACTAATGGTAGGTATATATACTATTTTTAACATCACAGGGCAAGCAGAAGAGATGCACTATTATGGCTATTCTACAAAAATAATGAAAAATGAATAATAACTATTCTGATTTTGAACCTACCTTGTCCTTGTAGAAATTTCGAGTTTACAAAGTCAAAATATTATTTTCGCTGTCACTGGTTTTAAAATATTACTGAAATAACAAGTACCGACGACGCTTGATGCGATTAAACACTGCATTCGCAAACAGGAAAATTAGTATATTTATGCTTATCTTGCGTAGGTACCTATTTATAGAATGACTAACCATAATAATAATGAAAAATAAGTATTTTGTGGCTCTCAGACAGTTCGACTGCCATTTTAGTATAGACAGATAATATTCATACCTATTTACAAACATACACACACATACCAGCACGCTTGTATGCCCCGAAGGATTAGGCAGAAGTGCATCAGTAGTACAACCAGGGTTGGCAGTATTTGAATGACTTGTAAAAAAAAACTACAAATACGTATTTGGTATTTGAAATTCAGTTACGTTAAAAACAAAAAAAATGGATATTTATCGCAGAGGTATTTTGTTTGCAGTTAGTATTTCAAAATACTTTTTAACATAATTACATTTAGCGATCATATTAATGGGTGTGTTTTGCAGAAAATAACGCTCGATAGCTTTCGTAAGCAAAATGGTGACCGCTAAATAAGTCAATCTTTAAAGTTGGCAACACTGCATCTGTACATAATGTACCTACGTCTTTTCAAATATCTTGTCAATTGTAATTAACGGTTGAAAGGAAATTCTTCTTTTACTGATTAATAGGCTGGGCGGGATAAGTTCAGTTAAAACTGGCTGGTGTCTGCTACTCCACGTCTAAGCGTGTATTTTGCGTACGGGAGGATTCGTCTTTCTCACTCGATCCACCCCAACTCCTTGAGGAAAGCCAGCAGCGCCTTCGTGTTGCCAACTATCCTCTTTACGGTACCTGGGTCACCGAGAAATTTGGCCCTGTAACCAGCGATTACTGGGCAGATTAGGAGCAGGTGTGCTGCTGTCTCGTCCTCACTCCTCCATGCATGCTCTGCACAGTGGGCTGTCCTTGATCCCTTAGACAAAAATATGCTTGTTAAAAGTCCCATGGCCAGTCGTTACGGCTGTGACTGCACCTAACTGTGGTTTATTCAGTCTCAGGGCTTTCTGCGTAAATCGGGCATCTAAAGAGGGAAGTGCCTCCTTGGCCTGCCTGCACCCGCTGTGGTAATTCCACAATTTGTGGTGTTGCTCTTTGGTGCGTTTCCTTACTAGATTGCAGAGATAACCGAAGGGTCCACCGCCAAACTGGAACTCCTTCGGGCCAGCTCATCCGCTGCAACATTACCTCGAGAATCGCTGTGCCCCTTGATCCACTGAATGGTTACTTTATCGTGTTTACCGACCTGGTTCAGGCTGGATTAGTTGTATTCTAAATATAATAGAACTAAACTATAATAGAAAAAATGTTAAAATACTATATTTTTGTATTTCAAATACACGGCTTAAAAATATTTTGTATTTCATATTTTAAAGAAAGGGGACGGCGAGATAGCATTTTGTCATTTGTTTTTTTTTAATTAAAGCAAAGCAGGTATTTTGCCCAGCCCTGAGTACATCTATATTTCGCCAGTTAGGTAGGTTTAAGACCCATAAAGATAAACCTACTGCCATCAATCGGCATAGATCGGAATAAATAAATAAATAAATATCTTAGTAGGTAACCAATATCTCGCCTGATTACAAGCGGTGATGTGGTCGACGGCGAAACTCGTTTGCCTAGAATTATATAACTTATTCACTTTTGACATAAAGACCTAAGGGAAGGTTGTAGTCATCAGGAAACAAAGACTCCGGCAGGGCATCCACTCCTAAGGTGCACGCACACTGAAAGTACCTATTCGCAAAAGCTTTACCTATGGGTGGGAATGTCCACCATGTACGTCCGTACGTCTTGTAGTCCGTTGCTGGAATAGCTATTGATAAATTACAGATAAAAAAACCCAACAACAATTTACTCAACCCGGTAATCAAACCTAGGGCCTCTTGCTCAGCAGTAGCGCATGCGACCACAACACCAAAGAGGCAGTTAATAAGATTTAGTTCAAAATAATTATGTAAGCACCTAACATAGGCATTTTATTTAAAGACAAGGCAAAACGACTGATGTTCAGAGAAATGTCCGGCTCGGTAATACTAGTATATTGACACACATTTTCACTCTTTACATACCTTAATTATGGTTTATTATTATTATATCTTTTATAGGCTCGCGCTTGACCACCATCTCACCTATTGGTAAGCGATGCCTTGCACCTACAAGAAACCCCTTATGTATTTCGTCGTCAAATATGTTAGCTATTCTCACACATATTGATTTCGATAAGATTTAGCGTTGCGAACACAGGCAATACATTTAAATATAGTCAATAGTACGGACGTCAAGACAAATCACAAGCACGTCCCTGGCGGCAAATCAAGAACAACTACGCATTGAGTACGTTACCCCAACAGGAAAGTGACTCCTAGAGAGATATGAGTGGAACGTATAATTCGTGCGTAATCTGCTGTGAATGTGCGCCACTTAAAAAATAAGTGCGTGTCGTCGTTTTTGAAAAAAACGGAAAAATAGGTTCCTGCTAGGGTAACGTTGTTCCAGCAGGAAAATTCTAAACGAATGATCGGAATGAGAAATATTGTGCATGGACAGAGAGCTTATATTTGTGCGAAAATGTGCGCCGAAAATATAACTTGTGCGTCATCAGGTTTTCGAGATATTGCATTTCCTGCTGGGGTAACATTTTGCAGAAACGTGTATCTCTAAAACCATTGTACTTGCGCCTGTAGAATAAACACACACGAGTAGCTCTTGATTTGTGCGTAAATGTGCCGGAATTAGATTTAAGAAAATATTTATAATTTTCAAGTAATTGCGCTTTTTCGAAAACCCGAAAAAAAATCACAGCGCCTAAATGAGAAAACGTATAAGCTCGCTGAAAACTGTATTCAATCCAGGCACGCACGACTTATACGTTCCACTCATATCTCTCTAGGAGTCACTTTCCTGTTGGGGTAACGTACACCTACGCATTGGCGCGCTTTTTCTAACCACTTGCGTGGTGACGTTGACCAAAGATTACTATTATATATGCAGTGACTACTGACCATAGACTATACACTGAATACCTACTCACCGCCTTAGAACTAAGACTTCGTACAGATTCATGGCCGATTTCTGAATTAAGTATTCGACGCTAAGTACGTGCTGATCTCGATTTAAGCATCTGTCACCCTTGATCATCTGCCACTTTAAGTTTTCTGCGATGCTGAGCAAGGTTTGAGTATACGTAGTCAAGTCATGCCAAAGTATACCTTATGTCATACAAAAAACCTTCATTGACGATCAATTGGGTTTCACAACTGAGAAAAACACATTTGATCATTCTCGAATTCTCAAACCGTTGTCAACGTTACATCATCAGTGTAGCCAGATTGGGCGCCTTTTTGCCATTTAGGCTACTTGGAAGGGTGCCGGGGCGACCAATTTTTAGCGAGGCCAATTAAGTTACGAGCGGCGCCAATTAAGTTACCTCCAAAAAAAATAAGGCGATTTTAGGCGATTTCGGAATGAGACTATCTTATACAACATTATCTGAGGAATGATGTAAATAACTGGAAAATAAAATGCTTTTTTCACTATTTTTCATTATACTTCAGTCGCAACAACACAGGGAAATAAACAAGTGCAGAAAAATGTTTTATGTGGAACCAATAATGATTATTGTGGCTAATGCATTTAAGTTTCGAAGAATGTTTCGTGGTATTAGTGAATAATGGTCGTCTTGAGTTTTTTATAAATGGAAAAACTAAATTTTCGGCGACTTAGGGCTCGTCGAATCTGGCTACACTGGTTACATTTGGCAGTTGATAGTTGACAAGTCTGTGCTTAAACGGTGATCAAGCGAAATAAATACAAAATAATATATAAACTTATAAAACGAGTGACGAAGAAGACCTTGTCTTCCTTGGAGATGCCTCCACGAAGACCGATGCGTTGAAGAAGAATGTTCGCCATGAATTATCGAAAACATTAGATCGGATGCAAATATTTCACGCCTGATAGATCTTAGATGCTCGAAGAACGGATGGTCAATGGGGCTGTTAAGTTCTGGAGTTGCGACCGCGTGGCGGAATACGCAGCGCTTTAAGGCCTCCCTCTGTAGACCGATGACCTGGTTAAGGTCACGGAAATCCGATGTATGAAAGACGCACAGGACTGGTTGATGTGGTGACGCTAGGGAAGTCCTGTATCCAGCAGTCTTTCGGCAGAAATGATGACTATGTTGAGTGAGATCTTCAAGAAAATATTCAAAATGTGCCAGTGTTTGTAGCCGACAGTAGCTTTTCCTGCGCGAAAACCGACAGTTATCCAACAGGAATTATGTGTAAAGTGGAGATGGACCGGTTATATGATGCGCGTTAACCAAGGGACATGGAGAAAAGTGACATGGAGAAAATTGACAAATTGGTACACAAGAGATGGGAAAAGATGCCGTTGAAGACAGTGTCATAGATGGAAATGGGATATGGGAAAGACCGCTGGTCCAAGATGTATTCAAAAAGTGTAAACGATTGTGCTCTGTGGTGTTGGCGAGTAGCTCAGGACAGACCCCAGTGGAAACTGTTAGTGGAGGCCTATGCCAAGCACACTGAGATTAGGGACTTTTTATAAACTACGTATAGTATTGACTTCAGTTTTATTTCTCTGATTTCAGAATAAAAGGCTTTGTTTTTCCGTTTATTTATTTTTATATCTATTATTTAATGTATTTGTTTTTTGTTATTATATTCTAGGTTCTAATTCTGGTCATTGTGTGTTTTTCAAAGTATATACTTCCAAATACGTTTAACCATTGAGGTGTGATTAACAAATATCCAAACATACAGACTCATACCTATATAGAATAGGTATTATTATTAGGATCCACAATACAAGAAGAGGTTACAACGATGAAATTGTGTACAGAATTTGGCTTTAGTATGATACGATTTTGGTATCAGAACAATAAAAGTTGATAAAAACACCATCAAAAGTCTCATTTATTTATTATTTTACAAAATAAGTAGGTAGAACACAGTCCTCCTACATAATAGCCGACACATATCCAATGGCACTGACCCTGGCTAATATTGTTTATCTTCGGAGGCTCTTCGATGGCTAGCAAAGTCTTTGGTCATGAAAACCCAGGTCACTCATTAAAAAAAATATCACAACAGTCCACATTTGTTGGTAAATCACAATTGCAATCAGATTCCGATGCATATGCACGATTTCTGTGTGTGTCGGTTCTGTTCTGGTTCTGTTCCACCTTGAGAGATCTTGTGAAGTTCTGAGTAAAAGATTCTGTAGTTCTATGAGGTATCACAAGAACTAGCAACTGCTCGCCTGAACACATTCACTTCTAGTAATTATAAGCTTCAATTCTTGATTTTAGCAATTACAAATTATATTAGATATTATTTTCTTTCGATAAGACATCATTGACAAAATAAAAACGGTTGCCATGACAATCTTGAAGTAATTGACTAGTGCCTACGATCCATTTCATGGTTTTATAATAAGGTTGTATACATTTCAAATAGTTATCTATTAAATTGCTTAAATATGAAAAATCAAGTTATTAAAGATTATAACGTCTTTAATAAATTGATTTTTTTAATCTTGAATGAAGTAGATAATATAATAAGAACGTACTTTTTATAGCTGTATAAAATTTATAATAGTAAATTTTATGCAATATTGTGATATCTCGGATTCCTTTTGTAAAATGGAACGTAAGAGTGAAAGAAAAAGCGAATGGAACTTTGACTAGTGATGTGCCAACTCGGGATAAACACGACTCGAGTTAACCCGAGTTGAAATGCACATAACTCGAGTTGCGCAACTCGAGTTAGCGCAACGTAGCTTCGTTAGTTAGAATTAATTATTTATTTCGTTTATTTGTTAAAAACACTTTTTTACATATATACATATTTGACAGACAAATTGGATAACTTCCTCGAGAATGTACGAGATGAGGCACAACACCGAGGGAAATGGAAGGAATGGGGGAAGCCTTAGCCCAGGAGTGGGACACCACTGGCCACAAAAACAAAAACATTTTAAACGTATACCCTATTCGTTGGGGACAACTTTTTTTCACGTCAAACGGTTATAATCCGACTAATTTAAAAAATACAACCTTGATCGCAAAATGGTTAGTTTTGTAGCATTCTTTAATTTGTTATCATAATAGTTCCAAACTCCTGGCTATCGTGATGCTTTTTAATGTTGGTTATTGGTTTGGCTTCTACCTTTTTTTTATTCAAACTTTAATAATATTGATATTGTTGTACGAACACATTTAAGAAATAATGGTTTAAATGTTTGACATGTGTGTATTTGGGTGTTCTTTATTATATTTTATTTTAGATTTTGGTAAAGGCAACTCGAGTTCGGAAGAATACCACTCAAGTCAACTCGAGTTAGCCGCAACTCGAGTTGCACATCTCTAACTTTGACGGGTCCATACTTAAGTAGTTACTTAACTGAGCTAGGTAGATTCTCAATTGAGAAACGTAAAATACTCAAACGCTTCCTAAATTATTTGACAATACTCAACTGATTATTGCTGCTTTACTTAACTCAGAAACCGGCCATCAGTGTCGATCCGTAATATTAGTAAGCAAGATTGTAACTGTGAGTGACTATTTGAATAAACCCAAAGTATTGAATATTTTGTGTGATTTCATTTTCACGATTTTACCCACCGACCTGCCCACACACGATTTCTTAACCTAAGGGAAAACAACCTGACTTTCCGATGGTTTGAATCTATCGCCCTTCCTTGATGTGACATATATATTGTTTTGTCGATAACCACGCGATAACTTGACTATAGATAGATATCACCTTTTTCGGTTGTTCGCTCTAGCGATACAGATATCCGTTTCTACGCTCAAGTAAGCAGTAATCTTACATTAGGAAGATTTCTTTTCACATTTTCCGTTTTCCTCGATTCCTCAACGGAATAATGACGAAGCTATTGCCTCTCGAATTGAGAATTTGCATGGTATCGGTATACATAGGGGGAAGTAAATCTAAATATTATTTTCTCTTCAATAAGAAATCGAAAATTGTAATGCCAGTGTGTAATATGTATGTGTATATATATAGTATTTAGTGAGGGATGAACTCACGTAGACTTAAGGTTAAGTTAGTTAAGTAAGCCTAAAATAATGTCCAACGTAGGAGTCTAGCAATTGTTATTTTTTATGAAAAAAAAAAAAAAAAATATAAACATAATAAAAAAGAGCGCGGACTGCCACATGTCCGCGGTAGAAAATTGAAAAAAAAATATATAAGAAATCGATAGGGGAGTCAAGTCGACTTGATTTAAAATTATGGCTTTGGTAGGTATACTTACTTATTTGCAAAACTATTTAATGTTCTTAGTTTACGCAAAGTAAAAAAAAAATGACAAAACACTTTTAACAAAAACATCAAACTGACCTAACAAAACATTACAAGGCGAATAATTTTTTTTTTCCGTAGACAGTGTCTTGAACCTATTAGTTTTCGTTTTTAGGGTTCCGTAGCCAAATGGCAAAAAACGGAACCCTTATAGATTCGTCATGTCTGTATGTCTGTCTGTCCGTCCGTATGTCACAGCCACTTTTTTCCGAAACTATAAGAACTATGCTGTTGAAACTTGGTAAGTAGATGTATTCTGTGAACCGCATTAAGATTTTCACACCAATATAAAAATAAAACAATAAATTTTGGGGGTTCCCATACTTGAAACTAAAACTAAAAATATTTTTTTTTCATCAAACCGTGTGGGGATAGGTCTTCAAAAATGATATAGAGGTTTCTAATATTTTTTTTTTCTAAACTGAATAGTTTGCGCGAGAGACTCTTCCAAAGTGGTAAAATGTGTGTGTCCCCCCTGTAACTTCTAAAATAAGAGAAAGATAAAACTGAAAAAAATTTATGATGTACATTACTATGTAAACTGCCAGCGAAAATTGGTTTGAACGAGATCTAGTCAGTAGTTTTTTTTTAATACGTCATAAATCGTAAACCGCAATTTACCAAGTACGGAACCCTTCGTGCGCGAGTCCGACTCGCACTTGGCCGGTTTTTTGACAGTACTTTCGTAAAGAAAGTTATTTTTCTCCATGTAATGGTTTGTCTTGGAAGTCGGTTTGATTTTTTTGTTTAAAAGTTAGTAGGTATTTAATTAGAATTAATATCTATTTGTTTCGGGCTATTTACCATGTATATTTTGATTTTGGTTGAGAGCTCGATATTACCAAAATATTGGGCTCTCAAGCTATTAGCCAAAATCAAAATATACATGGTAAATATCCCGAAACAAATATTAATTCTAATAATTGTGACCATGTCAGCTTAAAAAGGTATTTAATTTTTCACTTTTTAATTTTGTTAGGTACCTCAAAGTACCATGCTAATCATTTATAGCCAAAGAAGGTACCTACATCATGACGATTCAAATAATCCGAAACACGACTAGGATACACTGTTTTATTTCGGAGTTCCTGTGCCAATCTTCCGGCTTCATCATCAGATCAGTTCGATGGTACCATTTTCATAAGTACCATTTATTTAGAAGTATTTGTTTCATAATAATTGTCGGTTAACTTTTCGAGATATTATCTTATACCCGTAACGTACTTATAATTAAGGAGTTCCAGTGGTCATCTGTGGTCTTCTTCATCAGTTCCACTTCACCAAAAATTATACTTTCTGAGTGCAAATGATTGCATTATTAAAAAAAAGTTTTCTCGTTTAACGTTCATACTAGGAATTTCTCGTGGGTGCGTTTACAAACATAGGTTTAACTCACATACACAAACACCCACATCCGGAACAACTATCTGTAGGTGTCATACAAATAATTGTTCCGTGCGGGAATCGATCTCGCGACACGCAGCGCAGCAGTCAATCGCTCAACCACTGCGCCATTATTGATGAAAACACCAAAATCGCTATTATGTATGCCTATAATTTATATTAGAGGAGTTCCCTCAATAACCATGGGATCCCATCATCTGATCCTGGCATGGGACCACCAGGGAAGTACCTATACGATTTCAAACAAAAGATGAATTTTCCAAATCGGTCTAGGCGTCGAGTAATCGGCAAAAAATAACCAAAATTTTGCCCCCCCCCTTTGCTACCCCCATGGTAGCAGCATCCCAACATGAATTATAAGTTTTTTTTTTTTTTTTACTTTGCTTGGTTTTCTACTTAAAATAAGGTCATGACAAGTTATGATAAAATATGTCATGTCTTACAATTTGTCTTAAATGGTAGCACGGGACAACCATGTGACATAGTGTGCAGTCGCGACTTGCTTTTCTTGTTGTTGACTTCATAGTGCGACATAATTTGAATAGACGACCAAATAAAATAATACGTAAAAAAAAAGTATGCCGTTCATACAGCTAAACAACTTCTTAATTTTGTTGGGAATAAATTAATATTTGACCCACTACCATAGACTTATGCACACTTTGTTTTTCTTTGTTTGTTTGATAACATATTAAGTGTTTGTTAGAAAGATATAATTATTATGAAAATTTTAATAAATACTAAAAAATATGCTTGGACCAATACCGGTGGGCCCCTATTTTTTATATTTTAAATGTTTTTTGGAGATTTTATTTAAGAAACATTTAAAAATGTGTAGAAAGTAAGAAGAATATGGTATAAAAGAAAATAATTATAAAAAAATAATAATCCAAATAAAAATAAGAACAACAATAAAAAAAAATACAATTATGAGAAAGTAATAATATAAAATTAATTAACAATCCTGTAACATTTCAATTAATTAATAAGCATTGATCACCATGGGTCCATATTGGCTCACCTAAAGTTCTTTACCCAAAAGTGTTCTTCCTAACGATTTGTAATCCGAATGATCACTCTTCCTAAAATTAGAGACAGAGTAGTTAGGAATTGTGATTGTTAGGATGAAATATGTTAGGAAGAACATTTTCGGATTTCCAATAATCGGAGTTCAAAATTTAGGTGAACTTTGGCGCACCCGATCACCATACACACAAAATGAATTTATTGCCATTTGGTGCAGTAATTAGAAGGCAAAAATATTTTTTTTCAACTATAAAATTTTATCACCACCTCCGAACGAAAGTGATACATTTTTCTAAATCATCTGTCAAAATGTGACATTTGTGACAAAATGGGTGCGCCCGTATTAGCAATTAAGACCCGATGAGTCCCAAACAAACGTCAGGAAATTTTCTCACGCCGCCGGTGCTATTATTTAGGACAAAATGGTGTTATCGCCCAAACTGCGATGAAGTGTGTGACTCAAGCCATGTCACAGTAGGCCGTGCTCGCCGGGCAGCAATAAGAAAGGCATGTTGCGTCTTTAAAATATGTCACAAGTTTGACCCGTGCTAGCATTTAAGACAAATTGTAAGACATGACATAATTTATCATGTCTTGTCACATATGTCTTGGGTACGCCCATGCTCGCTAGGCTGATTTCCTACTCGCGGTCCCCGGGTGGTGCAAATCAGGTGACATTAACTGGTGGTAGGCTTCGGCCGAAGGCTTGTGACCACCCACCGGGCAAAGGCGTACCGCCAAGCGGCCTAGCCGTGTTCCGGTACGATGCTCGGTGTAGCCAACTAGAGGAGTTGGGTCGAGATAGCTGTTCCACTGCATGCTGACCAGCCTGGCGCGCGCTGTTAGGGATATATCGGGAGACTAGTCGCGAAGGGTAGCGGGATCCGAGGCACGGTGCGCTGCTGGCCGACCGCAGGTAGTTGGGGGCCCAAGTAGTGTGCCAGCCACACACGAAAGGCTGCCCCGCCAACTGTCGAAAAATCGCGAATTGCACCATCGTGCTGGTTGGCGACCAGACGGGAGGGCCCGATGGACATTCCGGGGGGGCTCGGGCGTCCCCGCAGTCTCCAGACTAGTGCCCCAATGATGGCGTCCTTTCAGTGCGTGTCTGTAGGTTAGCAGCGTGGAACCTCGTCTCACTTCCTTCTCCTCTATTCCATTCACTCTTTTATTTTTTTAAATGCAAGGGAAAAAGAATACTGGAGTTAAACAGCGGCTGCACCCCCTCCCCCACAAAGTGCACCTCACCAATATAAGAGGTCTGCACTCAAATATCACTGCAGTCCACTATCACCTGGAGGCTGAGAAACCAGCGCTCTTTTTCCTTGCGGAGACGCAGATAGCGAATCCGTCAGATGTGTCGTACCTGTCTTACCCAGGGTTCACCCTGGAGCACAATTTTAGACCACGGGCGGGCGTATGTATGTACGCCCGTGATGACATTTGCTATCGGCGTCTCCGTAACCTTGAGGACTCCCGATTCACAATGCTCTGGGCTCTGGTGGACACAGGTCTTGACAAAATTATCTACGCCTGTGTCTACCGTTCGCACAGCGGAGATCAGGAGACAACCAGGCTCACAGAGTACATCAGTGAGGCGGCTGATGCGGCTCAGCAGCGGTACCCTTCAGCCCAATTAGTCTACTGGGGGACTTTAATGCCCACCACCAGGAGTGGCTCTTCCCATACCAGTGCACTGATCATGCTGGACGGGAGATGCGTAAGCTTTCGCTAGCGCTAAACCTCACCCAGCTGGTCCAAGGGGCAACGAGGGTACCGGATGTTGATTCGCACACAGCGAATTGTTTGGACCTTCTGCTGACAACAGATCCAGACAGATACTCTGTGTCAATAGCTTCACCTTTGGGTAGTTCCGACCACTGTCTGGTGAAGTCTGTGTCCGTCTATTCCCCGCCCGATCCCAGCCCAAGAGGCACCCGGCGGGTTTGGCGGTACAAGTCAGCAGATTGGGATGGTATGCGATCTTTCTTTGCATGCTATCCTTGGCAGCCTACTTGCTTTTCTTCGACTGATCCATCAACGTGCGCGGATGCCTTGACGGATGTGTTGCGTCAGGGAATGGAGTACTACATTCCGTTCTCTGACGTATCAATGTCTAGCGAAGACCGGCCATGGTTTGGTGCCGAATGTAAGCGCGCCGACGCGCTTAAACATGGGCGTACCTGGCTTGGGTCGACGCTCGATCGCGCAAGGCAAGTGACGTGGGTCAGAAGAAGAAAGCCTTCAACAGGGCTGCCAAGTCCTGCAAGATGATGTTGCGACGGGCTCGGTTTGACCACATCGGCCGAATAGGGACCAAACTTGCTTCTTACCCAGCAGGTAGTAAAGCGTTTTGGTCCCTGGCTAAATCGGTCGAGTCGAACTTCTGCCGTCCCTCACTACCACCACTGCTGAAACCCACTAGCCCACTCCGCTGAGGAGAAGGCAAATTTATTTGCCTCTCTTTTTGCGGAGTCTTCACTTCTGAATCCTGGTGACGCACGGCCCCCTCCTTCTCCTGATGGATGCCAGACGAGTATGTTGGACATTCGTATCCATCAAAAGGACGTCCGTAGGGTGCTGCGCAACCTCGAAGTGAACAAGGCTAGCGGTCCTGACGGAATACCAGCAATTGTTCTTAGAACCTGTGCGCCTGAACTGTCTCCGATCTTGACACGCCTATTCCGCCTTTCGTATGAAGCTGGAAAAGTGCCGAATGCTTGGAAGCAAGCTAACGTACAGCCCGTGCCCAAGAAGGGCAGACGAGCTGACCCGGCCAACTATAGACCCATATCTGTAACCTCCATACTCTGTAAGAGTATGGAACGTGTACTCAATATTAAGCTCCTGGCATACCTAGAAGCAAACGATATCCTTAGTGACCGCCAATATGGCTTCCGCCGAAATCGGTCTACTGGGGATCTTCTAGCGTATGCCATTCACATCTGGAGTGAGGCCATTGAGAGGCACGGGGAAGCGCTTGCCGTCTCCCTCGACATCTCGAAGGCTTTTGATAGGGTCTGGCACGAAAGCCTTATTGGTAAGCTTCCTTCATTCGGTTTGCACGGTGGTTTGTGTGATTGGATTGCAGACTTCCTGAGGGATCGGTCCATTCGAGTGGTTATCGATGGCTGCTCGTCGGACCAATTGGATATCAATGCCGGGGTCCCTCAGGGGTACTCTCAGCAACTTTATTCTTGCTGCACATTAACGATCTGCTAAAACCCGGCACCTTTGGGTATGCAGACGATAGCACTGTTGCTGAGAGATACTTGTCCAACGATCGTACTACCGGGCCTCAGATCCAGTCTCTCCGGGAGGCCATGGTGGAGCGCTTGAACCTTTCCTTGCAGGCAGTCTCCGAATGGGGCGATGCCAATCTGGTCAGGTTCAATGCTGCTAAAACCCAGGCGTGTCTTTTTTCCGCTAAAAAGAGCCATTTTTACCCGGCTCCAACTTGCCGAGATGCGACCGTGGCAATAACTGACCATCTTGAGCTTCTTGGCGTTACGTTGACATCGACTCTCAATTTTGGCCCATACATTGAGGCAAAGGCTCAGCTGGCTGCCAAAAAGCTGGGGATCCTAGCGAAGGTGAGGAGGTACTTCACGCCGGAACAGCTGCTCAGCTTGTACCAAGCGCAAGTTCGATCATGCATGGAGTACTGTTCTCATCTCTGGGACGGATCTGCCAAATACCAGCTTGATGCACTAGAGTCGATCGAAAAGCGGGCCAAGAGGCTCATCGGCGATGAAGCACTGGTTAAGTCAAAGCTCCAGAGCCTTGAACACCGTCGCCGAGTTGCCAGCTTGTCGGTTTTTATCGGTTACATTTCGGGGAGTGTGCGATGGAATTGCATGATCTAATTCCGCCCAGGCCGTTTCATCATCGGACTACCAGACGTACGGCGAAGCGCCATCGGTATATGGTAGACATTCCACCCATACGCACTAAACGTTTTGAGAATACTTTTATTATGCGTACAGCTACGGAGTGGAATTCCCTGCCGGAGTCTGTGTTTCCCGATAGCTACAATCTAGGGGTCTTTAAGTCAAGAGTGAATAGGTAACTTCTAGGCAAGCGTGCTCCACCGTCGACCACATCATCGCTTACCATCAGGTGAGATAGTGGTCAAGCGCGAGTCTATAAAGAATAAAAATAAACCACGGATAAAAAAATTGCATTAATACATATTAATAGGTCCTAACATTGTGGGCCGTTATATTTGGTTCCAATCATAGGTATGGCAAATACGCTTGAACGCACGGAAATTTGTTCTAGTTTCCACAAGCTCCGTATAGTAAACAACTCCTGATGCAGCCTGTACATTATTCAACATAATATTACGTTCATTCTGCCAAAGAATACACTGCCATAAGATATGATGTGCAGATTGTACATATTCGCAGTCAGATGTAGAACACTGACATAAAGGCGAGGCAACGAGCTTGAAAGAAAATAATTTACTTTTAAAGTTACCATGTCCCGTGAGAAATTGGGCAACACACTGATCCACTTCCAGCCACGTGCTGGCCAGCCGCACGCGAACGGATGGAAAGAATTGGTGGAGGTGTGGGCCCTTGATGGAATTATCACACCTACATTGCCATTCGGATAAAAGTTCCTTCCAGACGTCAATAGGTGGTTTAAATAATCTAGAGATGTTCTCACGGTCACTCCGCGTTAAAAAGTCCGCGTCCGTGGTCTCTCGTGCGGAATAGTACATTGCAGCACGTCGCTGCACTTCAAGGTCGACCGGAAGTACACCAGCATGTATCGGTAAGACCTCAGTACTAACCGTCCTGTACGCTTTGCATAAGAATATCAAAGCCAAACGCTGACTTTGAAGTAATTTACGTCGAACCGCCCCTATGGTGGCCCTATCAGCCCAAACAGGCGAACCCATATCACATACAACCCAAGTAAGTAGCCCCATAAGTAGTTTTTAAAGTTAAAAAAGACAGACCCCACGTAGATTTAGATATGCTCGTTAAGGCATAGATTTTTTTTTTTGCTTTTTCACCGGCTATTTTAATATGATCTATAAATGCAAAATTCCTCTCTAACACTAGACCAAGATAGCACACGGACTGCTTCCTTTTTACGGGAACGTTACTAAATTTAATAGTAGGACACGATTTTAGATTACCCTTCAAAATCAGTTGATAAGTTTTGTGCGGAGCAAAGGTCAGCCAGTTTCGATCGCCCCACTGAGAAATTAATCGTAGGAAAGTGTCAGCCAAGTTCTCGAGTCCAGCTCGAGTACTTGATTGGATGAGCAGAAGACCGTCGTCCGCGTAACCGGTTAATGAACAGCCGCTAGGAAGCAGAATCGCGAGGAAATCATCAAAGCCTAAATTCCATAAAGGTGGACCAATAACCGACAGACAGACAGACAGACAGACATGACGAATCTATAAGGGCTCCGTTTTTTGCCATTTGGCCACGGAACCCTAAAAAAGATTCCGAATTCCGAATTGAAAACCGCTTTGAACTTCAAAGCGGTTCTCAATTCGGAATTCACACTTCAAACTTTGAAGTCAGTTAAAAACAAGCTTTTATGTTGTTTTTTTATGCAAAGCATCATCATCATTTTAGCCGAAAGACGTCCACTGCTGGACGTAGGCCTCCCCCAGGCGTTGCCACATTGACCGATCCCATGCCTCTCGCATCCAGCGCAATCTCGCAACCTTAACCAGGTCATCGGTCCACCTAGTGGGAGGCGTTCCAACAAGCAAGCCTTTACAATTAAAAAGCATGGTCACGAGACAAGGTGTGTACAAATTTTTAGCTGAATCGGACATAGGACAGGTAGGAAACAAAATAAAACTTGTAAAAGCACTTATTAATGAGGTGACATACGGTATTAGGTAACCGCATAAAAATATACCAGTATGTAGTACCTTCCACCTGTATCAATTTACTTCACGCTCCATCAACAAGGACAGATTTCTTTATATTTTTGACATTTAACTACAAAGTCAAGTCAGATGCTCGAACAACTAATGGCCTCATAATGAGTTTCGACAAAAGTCCCTCTGCAAAACAATACTTACGGGCCAAGAACCCACCCCTTGCAACCTCTTTGCAATACAATTTCGCATATTTCATTTTAATGTTTAATGCCAAGCGCCCAAGCGCGAGTCCGTCGACTCAACGCCTACTATTCAGGCAGTAATTACAATTCTGCTATTAAATTTTTCATTGAGTTAATTGCAAAAATTAACTATTCTTATGTATAATTCTATATAGTTTGTAGTGGAAAGTGTATATGGAAAAAACTGCCTGAAATTAATGATAATTTTATTAACGCGCTACTAAATTGAAGACATGGAATAAATACCAGAGAATGGGCAGCAGCGTTCTCTGTGCACTTTAAGAAAAACTGCGATCACAAATCCACCTGCCAAGCGTGACGATTACGGCAAAGCCACCCAAACCAAAATGAAAAGCACCAAGAAAATCAGTCCCGAGTGCCCGGCAGCCCGTCTACCCTCGACTACGGTAGCGGTCGAGGCGATGGCGTGGTAAGGGGTGCGAAGAATCACCGGAGTGGACCCGGCTACACCAATAAACACCGACGACTTGACCTGGCAGCGTATAACACGCGAACACTCCGGACCGACGAGAAGATAGCCGAACTCGAGGAAGAATTGAGCGGGTTACGGTGCAGTATTATAGAGTTATCTGAAGTCCGAAGAGAGGGGGCGGACTCGGTAATCCTAAAATCCGGTAACCTGCTCTATTTCCGAGAGGGTGACCGGCAGTCCCAGGGTGGTATCGGGTTTATCGTTAACAAGTCCTTTCTGAACAACGTGGTGAAGATCGAGAGTGTGTCGACCAGGGTGCCGTACCTTATACTCAGAATATCTTCAAGATATTCGCTGAAGGTCATACAGGTATACGCCCCGACCTCGGCACACCCCGGCGACGAGGTGTAGACCATGTATGAGGATATCTCCAGAGCCATACCTACATGGTTTCAAAACTCACTTCAGCGTTGTCATGGGGGACTTCAACGCGAAACTGGGAAAACAAGACGAGGATGAGCTGCAAGTGGGGCAATTTGTAGTTGGACGTCGGAACCATCGGGGTCATCTACTGGCCAGTTTTATGGAGAAGGAGGGCCTTTTTATTATAAACTCCTTCTTCAAAAGGCGTGAACACAGGAAGTGGACCTGGCAGAGCCCCGATGGTGCAACAAAAAATTAGATCGACTTCATCATGTCAACCAAGAAGCAAATGTTTAATGATGTCTCTGTGATCAATTCGGTAAAAACCGGGAGTGTTCACCGCATGGTAAGAGGCACATTGAGCATTAATATTAAGCTTGATAGGTCACGACTGATGAAGTCGACGCTCCGTCCAGCACAGCACAGATCCAGGTCCAAAACCCTGAGAGCTTTTAGCTCGAACTCTAGAATCGTTTCGAGTACCTAGGGAGCTCCGTGGATGAATACAGCGACGGGTTCGTGGAAGCTGTCCACATGGTCGGGTCTAAATTTTTCAAGACCCGTCGTACAGACTAAATCAAAAAGCTCTCTGATCCTACTCTGAAGCTTAAGAACGAGAGGCGTGAGATGATCCTGCAGTCTTCAGATGAGGCGTGCAAATACCGGCAGCTCAATAGACAGATCTCTAAATCCTTGAAAAGAATCCTCCGCTGCTTTAATACCGTGCGTATTAAAGACACGATTGATCGTAATAAAGGCTCCAATGTATTTTCAAGGGATCTGGCTATTGGGCAAAGCCAGCTCACGAAACTGAAGACCGACAATGGCAGGATCGTATCCGCCAAATCGGCGCTACTGAGGGAGATCGAGACATTATATGGGCAGTCGTACACATCAATCAGCAAGCCCGTTGCGAATCTAGCAAACGACCCTAGAGCTAGATTGACCCGGCACTATACCGAAGATATCCCGCAGCCTAATTGTGTAAGTAAATTCGGCAAACGAAACAATCTGTTTCTTTCCCAAAAACACACACATACACAAAAAAGTTGAATACAAATAATTCAATTTATAAACACAATTAGGCTGCCGGACGTCAGCCTGTACGAAATTAGGATGGCTCTGAAACAGCTTGAAAACAACAAGGCGCCGTTTGACGACGGAATCACGGCCGAACTCCTGAAGATTTTCTTCCACCATACTCGAGGGCAAAACGCCACAGGCATGGTGAATGGGTGTGGTGGCACTCTTCTTCAAAAAGGGCGACAATGCCCGGCTGAAGAACTTTAGGCCCATCTCACTTCTTAGCCATGTCTACAAGTTGTTTTCAAGAGTCAAAGCAAATCGTCTCGCGCGCAGGTTTGACGATTTCCAGCCTCCCGAACAAGCATTACGAAAAGGCTTTAGCACCGTAGACCACATACATACGCTGCGGCAGGTTATACAGAAGACCGAAGAGTATAACCTGCATCTCTGTTTAGTGTTTGTGGACTATGAGGAAGCGGACTCGCTTAAAATGTGTTCGAATCCAACAGTGCCAGATCGACTACCAGTACATTGAGGTGTTGAAATGTTTGTACAAAAACGCCATCATGTCAGTCCGTCTTTAGGATCAGACCTCGAAACCAATCCTTCTCGAGGATTGGTTTCGTGGCGTTAGACAGGGAGACGTCATTTCGCCGAAACTGTTCACTGCTGCGCTGGAGGATGTATTCAAGTTTCTGGACTGGAGAGGCCTAGGCACCAACGTTAACGGCGAGTACATCACTCAACTTCGGTTTGCCGACGACATAGTCGGCCGGTCATGGCTGAGACCATGTAGAGCATCAATACAATGCTCGATGACCTCAGTAGAGCTTCCGAAAGAGTGGGTCTTAAAATGAACATGGACAAAACCAAGGTCATGGTAAATGACCATGAAACACCCACTCCTATCAAGATCGGAGACTCTAAACTCGAAGTTGTGGATGAATATGTCTACCTGAATCTGAGTCGGCTGGGCAGCGTTCGGGAAGTTGCGCGGTATATTCTCGTCCAACTTACCACAGTGTCTCAAGACGAAAGTCTATGACCAGTGTGTGTTGCCAGTGATGACATAGGTATGGCTCTGAGACGTGGTCGCTTACACTGGGCCTCATCAGAAAGCTTACAGTCACTCAAAGGGCAATGGAGAGATGGAAAGGGCTATGCTCGGCGTTTCCTTGCGTCATCGAATCAGAAATGTAGAGATCCGTAAGAGAACCAGGGTTAATGACACAGCCCGAAGAATTGCCAAACTTAAGTGGCAGTGACCAGGGCACATTGCTCGCAGAACGAATGGCCGATGGGGCAGAAAGGTTCTGTAGTGGCGACCGCGAACCGGAAGACGTTGCGTTGGAAGGCTTCCCACCAGGTGGACCGATGACCTGGTGAAGGTTTCGGGGATCCGCTGGTTGCGAGACGCACGGGACCGGTCAATGTGGCGCGCTTGTGGGAGGCCTATGTCCAGCAGTGGACGTCTTTCGGCTGATATGATGACGATGATGAAATTGGAAACATGAGTGGAAACGCCTTAGGACATACACGAATCTTATTGGTGATCGAGATTTCTTCAGAAAGACGTGCGCAGTACTTCCAACTTAGGGATCGTAGTAAGTGGCGTGCTGTAGGCACATGAGTAGATAAACGGAACAGAGACAAAGCTTCCTAAGAACGAGCAAAATTGTTACCTATTTTGGTAGGGTTGTCACAATAGGTGAAATCAAAAACAAAACATTTGTTAAATAGTTTTATTATTTACTAGCTGACCCGGCAAACTTTGTTTTGCCATAATAACACCAAAAATTCATCTACCCTACATACCCTAACCTACCTACCCTACCCTACGCTACTCTACCTACTGTACCCTACCTACCCTACCCTACTCTACCTACTGTACCCTACCTACCCTACCCTAACCTACCTCCCCTACTCTACCTACCCTTCACTATTTACTCTACCCTACCTTACCTACTCTACCCTACTATCCTATGTCCGTCTCCTGGTACTAAGCTACCTCTCCATCAATTTTCGGCCAAACAGGTTCAGCCGTTCTTGAGTTATAAATAGTGTAACTAACAAGACTTTATTTTATATGTCTCCTGGTTCTAAGCTACCTCCCCGCCAATTTTTTGCCAAATCGGTTCAGAAGTTATAAATAGTGTAACTAACACGACTTTCTGTTATATGTCTCCTGGTTCTAAGCTACCTCCCCGCCAATTTTTTGCCAAATCGGTTTAGCCGTTCTTGAGTTATAAATAGTGTAACTAACACGACTTTCTCTTATATATATAGATAATGTATGATAGAATACTTTATAAATTACTTACTCTACTATTTTTTTTTTATTTTCAAGTATTATTCATACACACAGTACACTAAACAACCATTATTAATAATAAAAAACTTTTTTGCAAAAAAATACTACCGACTTCCAAATAAAAAACTACAAAGTGAAAAATAATTTTATTTTTGGAAGTCGGTGTCTTTCTTTTAACCCATTTTTTTGCGATATGGACACCGACTTCCAAAAATAAAATTATTTTTCACTTTGTAGTTTTTTATTTGGAAGTCGGTAGTATTTTTTTGCAAAAAAGTTTTTTATTTTTCCCTTTTTAGTTGTACCTCCCTAAAATAGGCAAGTTGTTTAGTAAGGTACCTATAACGCCAGAATAGATCATCCGAATAACATGAAACTTGAACATAACCAGTGAAATGAGAGATCTGCGTACCCCTTTAGTGCGTACTGGCGTGATGTTATGTTATGAAATGGTATATACAATAAACAGACATGCGATTGCAGCAATTCCGAATGATTTGCCGTTATTTATTGAAGAGTTCTGTTTTATATCTCCGAAGTTCTTCATCAGATCTTCACCAAATTAAAATGGGACCAATTTCGAAACATACTCTTTCAAACAAAAAAATATTTTTTTAAATCGGTCCACAATTGACGGAGATATAGGTGAACATACATATAAAAAAAAAAAAAAAAAAAAAAAAACATACAAGAAGTCGAACATAGAACCTCCTCCTTTTTGGTAAGTCGGTTAAAAATACGTACGCGACAAGCGGCCAGTGGTCACACACACATGCGTCCGCGTGCTTGTAATAGTGCAACCGATTCGCGCGGTTGTATGAAGCTTTATCTCTGTTCCGTTTATCTACTCATGTGCTGTAGGTTTTGCCTACCTCCATGGGCAAATGGCATGTGTTTCCGTTTATATGTTTTATTTACTTAAATTGGGCAATTAAGTCAAACAACCAGCTTTTTATTAACATTTAATTGTACATAAGTACCTAACTACAGATGTATCTTACGAAGAAGCTTATATAAATAAACTGGAGTTACATTCATGTATTGATTTACGATATGATAATATCGAACAGACTTTCTATTAAAAGGCTTTATCAGAAAATCGACTAAGGCGATTAAAATCTATACTTAATCGGTTTTTCATGATAAATATGAACGTTAGACCTTAGAGATCGATTGTGATATAATTTTAAAACGAGTACTTTCATACTATGTGCCTCGAAATCATTAAAAACTTTAAAATGACTATATGTAAAAGCGTCTTTGATAAAGAAGCGTTTATTCAAATAAATAAATAAAAAATACTTTTAATTACCAAATCGATTATTTTAAAAATATCACGTATTATTACAATCGATATTGGTGTTTTCATTATTTATTTATTACCGAGTCTGTAGACTAATTAATAAAAAAAAGTAAAATTATTTCAGAATTTATTTTTGTTCGTCCATTTTTATTTCCTCTAATTCTAAAATCTAAACACAAACAGTACAGTCACAGTCTGAATATTTTCAGTTCCAAAAGTTAAAACATCGATTTTTGTCTTTGGAAGTTTATTATCTTTTTTTTATTTAATACTGAAAGACAACTAAACTTTAAGAGTGGGGAGTGTACCCCATGCTCTATTCACGATACATTAAAAAAATAATAAAAACATGAATACAATAAGAGAAACCTCAGTCCTAAACAAATTTATATCGAAACGAGTCAATTATTTACTTTTACCAACTAAAAAGAGTTCATATAAATGTAGTTCCTACACACAGCATACGCTAAATATTATTTTACGAAATGAAGAGCAGATTATATTGCGTTGTATACAGAAACGCATCTATGTAATTGACTTTACTTCATTTAAGAATGAGGTCTCGCCATTCTACTTTTCACATTGTAAATTCATTATAGGTAACATAATTTTGGAATACAATACCTATAATTATACGATCAACTTAACCTAACACGACGACTACAGACAAATGATTACAAACTTTTTTTTGAAAATAAATTTAATAATGTAAAACCTACTTATCAATTACGAGTAGACCATTTATACAAAAATCTTTTTTTTTTACTTTTTTTTAAATATAATCACTTACATCAGTGATAACATAAAAGCACCGTCAAATTATCTAATTAATGATATAATAAACAATATTAAATGCTGGGTATAATAAAAGGCAAAACACTTCGCAAACCCTGAAACACACAATAAATATTTAAAAAATCACATAACTCTCTAAATACTATAGGAAGACCAGGCAAATAATAGCGATCACAAAGCGAAGGAGGTGTACATACGCTGGGAATTAAAAAAAAAACAATGTTAAATAGTGCAGCGAATCAGCATAACAACAAGCGATTCTTCCAAATTCAAATAGTGTAACTACAATCAACTTACAACGAATATTCGTGTTCGAAATGAATGAACCAAAATACAGAATGAACTATATCATTCACTCGTACATTCAACAGCGCAAACACATTACATTAGTGGGTAGCTGTGTCTATCTACACTAGGTGCTCAGGACAGGGCGGGTAAATAAATGGCGGACATACTAAAACGAAGCAAATAACACAACAAACCAAACGGAAAAAGTGCATCACGTCAATAATATAAAAAAAACATACCTACGATTTTTTATTTTTTCGTTTTTTTTTTATTTTCGTGTAATCTCTAAAAAATGCATTCTATTTTACAGATTATAAGATGATACTTTTGAGTTTTGGAACAGTCCCACGGCCGCGGATTATCATCGCGGCCGTTTGAGTATTCCAACGCTCCGGACGCGTCGAGTAAAACGCATCCGAAATCTATTCAAATAACAGGTACCAGCTGACATGAATTACGCACTTTCAGCAAAGAAAAATATGTCAAAACACTACTAACATTTTTTTCGACTTGCGACTAGTTAAATCAACTCTACTTGACCATTTATCGATTAGTTGTCGTTTTTTTTCCTGTTATAAAACCTCGATTAGTTCGTCCACGAATGCACTATGTTTTAGTATTATACCCCTATCTATCATCAGACACCGTGCTATTGGTTACAGTACACACATTTACCTTTTATTATGAACTTTCTCGTAATCATATAGCTTGTATATGAAAAGGAAAGTCGAACACATTCGATGTGTAGCCGATGAAACAGTTACACCTCTAATTCGATTATTTATTCGATATATTTTCGTATCGACATTGATGTCGATCGAAGGCTGACTGTGTCGCCGACTACGCAAGCAGCTTCATAGCGATAGCGTAACACATTGTTTTCAATAATTCCCTACAGATTTTACCTTAAATTTTAGCCAATTCTATAAATTAAATTATTAATTTTGAATTTCGATTCGATGACAGGATGCCTCCCGAAGAGTTTTACTAATGTGTTAATGAAACATTTGATATGAGACGTGACGACCCTGATATGTAGGATAAATCTGATCTAATTTCTAATAACGCTAGATGTAAGGAACTTCCAGTACAGCATAATAACGAATGTATCAAGTACCAACGAGCTACGATGTGTGAATATCACGGAGTAGGAATCAATTGGAGACTCAATAGCGGACAAAACGTACACAAACCTAAGTCGTCGCGACAACATGCGTCATCGTCGTTGCATTGTTCGAAAAGAGATGTTTCATTTTTGTATGGGACTCCGGCCATAACCTGTACCTTTTAGGAAAGCTGGGAAAATAACCCCTGAATAGAATAAAGTATTTTTTTTTTTCAAAATATCAAATGTTTTTTACATACAAAATAAAAATTAAAAATGTTTGACGTTTATCGTGACAGTTACGTGACAGCCATGAGAGGTCTTATTTTTGATGTTTACGTAACCTAGAAAGTGACTTGACACTTAGCTACTCAAATAAAATATCATTTTGAATTATTCGTTCAGAAGTACACTTCCGAAAACTAAAATAAATATTTTTTTAACGATGAAATCGGCCCACTTGCTTTTATATTAGTCGTAAAAGATGTTGAGATTATATAGTAATTTTTACTACCACAAGAACACTTACCTTTCATATTTAACGTCTACGTTATTTATGCTTTGATGTGACATGATTTCAGAACGAAATCAAAATGCAAACTATGAGAGACGCCATGTTGAATAGATTATGACAATAATTGAAAATTTATTACTTTTTGTACGCAAAAAATCAGACTTAAATTCACGAAAGAATAATTTTCCTCAATTCGTGGGATTTTTTTACATTTTTTTGATAAATGTACATCTCATGGCCGAAAATGATACATCTCCTTTGATTCTAAACTTGCGTTCGTGAGCACTCCATGTGTTCCCTACTCCGTGTAATGCGAAGAAATGTCTTAATATACCAATAAGAGCTTTATTTCTAAAATGAAGGCTTGTATCAAGGAAGTAGGATCACGTCTCTATGAAGTGGAGTGTTCGCCTGCCTGTATGGCTCATTCTGGTACTGGACAATGGTATCTAGAGTTGACACACTGTTTTCTGTCATCGCGTGGTCTCAGGGCAGCTATTCTTCACCGCCAGCGTCTTCAGTGATTGTTTCGCCCGCTTTCTCTTGGGAAATGTTTTGACCTGAGATAGAAAAAGACAGAACTTTAATTTGTATAGAGATTTTATGAGCAAACTCACAAAAATATAAAAAAGATCTCCTTCTAGGGAGTGCGAAAATATATGAAAACAGGTAAACCCTGTTTTCATGTTAACCCTGTTACTCTACCCTTCAGTCACAAGAGTGTCACTATCTGACTAAATCATATTTTTTCTACTACCTTGTCTATTATGTAACACATTGCATAAGAAATTCGTTTCTAAATATGAGTAAGACACAAGATTATAAAATAAAAAAAATAAAAAATTACATGAATAAGAGTTACGAAATGACTTTTGTATGGATCATTATGTAACTGGCAGAATGATACTGAACCTGTTACCTCTCGAAAAAGCGCGCGTTGATTGTGTTTATATAGTCTGTGGTTTTTAGTCTGAACGTTTCTAATAAATTGTTGTTGGATTTTATTTGCATTTAATTAAGTAAGCTCATCAGATAGTGGAAAAAGAATCGGTCGTGTCTCGCATAAAAAGGCTTTATTTTAACACTCGCATGTAGCTTTCGACGAAATTAGCTACATCGCTCGTGTTAAAATCTCAACATTTTATGCTTGACACGAAATTTACTATTAAGTTATAGACTAAAAACAGCGAGAGTTTCGGGTGTCATAAAACAGATCTAATAGCGCACTTTCGAATAGGCACATTGTTAGTTTTAAACAATTACTAAATCTTATCAAAAATAGGTTTGTAAACATAGCAATTTGGGACATTTTTTTATACGGTAGCTATTGAAAGTAGAAAAATACTGCTCGATCGAGAATATTTTGCTGATTACAGATATAAAAAACTCAAAATCAGACAAATATGTTATAGCACGGGGTCTCATTGCTAAGAAAGAAAATTTGGTTCAAATAAATCTCACTAGATGGCGCGACATATACACACAATTCAATAGAATTGTGTGTGAAATCATTTTCTGGAATTGAACATAAAAACTGTACGTTCTTGTTTAATCAACTCTCCTAAGTACAAAATTATGGAATATTGGGCTCTTAGTTCGAATCATTTAAAACTGATGCCAGTAGATGGCGCATTTTTACATTTCTGAGGCATTCCATTCGATTGTTAAAATTTCCAGTGTAACACATTTTGGTGCAAAAAAACTGTAAAAACGTGCCAAAAAATACCATAAAACGAATCTTCACTGTATTTAAAGAAATAAATATTCACGAACCTAGTAAACCCTTTTACTTGCAAGTCGCTGCTAATACCATCTATTGCCGTGAAACGGGATCGAACGCGAATGATGTACTTACAAAAATAACAAAATTAATCACATGAAAAACGCTAGTTCCGTCGGCACGGTTTCTTTGTATGGGATGAGGCATCTGTATGCTAGTATTATATTATCTGTGGTTATAGTGACATTCAAGCTATAATGCATACATAAAGTCACGGGGTAGAATTATTGTTTAATTCGTGACAAACACGTAAATAAAAAAATATGCATGCAGAAAAGATATATTTGAAATCCGAACCCTTTTTCGCTGATGAAAGTATGCACTTCTTGCAGCTTATGAAGAAAAAGGAGACACGTTAGAGTTTGGCGTGGAGGGCATCAGGTCCATGGTCTTGCACACCCATCCCGCTATGTCTACCTTCTCTGCGTCCGCCTTGCGGATCCACTCGTGATTCTGTGAAGAGAATAATTTTGTTCACACATCCATCTCAGCCTTGGTAGCTACGTATACGCATTTTTTGTAGTTTAACGTCATACAGGCAACTATGGTATAACTATGGTATTACATTAACCTACAAAAAATGCGTATACGTATATGCGTAAAAATGTTATTGAAACTGTCACCCGCATGGTGCGCACAGCGCAAAGAGAGTAACTAGATGTCACGATTGTATATACTTAATTAATGATCGTAATTTGACTAATTATGCCATATTGAGCTATAAACACTGTATAGAAAAAGTTGGCCGAGGCATTGGAAATGTTTTCTTTCATTGGTAAGTAAATTTGATTTTAAATTATGTGTGAAACATTGGCACGCTTGGTTTTCATACAGATGGAGGGACTTGCGTTATCTAGTTAAATTTATTTCAGTGCTTGTAATGTTTCCCACCTGTCTGCTCTCTGTGAGAGAGAAGTTCTAGGACATGCCGGTTTCCTCACGATGTTTTCTTTAACCGTTTTTAGAGCAGTGGTAAAAAATTAAGTAATAAATTATTTCTTTACAGTGGTAAAGAAATAATTTGCACTCGCGACTGCCAGCGGTTTCGCCCGCTTGAAAAGTAATTGTTATCCCAAGGGAAAATTATACCGAGATAAAAGGTAGACTATGTGCTATTCCGGACTATAATCTATTTCTGTGCCAAATTTCATCCAGATCCGTTAAGCCGTTCTGGCGTGATTGAGTAACAAACATACATCCATCGATCCAAATTTTCGTATTTTTTTATATTAGTAAGATAATGTAAAGCGCCTGTCTGGATTCGAACCCACGATCTACAGCTCGTAAGTCGCAGCCGTTACCACTGGGCCATCAGTACTCTCCGATACGCTTCAACTCTCGAGTTAACTTTGTAATCTAAGCTAATGAAGTTGGTACTCACCATCAGCGTTTTCAAGTCAGCCCGTTCGTCAGGGTTCTTCTTGAGGCAGCGGTCCACGAAGTCCTTGAAGTCGTCGGAGAATATCCCGGCCGGCAGCTTGGGCGGGGGCTCGTTCACGATGTAGTCCAGCAGCTCGAAGATCGCCATTGGACGCGGGGAGTTTGGCGCCTGGAGGGACAAACACACCACCATTAAGGATAGGGCAAAAGATTGGACGCGGGGAGTTTGGCGCCTGGAGGGACAAACACAAGGATAGGGCAAAAGACATCGTAGCAAAGTTGAACTATGTAGACAAAGCTAAATAATAGTTAAAAAAAGAAAACCAAACTAGAAAGTGAAAAATAATATTAAATAAATTTATTTTAAGAATAGTGTGATTAAAAAAAAAAGATTTTTTTAAAAGCGTGGAATGCTTGATGTCAATTATTATAATTATTAACTTAAAAAGTAGTCATTTTGATAATGTCTTAAAAAGCCCCTTACGCTTTTTTACAACTTTTTTTTTCCTTTTCTTGTTCTCACTATACTTAATTTACATTTATTGAAAATTGTTTTCCACTTTTTTAGTTTTGGTTTTCTATTAAAGCGTGATTTTTAGTTTTTTTTAATAATTATTTATTTTTTACTTTTTAGTTCAATCTCTAATCCTGAAGATCGTAAGGATAATGGGAAAAACTATTAAAATTATTGCATTGTCATCGGTCCTTGATAAGTGTGCAAAGTTTCAAATTAATCCGACGTTTTGAAGGGGGTGAAAATCACGTTCAAAGATTCCGTTACATTGATAAATACATACCAAGCTAATAAAACCGTGTTAATAAAAACCGGCGAAGCGCGAGACGGATTCGCGCACCGAGGGTTCCGTACAACAAAATAATAAGGTAACATTACTGAAATTCATAAACAAGTAATTTCAGAGCGTTTTTTGTCTAACTAAAAGATAAACTGGATTGAGGAACAAAATAAACTTTGCCGTTGGAAAACTGTTGTCCCCGTACATAGAAATAGGTCGCGGTTAGTTCACCAAATGCAAGTAAGGTAAGTCGGACTCGCGCACCGAGGGTTCCGTACAAACATTAACCAAATTAATTTGGTAACATTAGTGAATTTCATAAACAATTAACTTCAGAGCGTTTTTTGTCTAACTAAAAGATAAACTGGATTGAGGAACAAAATAAACTTTGCCGTTGGAAAACTGTTGTCCCCGTACATAGAAATAGGTCGCGGTTAGTTCACCAAATGCAAGTAAGGTAAGTCGGACTCGCGCACCGAGGGTTCCGTACAATTAAATAATAAGGTAACATTACTGAAATTCATAAACAAGTAATTTCAGAGCGTTTTTTGTCTAACTAAAAGATAAACTGGATTGAGGGACAAAATAAACTTTGCCGTTGGAAAATTGTTGTCCCCGTACATAGAAATAGGTCGCGGTTAGTTTACCAAATGCAAGTAAGGTAAGTCGGACTCGCGCACCGAGGGTTCCGTACAAACAGTTACATTAACCAAATTAATTTGGTAACATTAGTGAATTTCATAAACAATTAACTTGAGAGCGTTTTTCGTCTAGCTAAAAGATAAACTGGATTGAGGGGCAAAATAAACTTTGCCGTTGGAAAATTGTTGTCCCCGTACATCGACATAGGTCGCGGTTTGTTTACCAAATGCAAGTAAGGTAAGTCGGACTCGCGCACCGAGGGTTCCGTACAAACAGTTACATTAACCAAATTAATTTGGTAACATTAGTGAATTTCATAAACAATTTACTTCAGAGCGTTTTTTGTCTAACTAAAAGATAGATTGAGGAATGAGGTAATAAGACAACGTTGTGGTTTAAAAGAAGATGTAGTGACTAAAATTGAAAAGGGTATGTTAAGATGGTTTGGCCATGTTGAGAGGATGAATAAAAGTCGACTTACGAAAGGTATTTACAAGGCAGACGTGAATGGAAACGCCGGGAGGGGACGCCCTAGAAAGACATACATAGACCTTATAGGTGATGTTCTTCAGAAAGGCCAAGTGCGCAGTACCCATAACCGGCGTGTGTGTATGACTAGATGTATGAATGTGTGTGAAGCAAAAGAAGTATGTAAGGATCGTAGCAGGTGGCGTTCTGTAGTTTCTGCCTATCCCCATGGGAAAAAGGCGTGAGTTTATGTATGTAAAAGATAAACTGGATTGAGGGGTAAAATAAACTTTGCCGTTGGAAAATCGTTGTCCCCGTACATAGACATAGGTCGCGGTTTGTTTACCAACTGAAAATAAGTTTTTTTTTTTTATGTGTACAATTTTACAGCTTCTCGTTCGAGATTCTTTGACAGAAATCATTGACGATACCAACCTGGCCAGGAGAATGATCTTCATTCTGTCCACCGAATATCCGTTACATTACATTAACCAAATTAATTTGGTAACATTAGTGAATTTCATAAACAATTAACTTGAGAGCGGTTTTCGTCTAGCTAAAAGATAAACTGGATTGAGGGGCAAAATAAACTTTGCCGTTGGAAAATCGTTGTCCCCGTACATCGACATAGGTCGCGGTTTGTTTACCAAATGCAAGTAAGGTAAGTCGGACTCGAGCACCGAGGGTTCCGTACAAACAGTTACATTAACCAAATTAATTTGGTAACATTAGTGAATTTCATAAACAATTTACTTCAGAGCGTTTTTTGTCTAACTAAAAGATAGATTGAGGAATGAGGTAATAAGACAACGTTGTGGTTTAAAAGAAGATGTAGTGACTAAAATTGAAAAGGGTATGTTAAGATGGTTTGGCCATGTTGAGAGGATGAATAAAAGTCGACTTACGAAAGGTATTTACAAGGCAGACGTGAATGGAAACGCCGGGAGGGGACGCCCTAGAAAGACATACATAGACCTTATAGGTGATGTTCTTCAGAAAGGCCAAGTGCGCAGTACCCATAACCGGCGTGTGTGTATGACTAGATGTATGAATGTGTGTGAAGCAAAAGAAGTATGTAAGGATCGTAGCAGGTGGCGTTCTGTAGTTTCTGCCTATCCCCATGGGAAAAAGGCGTGAGTTTATGTATGTAAAAGATAAACTGGATTGAGGGGTAAAATAAACTTTGCCGTTGGAAAATCGTTGTCCCCGTACATAGACATAGGTCGCGGTTTGTTTACCAACTGCAAATAAGTTAAAAATTCTTATTTTTATGTATACAATTTTACAGCTTCTCGTTCGAGATTCTTTGACAGAAACCATCGACGGTACCAACCTGACCAGGAGAATGATCTTCGTTCTGTCCACCGAATATCGCCGCTAAGGTCTTCGCGTCAGGCGGCGGGATGGGGTACATTCCTATGGCCATTTCCACTAACGATAGCCCAAGAGACCAGATGTCTGATTGCACCGAGTAATGCGTGCCTTGGAGTCGCTCCGGCTGGAATGGAAGACAGAATATTAGAGTAACAGCAAATAGTACTAAAATTGTTTGCATGCAACAGAGATAATCCATACTAATATTATAAATGTGAAAGTAACTCTGTCTCTCTGTCTGTCTGTCTGTTACCTTTTCACGCTTAAACCGCTGCACCGATTTAGATGAAAGTTGGTATGAAGATAGTTTGGGACCTGGGAAAGGACATAGGCTATATAGGTAGGGTAGGGTAGGGTAGGGTAGGGTATGGTAGTGTAGGGTAGAGTATTGTAGGGTAGTGTATTGTAGGGTAGTGTAGGGTCGGGTAGGTTAGGGTAGGGTAGGGTAGGGTAGGGTAGGGTAGGGTAGGGTAGAGTAGGGTAGTGTAGGGTAGTGTAGGGTCAGGTAGGGTAGGGTAGGGTAGGGTAGTGTAGGGTAGGGTAGGGTAGGGTAGGGTAGGGTAGGGTAGGGTCTTTTTATGGCAAAACAAAGTTTGCCGGGTCAGCTAGTATTATTATAATACTAGCATACAGTTGCCTCATCAAAGAAACCGTGCCGACGTAAAAAGCGTTTTTCGTCTGATTATTTTTATAAGTACATCCATCGCGTTTGGTTCCGTTCCACGGCTATAGGTGGTGTTAGCAGCGCCTTGGAAGGGTTTTCCCGGTTTGTGACTATTTTGTTCTTAAAATACTGTAACGATTTGTTTTATAGTATTTTTTTTGCACATTTTACAGTTTCATTGTACCAAAATGTGTTCCAAAATAAAATTTAAAAAAATCGATAGGCATGTCCTCAGAAATTTAAAACTGTGCCATCTTTTGCAATCTATTTTAAATGATCCTTTCAAATAATCTTTGAAATGTGAATTAAGAGAACAATATTCCATCAAATTTTCTTCTATAGCGCTGGGACTCCGTGCTTATAATAAAGAAGAGTAACATACTATACTGTGATTTTTAATTTCGTAGACTAAACTGACAGCTGCCAATGACCTTATTTTTTTTAATGTTGCAAGCGCGGAGCATAGTGTTGTAGGTAAGGTTCAATCATAAGTGATTCATCGAATCGATGTGACATGACTCCCCAACATTTTTTTTTTCTTTAGAAATTGACTCACACACTGTTCCGTTGTTGTTGAATTAGGTATTTTACCTATGTTTGTAATATTTGTAAGTATGTGAAAAGTGTGAGAACCATGTTCCTACTTATCAAATTAATTAATTTTCCTGTTAATGCTTTTTAATACTTTATACCTGTACGTAGTATAGTGTGTAGAGCTATTCTGGGTGCATCGTCCTCACATATATTAATGTAAGTACTTATGTAAATATTGTAAAACACCTATTTTTTTTTAAGAATAAGTATGGAGTTTCTTGTGCGTTCTTCTCCATAATAATCTACTTTCCGAATGCACGGTTGAATCATTTTTTTTTTATTTTTTTTTTGTTACTTGTAAATTTTAATTTTAATTTATGTGACGTTCAAAAGTGCCGTTTATTGGCCTAATTGAATAAATATATTTGACTTTGACATAATTTTACTCATTGATGTAAATATTTTATGAATATAAACGTAATATAACATTATTTATACACATAGTACTTAAAGTTTCATTGTAATAAATAAGAAATCAACTAAAAAATAAATACGAGCGATAGAATGAAGTCTGTCATAAATGAGTAGGAAATAAATAAAGACCGCTAGTTTCTTATTTATTTTTGCCGTCATATAGTTCCATTTTCAATCAACTTTCGACCACTCAGGATACGACACTATTTTTATGTAACGATTAAAGTGGCAACCCCCCAAATGTCAGTTAAGTCTACGAAATTTAAAATCAGAGATTAGTTAGGTATTTCCAAGTGTTTATCTCATTTAAGGCCAAATTAAAACGTCAAATGGATTAAATATAGTCACTTTTGTGTACAAACATTGCTGTTAGAAGAGTGACTATGCAATATTGCATAACCGTATTCCAGTTGTATACAAAACAACATGCCCTGTGAAGGCCCAACTTCAAATTTGTGATAGTAGCAGAAGCATTAAGAGATTGTTTGTTGTTATGTATTTGAAGACAGGAGTTCTCCTCATGATACTGCCACAATGGATATTAACATGGTGGATTTAATTGACATTGAGGATATTACTTTTTCCTCGGTACTCCAATTCTCAGATGTTTTTTTTGTTTGTCCATCACAACACTTAATATACTAACACATTATTAACAAAGAGGCAATTGTTATAATAGAGACTTGGAGAACTTAAAAATCCAAAGCCTAATGAACTTTGTTCAACGAGCGATGGTTTTGTTTATTGTTATGGTTTCATGTAACGCGCGAGAATGTTACGTATCGTTACACGTACGTAGATGTATTATTAGTAATTAATACGAATTTAAGTAATGTGCTTAAACCTAAACCAAACTGCAATCGATAAAATAACTATTGTTTATATACATGCAAAATAACAAAGTGTCAATATTTTAACACTCCTAAACATCATTTAATCCTTATCGTATTATCAAAAAGTTTTCTTTTCTGGGCATACGGAACGTTGCAATTGAATAATATTATGGTGAACGAATGATATTTGTTTTAATCTGTGGTTGATATATTGACAATGGTTCAAATGACGGTACTAAGAAGACCAGGGTCTTTTTAAGTTTTGTAATACGGACAAATTTAGACCATGGTTTTGCAGATAAGCCTGGACTTGATAGGCCAGGTTTAAACCAAGGTTTATTGAGTTTTTTGTAATAAGACTGTGTAGGTCTAAACGCAGAGCATTTGATCTCCCTGGATCTTAAGTGTCTCACCAAAGGAACCAAATCACTGTAAATTCACAGAAATTTGGTTTTGATGGTGGTGAAAGTGGTGAGCAACTTTATTGTTTTATAAACTCCGAAGGCAAAAGAGGGGTGTTATAAGTTTGACGTCTGTTGCTCCTAAACGGATGTACCGATTTTGATTAAATTTTTTTTTTTTTTTTGTTCGAAGGTGACTTTGTCGAGAGTGTTCTTAGCTATGTTTGATTAAAATCGGCTCAACCGTTCAAAAAATATCCGATTTTTACACTTTGAATCTGGGTTTTTTCGCAAGACATCTTGTCATAATAACGTGTTTCGAGAGATAGTCGATTGAAGCGTGTCTACTATTAGGTATATTATATGTAGTTTTAAACCTTGAAATAAAAATTAATTTAAAATACGGATACAAAACATCTAAAAAGCAAAAAATAAGCTTCGTACTCGCGTCGGGGAACTGCTTAGTAAATAAAATAAACTGATGTACACATTTATGGTGGTTCCTCGACGCGAGTACGAGGCTTATTTTTTGTTTTTTAGAGGTTTGTGTCGGGGATTTTATACTTTTTTTTTATTTAATGGAACGTCCTCACTGAGAGCATTCACGTGTAATGAGCATTCGACGTCGAATATTCCAGTGGTGTGGACGTTGAGCCGAGCGTTACAGAGCTTACACGCAAGCGCGATCTTCGGCCGGTGTGGACGTCGCAACGATTTTCGCGGAAACGACTCGCATTCGAAAGTTCACGCAAATAAAACGCTCGAAAGCGAGTACTCAGATAATGAAATCAATGAGTATATATGTAGGAATATTACTGGCCACTTGTAAAGCAAGGTCTTGGTCAATCGTGTTATCGAATGAATGACATTTAACAAGATCGTATTCGAATGCTCCAAGCTCGCAAGGGAATGTTCGACTCGAACGTTCATAGTTTTGCTCAAACGTGAATGCTGAGCTCGCTGCGAAGCATTTGTTGCTCGCCTACGATTGCTTGTTTACAAATGCTCGCGAAAGAATGCTCGCAGTGAGGACGCTCCTTTATAGTTTTCATCTGCAGTACAAAGGTCTGCCTACTACCATCCGAATATCACAGTAACACTTGCCGACATATAACTCCTAGTCCCCACAAACGAGTTGGCCATGGAATCTATCAGCTGTCCCGACACTCCGAAGTCGCAGATCTTGATCTCCCCGTTGCTGTTCACCAGAATGTTGGATGGCTTCACGTCACGATGCATGATGGCGTGCTTGTCTCGTAAGTAGCTGAGGCCCTTCAGTACAGCTGATGTTATTGTTCCTGGAAAATGGTGATGGTAATTATTAAATACGTGTATAGTATAGCTTCAATGGTCACTGGTACTTTTTTTTTTAGCTTGTTGGAATGCTCATGCATACCGCGCTACCACGGGGTGATAGCGCAGTTATGTGGGACTCCAACCCACTAAAACACCACGGTGTCCTCCTGTGCCGCGTATGGCGGGAACACGGGCACGCGCACATACAGGTATTTGCACGATCTAGGCGGTCTCGTCTGTCCGTCATCGGACCCTCCTCTGGGGAGAACCCCCATCACCGGCGCACTAGAACACACTGTGCGCCGTGACCACCCCAGGGACCAAACCAGCACATGGGTGCCAGACGACCCCGTGTATGGCACCCTTGTAAAGTCACTTATCTCGCGAGGGCCGAAAAGCGTTTCAAATGAGAATGGCTTACTTGAATCTAGTGTACTTTAACCGAAACGAACTGTAGCGCATCGCATTCCTAGGCCCACTTGCACCCCCACCCCCCGTGGGTTCCCGCATTGTCGAGGCGGGGGGCTCAGTAACCGTGGCTTGGTCACCCACGGTGAAGCGAAGAGGAACCCGAGGAGGGGCCGCTCGTCAGGGCTTTTGCCGATTAAGCCGACGACGTAGCGGCCAACTAGAAGGTTGCGGTGCCGCTTGGTAACAGGCGACATCGCAACTGAGGCGGGCCGCGATATCTTATGGAGCGTCCCAGGTCCCATACGATATCGCGGCTGAGGGTTGGAGGCCGCAGGGGAAGAGGAGTGTCGGTATATCGTTAGCCGCTCTCCCTATCCTCTGAGGCCGTAAAATGGTAGGTGGCGGGGCCATTGACCTTGACCCGTCACAGGGGGACCAAGGGTGCCATACACGAGGTCATCTAGCATCCATGTGCTGATTTGGTCCCTGGGGTGGTCACGGCGTACAATGTGTTCTGGTGCGCCGGTGATGGGGGTTACTCCCCCGAGGGGGGTCCGGTGACGGACAGCCGCGGCGGGTTTGCGGTGAGTGCTAACGCGTGCCCGTGTTCCCGCCATAAGCGGCACAGGAGGACACCGTGGAGTTTTAGTGGGTTAGAGTCCCACATAACTGCACTATCTCCCCGTGGTAGTGCAGTATGCATGAGCATTTCTCCACGAGAAAAAAAAAAGGTCCACTTGCACGAAAAACTTAACACAGAGTTAGCTGCTAACACAACGTAAAATTGACAATATTGTATGACAAACTGTCAATATAACCTCGTTTTAGCAACTAACTCTGAGTTAAGTTTTCATGCAAGTGGGCCCTTTTGTATAGGGCATGTATAGCCTGGTACGGCTCAAGTAGTGTTATACATACAATATTATACATCCACCAAAACCAACCAACACCATACAAATTGTACGAAAGGGATTTTGCAATGCGATATTAGGCGTCGGCTTTTATACAGCAAAATATAATTTTATCGCATTTAATACGATGTCAACTTCATTTTCATAGATACAAAAGAAGAAAAACTGGTTTAGGTGCAACATATTTGCATATAAACTTCAATTAAGATAACAAGTTAGCTCATTAAATGAAGCCATGTTTAGTGAAGAGAGACAGACTGTATGATTAAGCAAAGACAATGCCAACAATATGTAATGAACAATGTCTAATGTTTTTTTTTTTTTGTAATTTTGTTTATCCTCATGGACGCCCGAGCTGCTTCACATACGAATCAGCTCTGCTATGTCGGACTCACGTAAGTGCCTACCGACTAAAAAACCACTCCTGCCATACAATTGACTCACAGACATGGCTTCCGTGGTCTTATTCATTATTAACACGTTATTATGTGCTATGCTAAAACATATGGTGTTGAGTTAGAAGAAACCTATCTGTAAATTCTGCCTTTACATGGTTATCTATGGGTAAAAACTTACCAAATTGTCCATGGTTTTATACCTGTCTCTTTCTTTCCAGCCAGCGTGACGTTGAGAGTGACGATGACAGGTAGCTTTAGCTGTCAACTTCATAGCGTTTGTAAATTTTTGCCGGTAAAGACGAAAAATTTTCAAAGTTAAAAAAAAATGTGTGGAAATACGATAAATATGTATTTATCTATGTATCAATATATCGGAATCTTTGAACGTGATTTTCACGCCCTTCAAAACGTCGGATTAATTTGAAACTTTGCACACTTATCAAGGACCGATGACAATGCAATAATTTAAATAGTTTGTGACATTATCCTTACCAGGATCTTCAGGATTAGAGATTGAACTAAAAAGTAAAAAATAAATAATACTTTAAAAAAACTAAAAAACACGCTTTAATAGAAAACGAAACTAAAAAGTAGAAAATAATTAAAATAAATTTTAATTAAGAACAGTGTGATAAACAAAAAAATATTTATTGTATAAAAGCATGGGGTGCCTGATGTCAATTGTTATAATATATTATTGACAGATATTGGTAAAAATAGTCATTTTGAAAATATCTTAAAAAGCACCCCACGCTTGTTTAAAATGAATATTTTTTTGTTTATCACACTGTTCTTAATTATATTTTTATATAAATTATTTTCTACTTTTTAGTTCGGTTTTCTATTAAAGCGTGTTTTTTACCCGACTGCCGAAGGAGGGAAATGTGTTTATCAGTCTATCTATGTATGTATGTATGTACGCGGAGGATACACAAGATTTTGGTCAGCCAGCCCGCGAATATGTATCCTCCGACTGCACAGCATGATTTTCTCCTTGTTTACGTCTTTTTAGTTCGCTTTTGAAGCAGTCGGGTTTTTTGATTTCTTAATTTATTTAGTTTTTTTTTAAGTATTATTTATTTTTAAACATGGTTTGCTGTGGGCAACTACATGTTCAAGTGGCGGTTACAGCAGAGCTAAAATATAGTAGTGCTCCTACATTACACCTACATGACTCAGTTTTAAGGAATATTAACAATGACAACATAATTTCCGAACACGCTTTTATCTGTAAAATGCTCCATAATAACAAACTGTTCACCTCTTTGAGTCATTCTAAAACAAACTGCCTTTACTTGCATAAATTAATAAGTATAGTAAGTCATGAATGAATTACTTTATCTAGAGGTGACTGACTGGTTCTGAATTGAGTTAAGACTATATCCGTCTGCATTCAGGCGCGCATAAAATGATACAATAGGCTAGCAATGGGTGCAATTGAGTTGCCGCTCCTAGACTTTGTTGCCAAATCAGAGCACCATTATTGCAGTTGCAATATCGGAATTAGATTGAATCGGCCTTGAGAAGTAGTCTCGATGTATTTCTTAAGACAAATAATTTTATTTCTGTAAGTTGGTTTGTACAAACACTTTTAAATGTCAATCATATTTTTTAAACCTAGATGAGCCCGGCATTTCCTATCTGCCTACTCTGAGAAGAAAGGCCGAAACAAACTCAGAGGTCAACAGTCTCTTTTAAAGTCCAGACAAAATCTTGGTTAGATCATATAAAGAACATGTAGACTGATGTCTGAAATGGTCTTTTGAGGAAAGAACATGCCAGATTGAGTGGACCTGTCCAGTCAGTGCACGCATTTGTCAATAACCGTGCAGCTCTACTCAGAATTTAAGGAGCTCAACGATTCGACGAACAATACCAAAGAAAGGGCATTCGGGCAGGCCGCATAAATTACCCAAACTGCCAGACCATGATTAAAAACTAACTGAGAAAAATAAAAACAAGAAAAAAAGAATGATCCACATAGTCTTCACATTCAAATTCAATCAATCTGCCTAGCCATAACTACGTTGGGGTCGGCTTCCGGATTCAGCTCAGCTGAGTAACTGGGTTACACGATACCCCTTGGCAAGACTGGTGTCAGTTCTCAAGCTTCTGTCTACCCGGAATGACTGTCAAAGATCTTCAAATGACAGCCTGGACCAACGGCTTAACATGCTTGCCGAGGCACGGACGAAAATCACTATGTGTAGATGTCACCCATCCACGAACCGACCTCGGCGACCGACAAGCGTTGCTTAACCTTGTAGATTGACCAGTGCTGTTATTATTTAACAATGATCTTTATGTTTCCAAGTATACTTATTACTTTCAAAAATACTACGTAATTCATAACAAAACTGGAGATTCAACAGCACCAATTCAATTAAATGTTTAAAGTAATGGCTCCAACAATTAACATTCAATGATTTTTCCAATGTCATTGTATGAGATGGATGGTATTGGTTGGTTCGCATTTAAGAATATAATCATACAACAATTTATTGATCAATATTTGTAGCATTGACTTCTATCTTCTTTACCGGGACATTAATACGCCGTTCACGGCAAGACATAGCGTTCATTTTATTATTATTGACATCTGTACCTTTTATTTACCTATGTTCTACAAATAAAAATATTTGAATTTGAATACATACATACATAAACTCACGCCTTTTTCCCATGGGGGTAGGCAGAAACTACAGAACGCCACCTGCTACGATCCTTACATACTTCTTTTGCTTCACACACATTCATACATCTAGTCATACACACACGCCGGTTATGGATACTGCGCACTTGGCCTTTCTGAAGAACATCACCTATAAGGTCTATATATGTCTTGCTAGGGCGTCCCCTCTCGGCGTTTCCATTCACGTCTGCCTTGTAAATACCTTCCGTTAGTCGCCTTTCATTCATCCTCTCAACATGGCCACACCATCTTAACATTCTCTTTTCATTTTTTGAATTTCAATTTGAATTATTGCCCTAGTAGGCGGCACGAACTATTTTGTGGCCGGGGTTAAAATGCATGCTAGCTCATTCGACAACACGTACGAAAGGGATTGACGCTGTGATGAGCAGTAAGAAGCTAGTGCGCGTACGAATACACACTCATGGTATAACAATAATAATTGGATGGTGATTTAGGACGAAAACGAGCGCGCGAATTTTACAAAACGACCTTTGGGAGTATTAGTATTATGAAAAACACATTACCCTCCTCCGGCAGTCGGGTAAAAAACGACTAAATGTATCCGTTCAAAATAAAATTAGTTTCATTGTAGAACTACTAATCTATCCCTGCATGGAGACGGTTTTGCAATTTTCCTTCTTCTTATTTATGGTATTGATTTGCGCCCAAAGATGCGTTAAAATTAGTGTTAAAATATGGAACTTTCGACGCTCATAACTTACAAATATTTTTTTTCTTACTTTTTTGTTTCCATACAGGGCTAGATAATGATGAGACAAATTGATATCATTTTTTATTTTGAACGTACATCGTCAAACAGTGGAGTAATCGCCAGACAACGTTTGTATGGAAGAATGATCGACTAGGGCAACCTATGGATCGGAACAAACACTGTCCGTCGTAGCAAAGGAGCTCCGACAGCGAAACGCACCCCCCTCCCCTCCCCCATATTCTCTTGTCCGTCAATCCGATGAAATGTCGAGTACGACGATGCATCATGCAACGCATAATGTGGCATGTCACTAAAAATATATGTAAAACGACGCAGCGATGACACAAAGCAACACACTAATGAAGCCTCATCAATAATATTTGCACGCCATAGTATGGCAAACATGGCTGAACCTTTGTTTCTTTTTTTGTCATCCTGCATGCAAGTGTAATGATTTGTTTTATGTATACACATGTTTGGGCAAATAAATATATCTTATCTTATCTTATCTTATCTCATTCTAAAACAATATTAATTAGTCACGTCACATCATCAGCCTATTAATGTTCCCACTGCTGGGACACAGGCCTCCTCTCTGTGAGAGGGAATGGGCCGTAATCCAACACGCGGGCCCAGTGCGGGTTGGTGGATGTCACATGTCTTCGTATTTTTGGTTCTAGGACATGCCGGTTTCCTCACGATGTTTTCCTTCACCGTTTTGAGAGCAGTGGTGAAGAAATAATTTACACAAAGTAAAGAGCTTGCCTGGGCTCGAACCCACGACCTACAACTTGTAAGTCGTGGCCGATACCACTGGGCCACCATTGCTAGTCACGTAAAGCCATTGAAACCCCAATTTGACCGAGCTAGGCGTGCCCCACGCAATAGATAGTCAATCTTTCTACAGAAATACAAATACAAGAAAAACATACCTAGAATCGATTCAGGAATCCTCCCAGCCTTCTTCAGTATCAGGTCAAGTGAGCCACCATCCATGTATTCCATACAGATCGATATTTCTCCATCACTGTAGAATGCCCCGTAGAAGCCCACAATGTGAGCAAAGTTGCATTCATGCAGTACTTTCAGCTCTCTTATGATTTGCTTCTTGATGGCTGGTTTGACTTCTAGATGGATCAGCTTGCGAGCCATGATGAGTCCTGTCGACTTGTGGCGGACTTTCATTACTACGCCACCGTTGCCTTGGCCTGAAAATGATTGAGAGGAATTTAGTATAGATAAATATTCTGGGATGCCTTGCTGTAATGCTCTGTGGCTTCCAGATCTTAAAGCTTACAACCATCTGGAGCCAAGATTCGGTACCTACTGCATTCAGGGCTTCAAAAAGTTAGTGAGTTTTTTTATAAAATCAGTTCTGAAAATAACAAAATCCTCAAAATAATAAAGAGTATGACAAAATAAATATCTTCTGACATGTGTCCATTTTTCTTTCAGATTTCAGTTTTAATAACCATAATTTTAATAATTAAAAGTGTACGCAGAAATCATCTATACTAATATAATAAAGCTGAAGAGTTTGTTTGTTTGAACGCACTAATCTCAGTAACTACTGGTTGGAATTGAAAAATTATTTTTGTGTTGGATAGTCCATTTATCGAGGAAGGTTATAAGCTATATAATATCACGCTACGACCAATGGGAGCGGAGCATAAATGAAAAATACTGTAAAATCGGGCAAAATATTCCTTTTTAAGAGCTTCCGTTCCGTGTGCTGCGTAAGCATTATAAAGTTTTAGGCTTTTGAGAAACTGCCCCACTGCAAGCTTTCAGCAGAAATGAACCAGAATGTTGAATAATAGCTCACAATGGTTTGTACCCTCAGATCAAATAAAAAGTCAAGATGGAACGTTGCAAACAACAAAGTGACGTCGGATCAAACTATGCCTTGCCGTACAAATACACAATTACACGCACTCACGTACAACAAAATTATGCCTTAGCTTGTCATTCGAGCTTACAGATCACATAATAAAGCTCAACTGACAAGCTAAGAGGTAGTTTCGTTGTACGTGTGCGCGTGTAATTGTGTATTTATACGGCAAGGCATAGTTTGAACCGGCTTCACTTTGTTGTTAGCAATGTTCCATCTTGCCTTTTTATTTGATCTGAGTTTGTACCTAATATATAGGTACAAGTTTATTTCTTACCCAACTCGCCCAGCTTCTCGAAGTCATCATCGCTAAGCTCTCCGATCTTCTCTTTCTGGCAAAGGAACACTTCTATCCTGCGTCGCTGGGTGTCATCCATTTCAATCTGCTCCAGCCTCTCCGTCAGAGCCTCAATGCTCGTCTTGGACTTCCCTGCTAAACCCTGCCGCCTACAACAGTTGTATGATACCTATTATTTTTCTGTGATGATAGGTAAATTGAAATAAAATGAGGTAGTGCTGTACTGCAGAGCAGCCATCCCTACAGCACATGAGTAGATAAACGGAACAGAGATAAAGCTTCATACAACCGCGCGAATCGGTTGCACTACTACAAGCACGCGGACGCATGAGTGTGTGACCACTGGCCGCTTGTCACGTACGTGGCGAGACTGGAAAAAACCGGTTCACGTTGGCACAGCCAGTGGACAATCTCGGGGTCTGTGCAACGCACGTTATTTGTTTTGTTAGTTGCAAGTTTGAATATTTTATTGTAGAAACGTTGTATTTTATTATTAATAATGGTTGTTTATTGTACTGTGTGTATAAATAATACTTAAAAATAAAAAATAAAATAGAGTAAGTAATTTGTAAAGTATTCTATCATACATAATCTATATATATAAGAGAAAGTCGTGTTAGTTACACTATTTATAGTAGTGTTTTATAGATATTAATTACGGGAGCGAGCAATGATACTACAATTCCAAGTGACAACTGGTTTATTTTCATATACCCACATCAAAGTATAACATAAATACCCCACACCTCCCCCTTTAAAACATTAGATACAGTTATTTGTGTCTATTAGTTAATATGTAACGTAAAAGAAAATAAACTGCCTCTATTCGGCTTGTGATAAAAAAAACATAAACACAAAATAATGGATGTTTATTGTAAACACCTTCAGTAGTTTACCTATTGATTCTTAACACTAAACAAAATATAAAAAATAAACGCAAAAACACACAAAGTAAACTTTCTTTGTGCCTAAAACATAATTCTATCTTTTAAACCATAATACTATTCTTAAATGTTAACATGAACTCAATGTTATTACGGCATTATGTAACAATCACTTTGCGTATTTGCCTTGGAATAAACATTGACGCTTAATTCTAGCAGTTTGTTTATCAGAAATTGGTGCTGTTTCTGGTGTCATTTTGTTGGGAATTATATCCGTGCTTACGTCTAGTTCTTCTAGATTCTGATCGGTTTCGACTACACAGGATGATGAAGTATTACCTACTTGATCGTCACGGCTAAGCTCAGAAGCATCGATCTTAGCTAGCTTATCCGTGCTACTGGTTAAGGAATGTCGCGAGTAACGTTGTTTTAGTGGTAATAATTGATCGATATGTCGCTTCCACTCTTGTCCATCGGCAAGGCATACCTTGTATGTGAGCGGATCAGTGCGGCTGAGTACGGTAGCGGCTGCCCACTTGTCTGCGCGCGCTCGGTAGTCGCGCGCCAGCACATCCTCGCCGGGCTGCACGTGCCGCTCTGCGCCGGGCCGCGCGCGCCCCGCTCGCTCTGCTGACGCTTCCACTGCACGCTCAGTGGACGGTATTATATTGTCCAAACGCCCTCGTAATCTCCTACCCAACATAGCTACCGCTGGTGCTACTCCAGTGGTAGCATGTTCACTATTGCGATGTTGAAACAGAAACTTCGAAATAGCAGTGTCTACATCTTTGCTTTCGTGAATTGCCTTTTTCATGGCCCGTTTAACTAATTTGACTGCATTTTCGGCTGCCCCATTACCGGCCGGTCGATATGGACTTGTAATTGTATGCTTTATAAGGTTGTTATTTAAAAAGTTAGTAAATTCTGTCGAACTAAATGGAGGCCCACCATCGCTAATGATGTGTGATGGTATGCCGAAACGTGCGAAAAGTTCTCTTAACTTAGATATAGTGCAGTTCGCATTAGTTCCTATCATTTTTTGTACTTCTATCCATTTACTGTATGCATCTACCGTAACTAAATAATATTTACCTTGGAACATAGCAAAATCAATATTTAATCTTTGCCACGGTCTCGTAGGAAAAGCCCACGGGTGCAACTGTGCACGTGGCGGCGCATCGCGCTGTTGTAAGCAGGCGCTGCATTCGCGACACAACGTTTCTATTTCATTGTCCAATTGTGGCCAATAAACGTAGCTTCGAGATATATTTTTCATTTTGACAACCCCCAGGTGTCCCTCGTGCAATTCTTGTAGAACTTTCTAAGTGTCTTGGGAATGACCACCCTATGATTATATAATATACACCCTCTGTCGATAGTAAGGCTGTCCTTTCGATTGAAATAAGGCTTTTCTTCACTTCGTGTAACTACTGATGGCCAACCATTAACTAGATAATTATAAACATTTTTTAGAACTTCATCGTCCTGTGTTTTGTTTGAAACGTCTCTCGCGCTAATAGGAATAGATTCTTCAACGTAATTAACATATGACACCGTATCCAGCCCCGTTTCTATCTTTCGTTGATACGGCAGTGGCAAGCGTGATAATGCGTCCACGTTATAATTATCTTTAGATTTTACGAATTCTATAGTGAAGTCATAGGCTGCTAACTTTGTAGCATATCTTTGCAATCTGCTTGCCGCTGTTTGTGGCAAACCATGCTTTGGACCAAAAATAAATGTCAGCGGTTTATGGTCTGTTTTTATGATAAAAGCACGACCATAAAGATATTGATGGTGTTTCATGACTCCACTTACGATTGCTAGCGCTTCTTTATCTAATTGACTATACCCGCGCTCCGCCGAATTCAACGTTCGCGATGCAAAACATATGGGACGTTCGTCGCCATTGGGATATCTATGCGATAACACACTACCAATGCCGTAAGAACTACTATCCACTGCTAAAACTAATGGAAGTTCTGGGTTGTAGTGTACTAATACTTTGCTACTTAAAATAGCCTTTTTAATTTTATTGAAGCTGTCGTCACAATCAGACGACCAAACCCACTCAACCATTTTTCGCAACAATTTATGTAAGGGATATAATATTGAACTTAGGTTAGATATAAACTTAGCGTAATAGTTCACCATGCCCAGGAAAGACCTAAGCTGTGAGACATCATTTGGCCTTGGCGCATCAACGATTGCTTTAATTTTGTTCTCATCCGGATGCAAGCCATGTTTATCTATTACAAACCCAACATAAATGATACTATCCTGCATAAATGAGCACTTATTTATATTAATTCTCAAACCGGCCTCACGCAAGCGACTCAACAATGCTTTTAAATTATTAATATGCTCAACACGGGACGCCCCAGTACATGCTATATCGTCGATGAAAACTGCGACTCCTTTGAGTCCTTTCACAGTTTCCTCCATAAACTTCTGAAACTTTTCCGGAACACAAGTTAAACCAAATGGTGTACGATTGTACACAAAAGTTCCTATATGTGTCGATATAGCAGTACAGGCCTGAGATTCCTCATCTAGCAATAACTGTTGATAAGCATGCGTGAGGTCAATTTTTGAAAACTGTTCACCTCCACTCAGTGCCGCAAACAGCTCCTCAATTCGCGGCAAAGGATAAGGTTCGCGCATAAGTTTCGGGTTAACCGTGACCTTGTAGTCACCACAAATTCGAATTTCCCCGTTCTTTTTAATGACTGGTACGATCGGTGTGCCATAATCAGAATAATCAACTTTCCGAATTATACCCTCAGCCTCGAGTCGTTCTAACTCCCGCTCGACAGGTTTACGTAACGCCAACGGTAAAGACCTAGCTTTGATAAATACTGGATTTTCATCCACCAACTTTAAGGACATTTTTCTCGTACAGGTTCCTAGTCCAGAAGCAAATACAGTCGGAAATTCTCGTTGTAACTGTTCCACTAAATTATTTTCATTTAATTTAAATAAGAATTCATCAATACAAATTTTATGAATGTTTAGTTTAGTAAGCCACGACCTACCTAAAAGCGGTGGTCCACCATTTTTAACAATGTATAACTTGAGATTTCCGGCTGTATATTCTCCAATAACAACATGAACTGACACAAATCCTACCGGATTAATGATTGAACCGTCATATGAATATAAAGAAATATCATTACTAATTATTTGTAAGTCACTAAACTTGTTATTATAACAGTCTAAACTTATAACTGATAACTTACTTCCAGTGTCCAGTTCAAAACTTATCTTTCTGCCATTCACCTGCGCCATCACTATGTACGGTTTGTCATTAACGCCGCGCACACTAAGATTTTTTAAATCACACGTTGATTCGTTATCACTATTTTCGAGATAGTTATTATGACCACGCCGCGCCTGTGTTGAAATGTCCTGGCTTGACTCCACACCTCGCCCTTTGTTCGATTTACACATTATTTTAATGTGACCCTTTTGTCCACATAAATCGCACGAATAATTTTTAAACCGACACACATCCGGACGATGGTTTCTGTCACACCTCCAACAAGCACGCTTTGAGCGCGATGCCACCGCGCTGCCCTCGGTAGACGAGCTGCCGCTGCCCGCAGTTCCACGCTCGGGCGCGGGCGGTTGGCCCGTCCGCCTTGCCGACGACGCCACTCGATGCACCGCCTCATACGGGACGCTCGCTGCGCCCGCCATGTTCGCACCGCTCGTCTGTGAGTGCCGCTCGGCCGCTTCCAACGCCAACGCCAATTCTACGGCTTTCTTGTATGTTATAGATGGTTCCGAAAAAATACGCGATCTCATTTCATCACTAGCCAAACCCGACACAAACTGGTCTCGTAGATTTTCCTCCAGTGTAGTGTTAAAATTACAGGTACTGGCCAGATGTTTGAGTGCTTGCAGATATTCGCTGAGAGATTCACCCATGTTCTGACGTCTTTGTCTAAAAACATGGCGTTCGGCAATTTCGGAACGTTTTGGTTCAAGATGGTCGCTCACAATGTTAACTAATTCTCGAAAAGTTTTGCTTTCTGGATGATTAGGTGCACATAAATCACACATTAAGTCGTAAGTTGCTGCTCCCACCAACGTCACTAACGTTGCAACTTGTAGCTCCGCTTTTATTTCGTTCAAGGTTATAAATTCCACGCGTCTAATATACGCCAACCACTTTTTACTTGTTAGGTCGAATTCTTCAATTTTTCCGATAGGCATATTGAATTACCTCACTGAAAATATGTTAACCACACGAATTTAATTGTTATCCTCGTCGCCAGTAGTGTTTTATAGATATTAATTACGGGAGCGAGCAATGATACTACAATTCCAAGTGACAACTGGTTTATTTTCATATACCCACATCAAAGTATAACATAAATACCCCACATTTATAACACAAGAACGGCTGAACCGATTTGGCAAAAAATTGGCGGGGAGGTAGCTTAAAACCAGGAGACATATAAAAGAAAGTCGTGTTAGTTAAGTCGGAACCACACTTACGTGGCGTGGCGCGGCGTGGCGCAGGATCCACCAATCAAACGACTCTGTTCCAATCTACGTCATAACGCAACGCGTTTTGTAGCCAATCAACTGCGTCAGAAAGCGCCACGACACGCCACGCCACGTAAGTGTGGTTCCGTCTTTACACTAATTATAACTCAAGAACGGCTGAACCTGTTTGGCTGAAAATTGGTGGGGAGGTAGCTTAGAACCAGGAGACATATAAAATAAAGTCTTGTTAGTTACACTATTTATAACTCAAGAACGGCTGAACCTGTTTGGCTGAAAATTGATGGGGAGGTAGCTTAGAACCAAGAGACGGACATAGGATAGTAGGGTAGGGTAGAGTAGGTAACGTAGGGTAGGGTAAGTAGTGAAGGGTAGGTAGCGTAGGGGAGATAGGGTAGGGTAGGTAGGGTACAGTAGGTAGAGTAGGGTAGGGTAGGTAGGGTAGTGTAGGAGGTAGGTTAGGGTATGTAGGGTAGAATAATGTTTGGTGTTTTATTGCAAAACAAAGTTTGCCAGGTCAGCGAGTAAATAATAAAACTATTTAACAAATGTTTTGTTTTTGATTTCACCTATTGTGACCCTACCAAAATAGGTAACAATTTTTCTCGTTCTTTGGAAGCTTTGTCTCTGTTCCGTTTATCTACTCATGTGCCTACAGCCACAGTAAAAATATATAAACAGTATGGAAACTACCTACCAACGTACGCACCGACGAGACCGCTCGGGCACTTTCGAGGTAATGTCAGTACTAAGTGCCGCTTTTGCGACGAGTGGTCACGGATGTTTGTGTTAGTGTGCCGTTTCGAGCGTTTGTAGGCAGTTTCCATACTGTTTTTATATTTTTACTGTGCTACAGCCTACTCCCTAATTCTAATAATAAACATCCTACTCCCTAATGTCCCAATACTAGGAATAAAGAAATTGTGAATATGGTTAATTAAGCACTACTCATCTATCACTAGCCCAATTTAAGGCTACATTCAATATTAGGTACTTACTTCCTAGGATGGTAATCCACAACTTTAGTACCAATAAAAATATGCAATATTTTGTTTTTTCCTGTATCACCTGAACTGCAGTGTGATAATAAATTGCGCATATAGGTGCTTCTTTTCAACATCCATTTCTTTTATCAATGTTAGTAGTACCCAATCTTGGCTGCCCTGAAATTGGCTACAATGGCCGCATAGTAGTAAATCATAAAAAAAACAGCAGCGGGGCATGCCTTGTACATTGGAAAGCCTTTGTTTGGCACGGTCAAGAAGATTTGGGAGTACTATACATTTATTAAGATTTCATAAAATGATGGCAAAACAACAAAGACTCATTCAATCCACACAACTTTTCCCACCTATATTTTAGTGGACTTCCAGTCTAAGCAGATGCAGCAGAGTACATTATGTGTAAGAGTACCCCTTGAAGATCTTACAGGTAAGAGTAAATACTTACTCCGTAGCCGTAGCAGACTTCAGCTGTGGCGTCATGTTGGATGGCGTGACCGCTGGAGCCGTGTCAATTGAACCTGGCGGCAGGGTCAGGTTCAACTTGTTCTTCGACATTTTACTCATCTTGGATAAGTAATGTCTACTGCTTTAACCCATGAAATGTCCTTGTTTTTGTCTCAGTTGGTAGCTAAAATGTTCAAGATAGATAGATAATCCTTACTATGATGTATAATTCAAATATAAACTTCAGAATATAATAATACAAATGTTGGTTTATATTGATTTTGAGCAAGTATTGCTTGTCTGAAATGTGTGAATTACAATAAAGCAACCTACATTATGCCAAAAATTAAATGACATTTTGAAATTTGATTGAATATATTATTTATAGATAACATTTTGAGAAAACAGGAGACATTTTAGCATAAAAGGTAAAGGTCAGTTAGATCTTTTAAAAATAGAGATGACTTTGAAGATGTTCACTAAACTGACACTTAAATCAATAACACCATGAAAAATTAAAATGGAACTGCTAGAATGTTTTATTACAATGTTAAGGCCAATACAATCAAAACAAGTGTAAGCTTTTAGCCCTGGGGTGAATAAAGGCGAAACACCTGCTGTGGTGAATTGAATTACAATTAATCAAATAACAAAGATACTGAATCATTCTTACGTTTCAAAACAAAAATGTTGCTGAAATTTGATTTCGCCGTGTAGTTTCTTATCAAGCGGTATAAACGAAACGAATCCACGAAAACGTAGTAATACTCTATATACATCTGCGCAATAGAATGTAACAAATAATACATGAATTTGTGATCCAAAATTAGCCAAAAAATAACAGCGCAGTGACTCAGGCTCCGGCTGAGTTGTTGAAAGGGTGTAGGCAAGAAAAAAAATTGTAACTACAATACACTTACAGGTTTACGAGACTTAATTCCTTCGTCACTGCATTTCTTTCACCGCTGAAGATCACGTTAATAATGAATACTATAATACTTGTTTAGAAAAATAAAACAATGCCGCAATTATAATTTACAACGATCGAAAAACGATAGAGATAAATCGGAATACCAAGTTAATGTCAAACTATATTCCTTGATGTCAAACGTCAGCCAGCGAGCAACACGACAGATAATGAAAATTACTGACAGAAGACAGAATCAGTGTTGCCAGTGACAGATAGTCAAATGTTACATGATACATCTCAAAAAGTTACATTTTCATGAGAAAAGTTGCATTACCTTATTTTATGTGTAAAACGACACTATAAGGCTTGCGATTCCCGACACATTGCGATTTTTATTCGTGCGAATATTTGTCCGCGTACCGTATCTAACTAACACGCACTGCTGATAAAATTAAAGTTCAAAATGTTCGCGCGAATTTTATCCGCGCCGCGGTGCGGTGGTTTCTGTGGCAAAACACAGTTATGCGGTATTATTTCCACGCGAATTTTTTACATATATACTATCCCATATATCGCAGAATAGGCAGCAAAATTCGCGCGAATAAAAATCGCAGTGCGTGCTAAGCCTAATACACTCACTCGCTCGCTGAAGTAAGCGGGATGGAAGATTTAAAAATGTACGTGAGAGAATGAATAAGCAAAACTTAAATTTGTGTGTCACATAATCAGGTGCGACAACACGTCGAACGAAAACTTCCTTAGATGCGTTCCATTTCACGATTATTTTTTGTTTTTTGGAAAATATTTCGATATTTTTATTAAGTCCTATAAGTTACATTTTGAGTCGTGTTACATGAAAAGGCCAAAAATTACGTAAATGTAACAAAAGTTACGTTCTGGCAACGCTGGACAGAATCACGGACAGAATTGACAGACCACAGACTACTTAGAGATACTACGTATTGACAGACTAATAAAAGAAAGAAGCTAAAAAAATATCACAGATAATATATAATGAAGAACGAATGATAAGACCAAGCAATGTGAATAATTCAGAGATTCTGAAACCGAAATAAGAATTGTTGTAAAAAGAGACAATTAACACAACACACTTTATAATATATATAAAAACCCGGACCTAAACTAAGATCTCATCAAACTAAAACTCAGATTGAGGTCACAGAAGGACCACAGATACCTAGCCAAAGAAAAGGATTGAAATAATCCTCAGATGTATTTTGCTAAATTTTGCCTGCTCCGCGTTGTTCTTCCTATTTAAAATATCTAACCTTTAGGAAAAATAACGCTTCACCATATCTGACTAGGATATTATAGAATCTGTGCTCACCATTTACATGGTTCAACAAACAATGGCCAGCCGCCAGACCGATCACTCACTGCACTGCACTCAGCGAAATTCGCAACGGTAGATTTTTTTATGAGGCCCCACAAGTCAATGACCATTACGCGTCAATGGAAATACTTCGTATTGTCGGATAGATAATCGTGTTTTGCTCGCTTTACACACACAGTATAGATAAATCATCTTGAATGCTTTATACATAATTACTTCACATTAACTTCTTAGGATTAGTATAAAAGACTCCGGCCGTCTATTATAATTATTTATAAAAAAAAATACTATGTTTAGCATTGTTTAATTCAAATTTGAATTTAGAATCTTATAATCTGTTGCTACACAGTAGTTTTATTTATAAGACCCAACATCGTTATTCGTCTCTAGACCGATTTGGCATTGGTCTGTTTACTGACTTTGCAAAGGCCGAATTATAAAAACAAAGAAATCAGGTAAATCAAAGAATTAGCTGCTATAAATCAATATGTTTAATGAATAATAATTATCTATAACATACATACTTTGTCCATACTAAGCAGAATTCTACTGATATTTACAGCATAGGCATTTCAATACAAATATTTATATGTAGTACTCATCATTACAATAACATTATTATCATTTAGAACTATGTATCAGTCTATGATTTGATCGCACCATCATAGAAATATAATATAACAAATTCCAGTATGAAATAGGCCAAGTTGGTGTTACATACATGCATATTTTGGGTATTATCTTGCAGCAAAAGATGCAAATCATACGGCCACAAGAAAAAGTACTACAATCAGTTGGACAACACATCCCTGTCCCGTTTTGTACTGGAGCCATTATAAAATATACGAGATTAGGAAACAGAACTCTTAAGTAAAGCCAATAGCAATAACTTAAACAAAAAATTACTTTTATAATTTCAAATCTAATTAAAACTTAATTTCATACAAACCACAGATTTATGGCGATTTTAATTTTGTCAAAAACATGTTAATACCGGGCTGGTTCTTTTTTGTTTCAGGAACTATCTTTTTAGTTTCAGATTTAGGAGTTTTGCTTTCCTTTTCTTCTGTTTTAGCTTTTTTCTTTTTGTCTTGTTTAGGGCTTTTTGGCTTTGGCTCGCCGTCTGTTGTTTCTTTTGGCGCCTTCTTCTTTTTGACCTTTTTCTTCTCTGTTTCTTCAGGCTCACTGGCTGGTTGTAATAATGGTGTTGGGTCATTCATGATCATAGACAATTTGCCAAAGTAGTTCCACAGTGCGTCAACGCATTTCTCTGGTTTTCCGCCGTCAGCTGTTTCCCAAAGCAAGCCGTACATTCTAGGTTTCAGTTTCTCTGTTGGCTTCTTCATTTCAGACTCGAATTCGTCTTCTAAATGTTTCAGTCTTTGTTTTTGTGTTTCCGGTGAGAGGGACAACATGTCATCTTCTTCCATTGTTGCTTCCTGTAAAGAGAAATATTAAATTTATTCACCAATATGAACCAAGAGATGTAAATATAAAGAATAAATAGTAAAGTATGACTGCACCTCGACAAACATCATAAACACCAGAAACGCATTTTAGAATGTTGGACACCGCCGCCAAAATTTCTTTTCATAACTATGGCAGTGGTGGCCCAGTGGTACCGGCCGCAACTTAATTGTTTTAAAAGTAGGACTTCATGTCAAAAAATCGGCCCCCCTGCCAACCTGACAATGCTCTAGCTAGTTCGATTCTAACCAACAAAATGCAGAATTATTTTACCACGGCCCAATACGATAATAACCTCGTCACTAAGATATCCGTGCAGCAAGAACATGGCGTTATCGACCTCGTACTCGTCGGCGTCCAGTTCTTCGTCATAACTCTCGTCTTATCCTAACACTCTCATCTACATTACATACTGGCTCAACGCTAAGATATCCGTGCGGCACGAACATAGCGTTATTGACCTCGTACTCGCCGGCGTCCAGTTCATCGTCGATACTCTTGCCGTATGAAAACCGTCAGATCTACATTATAAACTAACCTCATCGCTAAGATATCCGTGCGGCACGAACATGGCGTTGTCGACCTCGTATTCATCCGCATCCTGTTCGTCATCACTGCCGGCAGCGCTGCCGTCGATGCTTTCGCCTTCTTGTTCTTCCTCCCATTCCTCGTCGCTATCAGCTTCGTAGTCTACTTGTTTCTGGAATTGTTTTATTTCAAGTTATAGTCATTGTCACATAACAGGCACCAGTCTCTCACCAAGTTATACTCTGGGTAAACTGCAAGGCAAAGCATGAAAGGAACTTTGTGAAGAGCAAATAAACGTTTTACATTATTATTATTTATATTATTGCGTGTATAGCTAAGGAGTGGAATTCCCTGCCGGAGTCTGTGTAACTACAAACTGGAGGTCTTTAAGTCAAGAGTATATAAATAACTTCTAGGTAAACTTGCTGTACCATCAACCACATCATTGCTTACCATCAGGTGAGATAATGGTCAAACACGGTTGACAAGAAGAAACGGTGCATCAAATTGCAGTGCCAGAAGAAGGCAAAACACTTCAACAATAAAGGTTTGCCATGCATAACCACCATGATGCAGCCATCATTGAGAAAAGTAGAAACGCGGATTTCGACATCATGTGTTATTAGTTAACACTTTTGTAGCAGAATCAGTGTAAACCAATAACTGCCAGCTTTTTGATATAGTATAATTTTTCCTTGACTAAGAACATTGCAATACAGGTCAAAGCTTTAGCATTTTTAATCACACTTTTTTGGCTTAGTAGGTGGCCACGTTTATTGCAGCATTGGAGAAGGATAAACGGACATTTAGGGCACTCCAACAAACGGCAAATAGTCTGAACAGGAGCACCACACTCTCACTGTGCTTGCTAAGCTTAATATAATCTATGCATACAAAACTACTGCATTTAATACACACCTCATCCTGACCAAAGGGTCGCCGAGGCCGAACACTGGCGCTCTTTTTACGCCAAGTGCCCCAATATGGCGGGCGTCGGTTCTCGTGGAAACTAAACAGCTTCGGTCTGAGCTTCTCACGCTGGGCTGGCTCGCAAGTTAAGATCTCACCCGCATCGTCTGGCATGGGCAGTTCATCCTCTGTAAAAGAAATACGTTATATAGATTGAATGGATAGTGCCTTGCAGTCATTGGCTATGGTACAAGAAGATCAAATGTTGGATAGGTGTGTGGGTTTTCCTGGAATTAATATTTGCATAATATTAACCTGTGATGTGCCTAGTATTATTATTGTTATATATTAATGTTCAAGCTTAATAAAGGACAGTATTTACTCAGCAACGACTCGTCTCACTTGTCTCCCAAGTAGAATTTCAAAAGTCGTGATAGAAAATGGGTTCAACAAACTCTAAGGAGGAAGTGGTCATCGCCCAAACTGCTGGCGTTGGGGCCAATACAGCTCTTACAGAACAAATACACACCACATGAATTAGTGTTCGGCAAGCGATGTATACTATATTGTTTTTTCTCCCCAGTCACAATGGAGGAAAATAAATTATTAAAAGTAGCTGTAGGTTAGTCTAGCAAACAATTTATTTATATGGTTATCCTCACACTGGAACACCTTGCAGCAATTACACCAATGGCCACCACAACTTTATAATAAACTAACTAAAAGTCCAGGTTTCCTCACGATGTTTAGGATAGGATAAATGGACCCTTTTTGGCACTTAGAATCGCATTTCGTCCGTTGTGCGTGCAGCCCTTCTCTCTGTGAGAGGGAATGGGCCGTAATCCACCATGCAGGCCCAGTGCATGTTGGTGGATGGCACATGTCTTCGATTTTTTGGTTCTAAGACATGCCGGTTTGCTCACGATGTTTTCCTTCACCGTTTTGAGAGCAGTGATGATGACATAATTTACACAAAGTAAAGCACCTGCCTGGGTTCGACCAACAACCTACAACTTGTAAGTCGAGACCGTTACCACTGGGCCACAATTGCTCTCTCCTCACGATGTTTTCCTTCACGTTAGTCAGTGATGTCCAAGATAAACTCAGAAAGTACATATGAATTGAAAAAGACAACAACAACACTTGTGTAGTAGAAAATGCTTGAACAGCAAACTTTCTACTGGAAAAAATTAATAAGTTAAACTTGAATTCTATAATTGAAAGGTGCTGTACTTACCAACAATCATAACATCATCATCATCATCATCTTTATCACTTAATGGCCACGTCTTCCCACTTGATAATGGCTTACTTGTCCCATTCTTCAAACACTTCAAATACAGCCCTTTTTCTGTAACCTTTTGTGTTTTAATATAATTAACTAAATCCTCCTTTTTGTCATCGCTCAAGTCCACTCTGACTAACGGAGCTAAACGCATGTCGTTTTTAATCATGAAGTTTGATAACATGTTAGTTTTGCTGATGCATGCTTCGGCAGCTTGTTCCTTGTCAGACTTCTGCTTTGGAACGAAGAAGTTGACAAATGCTTCAGCTGCTTTCTTCTTTTTAAGTTCTTGTTCTTGCTTCTCTAGTTCTAAAGCTTCTTGCTTCTTGCGTTTCTCTTCTTCTCTAGCTTCCTTCTCCTTTTTCTTTTGTTCCTCTTTTTCTTCACGTTCCTTGCGTTTCTGTTCCTCCTTCTCTTCTCTTTGTTCTGGAAAATATAAGTAAATTACCTACTGGTAAACTATTTATGAAAAGTCACAGAGCTCCTAACAAAATTTTGGTCCTTATTCAAGTTTTTACAGCAGCTCTGATTGTAATCTTGATTGTCTGTAATCCTTTTACAAATACACAGATTTTACAAAGTTTGTTTTTGTTACTGTTACAGCTCCGTGTCACATTAGATAATTACAACTGGTCCAACCATGAAAATTATGTCCTATGATGAGAGATTGCCTGCAAGTTTCAACAGCCTACAGATAATAGTTGTGGACCTATTAGTTAATATTGAAAAAAAAAATTAAAGATATTTCACTCACTCTTCTCTAACTCCTTGGCTCGATCCCTGTCCTCTTTCTCCTTTCTCTTCTGTTCGTCTTTTTCCTCCTTTTCCTTTCTCTTAGCCTCTTCCTTTTCCTCCCGTTCTTTTTTCTTCTGATCTTCTTTCTCTTGTCTCATTTTGGCCCTTTCTTCTTTCTCTTGTAGTCTCTTCTTTTCCCTTTCCTGTTTTTCTTTTTCCTTTTCCTCTCGCTTTTTGGCGAATTCCATTTTTCTCTGTGCCTGCAGATTAAATGAATTAAAATTTTATATTATTAAAAATAAAGACTTTTATTTAAAAAAACTTATTGGTTTAATTTAATACCTAACTTATTCCTACTATTAGTTATGATGGAACTGCTAAGGTACATCCATCTCATGTATGCATGCATTAGTTCACAATGAAATAACATTTCATAATGTTTGTTTAGGAAGGTAAACCTTTACTTAATTTATTTCCATTTTTTTATATTTTACAGAGGCACACTCAAAACTATTTTTATCTGTTTAAGAACAAGAGTTTAACCTGCAGTGGGACAAAACACCAGGATTTTTTTTACTATATAAAATAAAATAATAATTTTCAAAATCAAATACGAAATTATATTTTAAATAACTTAGCAGTTTAAGGTTGAGAATGTAGTTTTTAATATAAACTCAGACCAGTAGAAATATTCTTTTAAGGTTAATATGTGTATGAAAAAGAGACTAACAATATAATCAATCTGCCTTGTCTGTTTACCCAACTATTTTAGTGTCAGCTTCCAGTCTAACTAGTTAGAGCTGAGTACCAGTAAGATTATTTTAATATTTTGATTATGAAGATGTTCATAGCATGAGAAAAATAATCATTGAATTAATGCGTACCTGCTTTGGTGTTAAGTTTACAGAAGATGTAGACTCATTTAGAGACACATCACCCTGGCTGTTAGTGACCGAGGAACTCCGACTAGTCTTCGGAGTCTGTTTCGGTGTTGTCGATGTAGAACGGACAGAATCATTAAGCTTGGAGCTAGATGAATCTTTAGAGTTATTATTCTGCTCAGACTTAGTTTTATTTCGGGAGCTACTGCGTTTTGGTGTGGTCTGTTCACCTTTTTGCAAGGGTGTTTTTTTCCCTTGCTTATTTGATTTGCTGTTATCTTCTGTGGATTCTTCAACAGTGGAAGTGTCTTTGTCTTCAAGATCTTGGGTCATATCTTTTTCTTCATCATCATCATCATCATCATCATTGTTAGCAGTAACATCATTTTCAGAGTCATCCATCTCAGTAGCTTTGACATCATCAGGGTTATTTGAATCTTCTAAAACAACTATTTCATCATGAGCCTTGCTATCCTTTGTGTTACTGATTTTATCTTTAGGTGATGTCTTTGTTGATTCTTTTTTAGATTCAGTGTCTTCAGTATCACTTTTAGAGCCATTTACCTGAGTAGAAGGAGCATCATCTACGTCCATCATCTCTGTGTCGGGTTCTTTATTGTCAGCATTCTGAGTACCACTTTCAACATCCAAAGTTCCATTACTAATAGTTTTTGAGTTCCTTTTGCCACTTTTCTTCTTCTTCCCCTTTTGAAGTTTCTTTTTCCAAGCTGTGTCCACTAACTTGACGAAAGGATTCATAGATTTATCTTCCTTTGGCGGGTTTTCACCACCTCTACTGTCATCGTCGCTAATTACAACTGCTTCTTCAACTAGGTCATTTTCTTTACTGATTTTCCCAACTTTTGTAACTGATTCCGTGTCGGGAGATGAAAGCTTTCGCTTCCGCGATTGTGGTTCGGCCGGCTTTGGAGATACATCACTAATGAGCTTGAAGGGAAGTCTGGCTTGCTTCAGCTTCTTTTTTGACGGAGTTATCTCTGTTTTCTCCGGCGACTTACTGGGTTTCATGTTTAAACGCAAAACTTAACTATAATATAACATTAAATAAGATTCTAAGGTCTGAAAACACTTACAAACAATACAAAATAAATACAACAGTTTCAACAATACACGATGAACTTTACTTTTGACAGTATTTGACAGAAGTGAGAAAACGCGGGAGTTCAGCGTACGTTCAAAAACTGGATACTAAATAAAAACTGGTTTCATGGAACCAAATGAATCATATAAAAATAAATCGGTGATCTCAAACATCTAAATAATCACTATTCCATCTAACGATAATAAATAATAACGCATTGTTAATATATTATGTTTATTGAATGATTAAATTTATTTTATTGAGTTTTAATTTTTATAGATATAAATCACAGTTGTGTAAATAATAAAATGTTCAGAATCAGAACGAACCTGAATAATAGCACATTGCGTTCCATTTTACGCTGTAGCGGCCCATAAAACAGAAATAAATTTACCATTACAATAATATATATTATATTGTATACTTTATTGTACACCACAAAATAAAAAACATACAGAACAAAAATTTTCAAAAACAAAGTGTACAATGGGCGGTTTTTGTAGGTAAGAGATTGCCCTGTTGGCACAGGGCAATCTCTTACCTGAGAGAACCTTTAGTATAATATTATTAGTAAATAATGACTGAATTTTTTTAAGGTTCTTGAGAACCAATGACTTTTGAGAATTGCAGCGATATCACCAGCAACTCTAACAGCTACTGGCTTAACCATGTGATGTCATTTTCGTAATCGCCATCGAATTTGCCGGAAACTATTTCCACTGCGTGTGGACGATACTTCATTGTGTTATGGCACAGATATTATAATACTACAGTAGTTAAGGTACTATACCTTCATGGGTAAAACCTTCGATCGTTCCAATTAGTTTTCTCTGTCAACGTTCTAATGGGTCCGCGAGACGATCAAGTGCATCAAGTCGCACGAGATTGACGGTTTCACTTGATGGGGGACTTGACGCCCATTGAAAGTGTCGTCAAGTCCGGTCAAGTGCGCACGCCACAGTCGCCTCCCGATCTGTACACATTATCTCAAATTATCAGTTAGTATAATACATTTTTCTCCTGGTTCTATATTTAATATATATAAAACCAGATTAATATTATCTATTTATATTTTTCTATGTAATAATCCAAAAAATGGTGTAAAATTGTGTTGTGAGTGGTTGTGATAGTACGTGGTGTCCAAAAGGTGATATAAGAATTCACGCGTAGTTGTTTAAATCGTGATTTCTGACACTGAATCATTGTAAACGTATTTCTTTGTATTTTCACTTGATTTTCACATAATTTTCTCTTAAATCGATGAACCAGTCTTTTCAAAATAATTGTAAATGATAACTATGTCAAGTTCAATACATCTACATTGAATTTCATTGATTTTGTGCAATTTAATTTGTTTTGTTTACATGAAGTCGTACTGCTGTAGTGTGACCATATTGAGGGTTTATCTGGGACAAAATTATTCTACGAGCTAAATTGATGGGCTAACTTAGAGAAAATAACATAGAAAACATATATATTTACTGTCTCTCAAGATACAGGTTGCCCTAGTTTGAGAGGCAGGGTTCATTACTCAAAATGGTTGCAATGAAATAATTCTTGCAATATAGCTGTACGTTAACTGTAATGTAACCTTTCTTTTTGCACCAATAAACATTTTTATTATTTTATTATTATTATATATATAAGTATGTCGTATCACAATATTTTACTTCTCTGTTGCAGGAAATGTTTAACCATCCCACCACGGACTCCATTGATTGTAATGATTTGCATGAAACTGAGATAGTAAAGCAAATTGCTAATTCGTGTTTTTTAATGCGTATACGTGCTCACTTAAAGAGCCATAAAGAAAATATGTTCAGTGATTTACGTGATAAGAGACAGAAACTACACAGAGCAATAATATTTTGTCATGTATATTAAATAGAAAAGTTATAATACATGATTTTAATTCGAAAAGTGTTTTTGTTACCTTTTTGTTTTTTTTAAATATATTACCGTTCCTATTATAGTCCCGCATAATATACGTAATATCAATGATATTCAAATAAACAGATACGTTATACACTCACAAAACAATTGAAAAAAGTGTTCCGCGCAGCAGCGGCAGCGCACATACACACTTTTCATTCATCTGACATTTCACTACAATGTCGAAAGGGATGGCTTGATAAAACAAACAAGAAAAAAAGAGACAGCTAGTGTTTGTCACTTGCGTGTGAATGTAAACAAACATTATTCTGACAACCAATGTTTTTTTCTTTTTGTAACCTCCAAATATCAGAAAATTAGGAAAAAAAATTGAAATAAATTAGTAAATTGAGGTGTATTGCGTATTTACATATGGTATGAGATCCCTTCTGTTTTATGTAATTTGGTATTATAATTGGTACACTTTCTAAATACACACGATGGCATGTTTTTAATTTTGTTTTTGTTTCAACAAAGCGTATCGCTCTTCGCCATGCGTGACATAAACTAAAGACTAAAGGTTACAATTGTCTACTATTCGAGTCTTCACAATGCGCGTGCTTATAACATATCTGTTTATTTGAATTTGAATATCATTGCGTAATATTAAAAATAGCGCACGAGTTATAGGTCTACCGGAATCTCATGGCAAATGTGGAAATAAAAAATTGTTGTGTGCAATACTGGGGAAATTGGATTAATGATCTTGATACTGTTTAATTTTAATTTATGTCTTTAGTATTAATGAACATGAGGTACCTATATTATAGTAGTCACAGCGGATCTTTGTGTCTTTGAACTTGGTCCTGCCTACCATTGCGTAAGAAACAGTTTGTCATCGAGTATACTGCATAGAGTAAGCGAGATAGGACGATGTGACATACATAAGTGAGTGAAAGAGACAGTTATACAATGCTATCTTCACCTTCAACATTGACACAAAAATAGCTACAGCGCGGGGTCTTGCAACCAATTCAGAGACACAAAGATCCAATGTGAGTATTATAGGTATGTGTATGAATAATGTTGTTATACATAGGGTTCTTAACATAGGAAAAATAAATCAATTGAATATTAATTTATGTACTAATTTATTATATATCATTTAAATCATACTAATAACTTAAAACCTCATTCAGAGCCCCTAGCACAAGTTTCTGACGTTTTCGTATCGTCATCGTGACATTTTACCAGACGAAAACGTACTCGATGCTGCGACAAGTTATTTTGGCAGCACGAGTTCAAAAAAACGTCTTGCGACAACTCGGAAGTAGTAATTGAACTATGGTTATTTAAGGCCGAGAATCCAATAGCGTTTGGATTGGTTGGTAGTGAATGGTGCGTTCTGAAAATAGAAGACAAAAACGGGTAACTTTGTCTTAAATAATTTAGAGACTAAAACTGAAAAAATGTTTGTTATAAATACACGTTAAAACATATTTAACATTTTTATTAATTCTATTTTTTAATAAGTCATTGAAAATTTCAGTTTATTGGCGTTTTAATTTTTGATAAATTTTTCGGTTTTGAACGGTCCCGTACATGACGTTTGACAATTGTCACTTAATGTTTGACGGTTTCCTTCAAATTACAAAAATATAAAACCGTTAGCACACTGATGCAAACGCGTGTAGATGCGAAATTCACCCGACGCGACCTGCGAACTCAGTTATTAGTAAAAGTAGGTATTTTGCACGTCCACACCGAAACTTTCAATACCTAATTATACGTAATTATTAATGGCAACAGGGCCCATAGAATAACTTAACCTAAATACATATTATATTCATAGTATTACAAACAATATAAACTTAACAAAATCAAAATAATTTATTTCAACTAAACCATTTAAAGACATTTTTGAATAGTCAAACAAAAGATGAATCTAGTTGCACATTCGCAAGCCTCAGTAAGTCTCTATGGAGAAGAACGAGCAAAAAACTCCACGGACACTCTTTGCCATCAATAAAGTTCAATTATAAGTAGGTATTTGGTTACAGGAAAAATACATAGATATGTGAGAACGATGTAAAACAGCTTATACCTATGTTAGTAACACAATAACAACAGTTAGTAACACATTTAAACAAACAAAGATTTAACAATTACACACAGGCAACCATCATTGCTTCAGTATTCCAGCTGAATTCAATACAACACAGCCTGTCAGCAATCATGCCCAGAATGCTAGATATAATAAATATACCTACCTAACTTGGTGAACAATCACCATGATTTTCTACTTAATCGTTCACATTTTACGCATAATAATATTATGTATAAAAATATATTTAAATTAATATATGAATAAATAGATTACAAAAATGTATTCATCGGTTGGAGGATTTGATCACTTTTTATTAAATTTTAAATGCCGCGCGGTTTATGTGTAGTACCGCATTGCTTCTCGGTGTGAGCAGACCCTAAGGTGTAAACCTCTATTATTGTTTATTGTCATTTCAAATAATGATTTTAATTTACCAGCTTTTAGATTAAAATCTGTTCCGTACGACGGTTCTGTGATTTTAGAATGAATAAATCCCAAAAGAACTTGTTTTACTCGGTTCATCATCATGGTGAACTTCATAAAGAAGCAAACAAGTAAGTTTATTGCACAGATTTATACAATTATGCAAAATGCGCTTCATCCGCTTAATCCCATGAGGTATCCTGTAGTAAGAGGCGGGCCTATTGCCGTGCACAGCACACAGAGTGAGACTCCGGGTTGCCACTAAGAAATTCCTAATGGAAAGGTCCAATAACACTGCACGACCAACAATGTTGTATTTAGTTTCAGAATCCTTGTATTTTATTCTATATCAACTTCTTTTACCAACAGGAGATGACAAGTAAAATATTCTTGGTACTAGCCAAAAGCCTTTCTCGAAACCGCAACAATATTTACCAGCATTGCCACTAAGAGAAGACAAGCCATGCCGATCGCTTGCACCACCGTCTACAAGACTGCAGCCGTGATGTCTTCAAAGCCCACGGCAAACTATACGACTCTTTGTGCAATAATGATATCCAACGAAGGAATTGGGGGCATATTTTATAACTTACGACATTAAACAGTATCTACATATTTACAACCGTTTTGGTACAAATGCTCTTCATGCTATTTCAAGCGTTTGGAGCAGCTATGAGCTATGGTTGGAATCTTACATGCTCTACCGATTCATTATGATGAAAACAAAGTTACAAGAACATTATATAATACAAAGTTTTGTTAATTAAATCTGTATTTTATTTAATCAATGCATTATGTAGATTCATGATCAGCCCATAAAGTTTTTACTGCTACACCTAGCGGTAGGAAGGGCAGGCGTTACCTTTCAGAGATTACCTTGTACAAATTTAGCAAAAAAAAAATGTTTGGAATAGGAAGTACCTATGTGTTATGTAATTTTGAATGATAGATTGAAGAACGATGATGAGATAGGGAAAGATGTAATAAGACAACGTTGTGGTTTAAACAAAGATGTATTATCTGAAAATTGTAGGTATGCTGAGATGGTTTGACCATCTTGAGAATATAAATAGAGAGATAGAGATAAAGATACTATTTAGACGTACCCAAAGGGTAAAAACGGGACCCTATTACTAAGACTTCACGATTCGTGTCTGTCTGTCACCAGGCTGTATCTCATGAACCGTGATAGCTAGACAGCTGAAATTTTTACAGATGATGCATTTCTGTTGCTGCTCTTCCAACACATACTAAAAACAGAATAAAATAAATATTCGGGGCTTTTGCTTATCTGTCCTTCTGCTGCAGTAGGGCTCCCATACAACAAACGTGACTTTTTTGCCATTTTTTGCGATAATGGTACGGAAATCTTCGTGCGCGAGTCCGACTCGCACTTGGCCAGTTTTTAAAGAAATTTTGTGATGAGTTCATGTCGTATAATTACGTAACTTGAAAACATGATTTTTGTTTATAGGGATATTTCAACGATTTTGGTGTCAAATGAAAAGTCCTTGAGGAAGGACACGTTTACGCGATATTCGCTTATTCAATGTAAAAAAAGAGTACCAAACCGGAATTTTTAACCCCCGCCGGAAGAAGAGGGGTGTTATAAGTTTCACGTGTGTTGCTGTGTTGGTGTGTATCTGTATATCTGTGTACCTGTGTGTCTGTCTGTGGCATCATAGCGCCATGAACTCCACTGGCATTTCAAAAACTTGTATCTATGTAGTTTTATGTCATCTCTCTCCATCAAAATGGTTCTTTTTCATTGGCATTTAACATATTCAAAACCAATCTCTTTATGTATAAAGTCTGTAAAAAATAATAAAATGTATCATCTTACTTAAAGTCATTCATCATCATCAGTCTATTTAAACTTTTTTTTTATGTAAGTTTTATGGCCTGGTTGCTAGGACCTTTTAGCCACGTCTTTGGAAAGAGTTCTGGATCTTATATTTATTCTTTAGTATGCATTAGAATGCGGATGTAACAGATTCTAATGTTTTTTGGAGTATTTGGCAGCAAATTGTATAGAGTCAGTCTTCCCAGTAAGCTTTATAGAGGCAGTCAATACTACAATAAAATACTCCGCTCCACTATCCCGAGATCGCTTCTGTCAATGATTTTACAAATTGTCCAGTTGCGTAGACAGTTGAGACACAAAACTACACCAATAATATATCACAATATCCACTAGAAATCAATTTGCAAATAATATTAACAGCCACTGAACTTCACTCGACAAAATCCCGCCAAAAACTCCCGTCTATATACACGTCCTACTGCAGGGCGCAGATTATTACTTATTATTTTTCTTACGTCAAAGATTCTCAATCTCCGTTAAAATCAATATCTTGTCGAAGAATTAGTAACAGTTACATTACTGTTGCCATTTCCTTCCGGCCATCATTCGATGTGCCCTGACCTACGATTTACCATATAATAGTAATGTAAAGAAATAAAAATTAAGTAAGAAAGGTAAAAAAATCTGTTTTATTTACATAATATAATACATAAGTACAGTATTATTTATAAACTAATATTAGAAATAAAATAAGAATAAAGATATGTACATTTACGGGGCGTCAAAAAATTCGTCCACATCGCTGTCAACAGGAAAAGTGCCCAGAAGGCTGGCAGCATTGCCACGTTGGATGGCAATGCTGATTCTTTGGCCAAAAAAAAGGCCAGCCCTCTGGTCTCGAGAAGAGTCGACCAACCGTTTGGCGATATCCCGAAATAATATGTGAGCACTCGGACCCCATGGACCTAGTGTTTCAACCCCAAACGGCTCAAACACATAATTACCAATTAAATTGTTGTATTTGCGCCGTTTGAGGTTTTCAGCACCTGCAGCAGCCGCCCCAGCGCAGCCCACCGTGCTAGGAAGATGGGATGGTGCAAGGGTGTCGACGCAAGTTGCATCCCACACCAAAGACCTACCCAACTTCCAAGGCATTATGGTCATACCATCTGGTCTCTTCCCATCGACGCGTGCCAGGCCATTGGGTTCTAAGACAGCTGGCACCCCGGCGGTGGCAAGAGCACGACGGATGAGATCATTAATGCTAGCGTGCCGCGCAATCCGACCTGCACTCTTACTACAAGATAGGCCATGGTGACCGAGGCAGTCGACTGCTTCACCGCATTGACAGCAATGTGGAGCCCCACAAGGAGCGCCCAATCGCAGGCATGTAGCGAGTCGGAAGGTTGTGTCACCTAGCATAGTACCTATGTTAGGCGACGGTAGTGCCTGAAGCCAGAGGCCCGACTCCCACTCACCCACAGCCAGCAGGCGGGCACGCTCAGCAGTATTGGTAGACGTATTAATAAGGTTATTCCGTACCAACCTGCAGAGCGGCTCATCCCACTGCCTCTGGGAAAATAGGTTCTCGGGCCGATCCGTATCCGGGCAAGCCACTTTCCAGGTGTCCTCTGCGTCTGTCAAGCACGGCACTTCGGAGTCAACCAGGGAAAGAGCTAAAATTTTTCTAGTTAGCTTTTCAGTGCTGTGGACAGAAGACAGGAACGCTGGTAAGCTTACACTAGAAATTTTGCGGACGCCGAGGCCACCAAAACCGGCCAAGTGCGAGTTGGACTCGCGCACGAAGGGTTCCGTACCATAGTAAGAAAAATATAAAATAAACTAAAAGTATCAAAACAAGTCAGTCCAACTTACCGGTCCACTCTACGACGCACTTTAAAATCAAAGATTGAGTTTGATTTACGCCTTCTTCTTCCCTTATTTTATGATACACATTGAAAACAATATGTCTCACTTGAGATCGAAGTGGGTTTTTCGACATTTTCACAAAAATAACAAATTTTCAAGATAATATCAATAAATTTCAGCAGCGGTTGACACATCAAGTACTTTGATTTGATAGGTGACAATTGACATTGCCATATGAAAATCAAAATTTAAAAAAAAAAAAATGCCATGAGTTTCTGGTAGACCTATAAAAATACACTTTAACACCCTCCTTACTACTCCTGCTCCTTAACACTGAGTAACCCAGAAATCTGAAAAAAAACAGCTGTTCATTATGTTTCATTATTCAACAAAATTAATGAAACATCTGATTTCTTTCATCAGCCAAATTTACAAACTCCGAAACATCCAAACTTTTACACTTCAACAACAACAGCTTCTTTCGTAATTTATTATACGCATGCATAATTATCATGATCTATGTAATCTTTAGGGGCTTGGTCTTAGTATTAATGAGATGTAGATAAATAAATATTATTGAAAACCACTAAATGGACAGCAACAATTATAGCGATGTCCTGGGAAAAAAAAATATTAAGGTTACTCTACTTAGACAGAGAGGGTCTGCCCACAGAGAGCGAGATAGTGATACATAGGTTTTGCTTCAAGTAGGTATTCGAAGTGTGGTCTCCATCTTTATCTATACCTTCATGGTATTTAGGTACTTTGAATTCTTTGATGTTGCGGCCACCTGGCGGCCACAAATGAAAAAAGCTTGTCAAGTCGCGTCAAGCGCAAGCGCATACAGTGCCGTCGGTAGCGTCATGTGTGCGCGGTAAACGATTAATATTCGCTACAATCATGTAGACATTAACAAGTACACTTGATCGTCTCGTGTACCCTTTAGTAAGACGACGACAGTCACCAACGACCTTGAGGGAACAAAACGCGCACTCGTTTCACACCCGCACGACTCAAAATTCAGTAGTTTTTTGTACTTTCCTTATTATTCTATGACTTAAAAAACCGGCCAAGTGCGAGTTGGACTCGCGCACGAAGGGTTCCGTACCATTATCGCAAAAATCGGCAAAAAATCACGTTTGTTGTATCGGACCCCCACCTAAATATTTATTTTACACTGTTTTTAGTATTTCTTGTTATAGCGGCAACAGAAATACATCATCTGTGAAAATTTAAACTGTCTAGCTGTCACGGTTCATGAGATACATCCTGGTGACAGACGGACACCCCTTCCATACAACAAACGTCATTTTTTTGCCGTTTTTTGCGAAAATGGTACGGAACCCTTCGTGCGCGAGTCCAACTCGCACTTGGCCGATTTTTCTTAAATACTTACTACTAATTACGACTGGCTAGTCGAAATTTTGTCCCCTCCCTCGGCAAACTTCGTCTTTCGTCAGTCGTCGGATTTCTATCGGTTGCCCTTTGCACTTGGTGCAACCAGACGCTCTCAATCAACTTGGAAGTCTAATAGAAATCCGGATATTAACGAAACACGAAGTTTGCCGAAGGACATTAAGAATTAATACATAGTTGTACTGTACTATCATTCCCAGCTCATCACGCTTCAAGTGTTTATCTCGGAACACGCACAGTAAAGGGACTTACAGCTTGAATTAAAATCTACATCGATTGATTGAGTTTACATGTGTGTAATGTATGGGGACTTGCAAGTGTTTCTTTTATAATTTTTAACCATTGGGCTACAGAAACAGAACTCTAAAAAACAGTTAATTAAAAAAAACATAAAACCCGACTGCTTAAAAAGCGAACTAAAAAGACGTATTGTAAACAAGAAGAAAATAATGCTGTGCAGTCGGAGGACACATGTTCGCGAGATGGCTAACTAAAACCAGCCCTCCGACTGCACAGCATGATTTTCTTCTTGTTTACGTCTTTTTAGTTCGCTTTTTAAGCAGACGGGTTTTTTGTTTTTTTTATTCATAACTTTTAGTTACTTTTTTTTAGATTTAGGTACATATTGAGAGTTAGATATTTTTGAAATCACCTCTTAAAACCCTTTATTTTGATACCCCACACGAAGGGTATGGAAGAAAATATTATTGTTGCCCCTTGGTTGCCCCACAATAATGCGCCCAAAATCCGCCATTTTTTTATTTTACGATTTTTTTTGTAGCCATTGACACTCACAGGGTTAAGACGAATCGATTGACGTAAGAATCATCAAAGTCGTCCAACGCGTTTGGTCTCTAGAACACCACATAGGAACAAACATACATACATACATAGACTGAAAAAACACAAAAGAGGTCGATAAGAGGCGGTTCTCTACCGCAGGTATACGACCTTTTCTCCGAATTTGGTGTAAAAATAATTATGTCATTCGCTAAGATTTATGAAATAAAACTGTAAGATTTACTGTCACTCTAAAGTAACTATATGAAAAAATCTTGAAAATGAAATTTGGTTTCCGTGACATATCTTCAGGCTTAGCGAGAATACGGGAAATTTTATTGGGTCGGAAATCTGTAAATCCTCATCGCTTTCCACCATTGCTTGCTCCTAGATCTATTCCTCCCCCTGACGTTCCTCGTGGACCGGAGTACAAATATTCTGACCAGTATTACGGCGCCAGAGATGCCATGAACTCTGTGAAACCTCCGGTGGTGGCGCCAGTAGCCGAAGGAAGTACGGGAGGGTTTGGATATTCACCGTCACGCCCGGTGTGCGCCCAGCCTGTAAGTTTATTTATTAAATCATAAAATTAGAAGTAAAAGGACCCATAGTGTAAATAAAAATTTACTTATATAGAAAAAAATTTATGCTAACAAACAACAAAAAAGACAAATAACTAACAATTGTGACACGTTACCGCTACTGCAGGGTCACAAGCCCAACCTAGCACGGAACAACATAAATCTAAAGAACAATGGCGAGATTTTAGCTGACTTAAATTGGAGCGTCTGAAAGTGAGTTATATACGAAAGACGTTCTATTAATTGTCTACATTTTTTGAATATATTATTTGGCTGGTTCAAAACGGATAAAAAAAAATCATAATAAATAAAAAGTTATTTGATTTTTTAGCTAATTTCTTTAGCTTAGTGTTGCCATTATATATTTTATCTACCAAGTGACAAGTAACTATATTAATTAATAATATAATTAATGTATTTATTGAAGTAAATGAGTTAACAATACAGTTTATGTCTAAGTATAGATGTTCCTCGCAGGTAGGTAAGAATATTGTAGTGCAGTAGAAATAAATGAATTACTTTTAATTAATGATTGGCAAAAAGACTAGTATCCAAGTTTAAAAAATATAGCTTGGTTGTTGACGAGGACGACGACCTTTTGATAAACGTCAAAGTCGCTTAGTTTAATTAAATATACTCTTTTCAAAGAGTATATTATACATTTCATGCTGAAATAACTAGGTAAGGGAAATGCTAATGCAATATTCCCCTTTTACTGCCACGAAATTGAATAATATTACCTATTAATCACAATAATATAAGTTACCCAGACATAACCTACAAAAGTTTATGACTGAATATCTATTATTCTCGACATTCTCGAACAAAAAATATTGCACAAACTAATTCAGAACATCACCCTGAGTTAAACCAGATATTTTTCATTTAAAGACGTAGGAAATTAATCTCAGCTAAAAAAATGTATGGGCACTTGCCATTGTTCTTTATACTTATTGAAATATCCGTATGATGCTGACTAGATAAAAATATTTGGTAACAGTTCTTGTGTTACCTACTGCTGCTATCATCACAGATTACTGATATGTAGCTAGCTAGCTATTATGCTGTGGTAGCCAAGTAGGTACCTACAGTGTGCCCAGTATATTTTCCTATATCTGGATATGGCTGTTTGGCAACGCGGTGCGGCGCTGCTTTTTATGGGGAGAGAACACACTGTGTCTGTCAATCCCAAAACCGGTTCAGTATCGACTCCATCCATACTCAATGAACAAGCTACCATCTATCATCGAAAAACATTAACGCCCAGTGTTTCTTTTTTATAGTCAGACCAATTGTTAGACTAACAAATGTTCAAAAAGCTGGATAGTTAATTTTAATTTACCGTAGTGCAATTAATGAAAAACTTATTTAAGCAACATTTTTAATCATTAGTTCATTTAATTAAGGATTAAAAAACTCTTTAGGCCCAAAGCATTTAATTTGTTGTGAATACGACAAAATTAAATATGCGGTAACTCCTCTCGCTGGGTTAGGTTGAAGCAGTTTTATGCCGCCCTAAATGACCTGACGTCACAAAAATCCTACATCGCGCTATAAAATTCGCCGCGCAATTTAAGCTTATACGGTCTGACAGCAACCATCGGGCAGTTGCACGGTCCGTACACAACGCCTGTCTGGTCAGAGGATCCTCTCTTTTCAAAGAAGGTTTCTGGACTTTACACCCTGTTCTGTATAGTGCATAACTCTATACTGCCCAAAACTTTTTACGGCAACTTACGGCGTTACCTCGAACTTCCTCTCTTTCTTTCTTTTGCAGTTGAACATGAAGTTCCCTAGTGAATTACCAACACCAGGGTGTGTGTGGTGGTTTGACGCTCACTGTTACTACAAAGATTCGGCACGGATTCCTTGCGGTCCTCCTACGAATGTGCCTAGTCCTCCGGCTCCCAGACCACCTTGCCCTCCCCCTGAACCGCCTAGGGGGACTAAACAGTCATCGGAAATTTGTGATCCATGCCTCCCGGAACAGAAGAAGTGTGCGTGTTAGTTTTTGGGATTACACTATAAGCACATCAATACAAGTCTTATACAACCTTCTTCGTAAGAGTGTCGTCAGTCTGTACAAAGCTTGATGTGACACGTGATAATGTCACCACTTTTGCCGGTGTTGCGAGAGTAAACGTATGAACTATATTAACTTTGTTATTTTACTAATGCTCATGTTCTTGATGTTTTTTTGACGATGTTTGAATAATACCTAGTATGTGATGTAATTGGATTAAAGTAGTCCTTTATATGAACATACTAATAAATAAGTTCGAAATAGATAGGTACTCAGCTGTTTTTTTTTACATGCCTTAATTTATGGCTTAAACCGCTTTTTAGAGTATGGCTATTATAACTTAGTATAACACAAAAAATATGTCGGGAAGGTCACAACGTCTGTACTACGAAAAGGATTTCAGTTTTTTTTATTGCTATTTTTGATAGGCTACCTTTTTTAGATTCTGACTCATTCCTGTTAAAAAATAGTCAATTTAGTTCGATGCAGTGTGGATTTGATGCAGTTCTGTCAATTGTTGTATTTCTGTAGGTATCTACAAGAATTTCTTAGAAATTATCATTCCTATAGAAATCATATTTATCATTCTACAGAAACAGTGATCAACAGAATGAGAAGCCGGAGAACGTAAGACGGTAGAGAGTCATTTAAAAGAGTTCTGTTGTATATCTCCGAAGTTCTTCATCAGATCTTGATGAAATTTAAATGGGACCACATGACCAGAGAGAAGCACCAGCTTTCAAATAAAAAAAGAATCGTCAAAATCGGTTTACCTAGTAAAAAGTTCTGAGGTAACACAAATAAAAATAATACCTACAGTCTAATTGATAACCTCCTCCTTAATGGTTAGTCTGTTAAAAAGATTCGCTTTATTGACTGTGCAGAAAAGTTTAAGGAATTAGGCTGCAAGACGTCTCGAATCTATAGAGATGTCCTACAACCTATTTTCGTAAGTGAGTTCGGCAAGGTAAATGGTACAACTCCATGTAATAGTATGACATTTCCTTTAAATGTTTTCGGAAACTTTTGCGTACATAATAGAGAGCAGTGGTGGCACAGTAGTAACGAAGTTGTAGGTCGTGGGTTCGAACCCAGGCAGGCGCTTAACTTTGTGTAAATTATTTCATCATCACTGCTCTCAAAACGGCGAAAGAAAACATTGTGAGGAAACTGACATGTCTTACAACCAAAAATTCGAAGACATATGACATTCACCAACATGCACTGGGCCCGCGTGGTGGACGTACGGCCCATTCCCTCTCAAGAAAAGAAGGCCTGCACATACAACGGACCAAATGCGTGTCTAAGTGAGAAAAGCGGTCCATCTAACCAATCCTTGCGTACATAATTTAAACAGACCTCGACCCTATGAGTTGAATTCACATATCCTTTTCATGACATATTCCCTTTACGCAATACGAAAGAAATGATCCTGGAAGATGTCGTCACCCTTATGCACCTATACGTGTTCTTTGCCGAATTCATTCACGCAATTCCCACCCTGCCCCTTGCCATAGATCGGGCCCTGACAGTGGTCCACACAATAGTCCCGGTGGACTGCTTAGCCTTTGCCAATTTTTGTTCAGTTCCACAAATCACTATTTTAAATGGGGGTTACCATGGGTATCAGTAACTGAGTAACACCCCTGCTTCTTACTACCCGTAGCAGTCGTAGCACGTATGGTGTAGTACCTTGCAAATAGATCTAGATACCTGAAGTTAAATTCTGATTTTCAATTACCTTCCTAATCAAAATTTCTATTTCGATCCGGAATGGTTCCGCTTCGCGTTTCGGTTTAATCATAAGCTCCTTTAAGGACGCTATTACATTTTTCTACAAATAACAGTACTTTTGAGGTACCATTTTAATGCATAAACAATCACCGATGTGAAGATATCATGGTCTTAATTTAAAGATAATATATTCAGCTCCAGATAAGCATCGAAAAAATTGTATGACATCATACAAAATTTTCGCACAAATACGTTTTGCCCATCACAATAATCGCAAAAAATTGAAAAAAGTAGGGTCCAAATAGGTTCCAGTTTAGGTAAATTTACAGCATATTTTATCTTCAAAATTATAAAAAATTGCGGCATATATAGTCCTTTACAGTTGCAGCTAATTATTTTTCACCTAAATAATTATATTTTTTAATTATTAGCTAAAATAAAATCACTTGCCGACGTCTTCATACATTTTGTACCCGCCGCTCATCATTCCGCGCTCAGAAGCGCTCGTGGAAGGACGGGCGTATCGCTTTCTCGCAGGAAATAAATACGATAAAAGTAATAGAAAGATTGTAGTGTGCATGCGTGTGAGTACCGTCCTCGTCGTGATCGAAAGGAGTTGATATTTTATCGGACGTATGCCGTATTTTTGAGTTTCCTATTATTATTAGAATGTGATTTAGAAATTATTTTGGGTAAGATCGGGTTTGAATAGTTGGGTGTTAAGCAGTTGTTGACAAGGTTGAGAAATGGATGGGTGGGTTTAAACAGCTCTGACTAAGGTTAGGATTTGGATGGGTAAGGTTAAGCTGCCGACGGGGAAGTTTAGAAGTGGATGGGTGGGAGGAGATTTATGATTTTAACCGGTTTGTATGTATGTATGTATGACAAATACGGGGCCAAAACCAAAATACAAGATGGCGCCGACGTAAATTTTGCCTGCTTTTCGACATGGGTGTAATTTTCATGGTTTTTGGGGTCGCTTATATCGAATATGGGATCAAAACCAAAATACAAGATGGCGCCGACTAAAATTTGTCATCTTTTCGTCATGGGTGTCATTGTCATAGTTTTTGGGGTCGCTTATATCGAATATGGAGTCAAAACCAAAAAACAAGATAGCGCCGACTAAAATTTGGCCGCTTTTCGACATGGGTCTCATTGTCATGGTTTTTGGGGTCGCTTATATCGAATATGGGGTCAAAACCAAAATACAAGATGGCACCGACTAAAATTTGACATGTTTTCGTCACGGGTGTCATTGTCATGGTTTTTGGGGTCGCTTATATCGAATATGGGGTCAAAACCAAAATATAAGATGGTCCCGACAAAAATTAGACAAATTTTCGTCATGGATGTCATTTTTATGGATTTTGGGGACGCTAATATCGAATACGGGGTCATAACCAAAATACAAGTTGGCGCCGACGAAAATTTGACATCGTTTCGTCATGGGTCTCATTTTCATGGTTTCTGGGTAGTATGTCATTAGCTTGACTTACAAGTTGTAGGTCGTGGGTTCGAGCCCAGGCAGGCGCTTTACTTTGTCTAAATTATTTCTTCACCACTGCTCTCAAAACGGTGAAGGAAAACATCGTGAGGAAACCGGCATGTCCTAGAACCAAATATTCGAAGATATGTGCATCCACCAACCCGCACTGGGCCCGCGTTGTTGGTTACAGCCCATTCCCTCTCACAGAGAGGAGGCCTGTGTCTCAGCAGTGGGAACATTAATAGTGACTGATGATGTGATAGTAATATTTAATATATTCCATATAATGAAAAATGTTCAAGTCATTTTTTTATCCTTGTGACCGGCAATTAATTCGTTTTAGGTATCTACTTATTTCACTTAGCGTTGTTTTTAGGGTTTCGTAGCCAAATGGCAAAATACGAAACCCTTATAGATTCATCATGTCTGTCTGTCTGTCTGTCCGTCCGTATGTCACAGCCACTTTTTTCCGAAACCATAAGAACTATGCTGTTGAAACTTGGTAAGTAGATGTATTCTGTGAACAGCAATAAGAGTTTTTACACAAAAATAGAAAAAAAACAATAAATTATGGGGGTTCCCATACTTGAAATTGAAACAATTTTTTTTTTTTTTTTTTGATATTGAGCTTTCTAATATCATTTTTTTCTAAACGGAATAGTTTGCGCGAGAGACACTTCCAAAGTGGTAAAATGTGTGCCCCCCCCCCCCTAAAATAAGAGAATGATAAAACTAAAAAAAAATATTATGTACATTACCATGTAAACTTCTAACGAAAATTGGTTTGAACGAGATCTAGTAAGTAGTTTTTTTTTAATGCGTCATAAATCTTTAACAGCAATTTACCAAGTACCCTTCGTGCGCGAGTCCGACTCGCACTTGGCCGGTTTTTAAAATACCTACTTACTACAACAAAGTGAAAAATAAAATTCTTTTCGGAAGTCGGTGTCGGTATCGGTACCTATTGTTTTTCGTCACAGGAAAGCTATTATTTTTCTCTTTTAAATTTTTGTAGGTACCCTATATTGGGTATACTAAATACATCTGTTTACCCCCTAAAACCGTACAAGCTTGATGATTTATTATGGTATGGTTAAAACAAAACATAAACATACGATCACAGTAATCGCAGGTCCTTTGCTGTTTGTTATTAAAGAGTTCCATTGTCTATCTCCGAAGATCTTTAACAGATCCTAATATATTATACAATAAAACCTTCCCTGAAAATACCACCACATACATTTATCGATGAAAACCCGATAAGTATCGGATAAGTAGTTTGGCCGAATAGATAGATCATCTCCTTTTTTTGATGTCGGTTGAAAATAATAACCTACTTTTTACGACGACGGTTTGTAACAGTTATCAAATGCATTTTCAAAGTGCCAACTAACCTTCCTGAATTTACTTAATAAAAACAATAAAATTCAAAAATAATATCCAGGACCAAGATTGTTTCCGTGATGTATAAAATCGAGCGCTCAGTAGTTTCAATGTGTGCGGACGCGTAATGTTGCTGTGTGCGACTAGATACCTAAATTTGAGTTCGTCGAAAATGTAACAGCGTCCTTAACCTAACAAATATTGCGTTCGGTATCAAGAGAGTTGGCGATAGTGTTGCAAGAGTATTAGGTAACTAATCTATAGTTAACGGGTTTCAGCGCAGCAAATTTGGTTCAAATAAATGTCACTAGAGGGCGCGTTATGTATCGATTTGGTATTGAAATGTTTTTTTTTTTTTTAGAATTGATCATAAAAGTTGTAAGTTCTTGTTTAATCAACTCTCTTAAGCACAAAATTGAGGATTATTGGGCTCTTAATTCACATTTCAAAGATTATTTCAATCTCCAGTGAACTAACTTCTTCCTACCATCTTTATGCGGACGATCTACAAATTTATTCGCGAGCTCCTCTCGGACAACTGTCTGAGGCTATCGTAACAATAAATCGTGATCTGGCCCGCATATGCGAATGGAGCAAAAGGTATGGACTTGTGGTTAACCCCACAAAGACGCAGGTTATAGTGGTGGGCAGTTCTAGGATGGGTTCAAAAATTAACTGGACTACTCTTCCCCAAGTTGTTTTCGATAACTCAGTTATTCCGTTCTCCGAGAAAGTTAAAAACTTGGGGATATTCATTGATAGGAACTTCTCTTGGACTGCCCAACTGCAGGAGGTTAGCCGCAAGCTATTTGCATCTGCTGCAGCTCTGAGGAGACTGCGTAATTTTCTTCCGACTGCCACCAGGATTGCGCTTGCGCAATCTCTTCTTTTACCCATACTTGATTATGCTGATGCCAGCTATCTTGACCTTACTCAAGAACAACTCGATAAACTTGAGCGGCTTCAAAATGTTTGTATAAGGTTCATATTCGGTTTGCGCAAATATGACCATGTTTCCGAATTTCGTGTGAAGCTCAAGTGGTTGCCAATTCGCCTTCGCCGGAATGCTCATATTCTTTCCCTTTTATACAATGTGCTCTTTACTCCTTCCACCCCTTTTTACCTTAAGAAACGTTTTCAGTTTCTCCGCGATTCCCACACAAAATTTCTTAGGTCATCAGACAACTTACGACTTCAAATTCCAACACATTGCACGACTTTTTTGGATAAATCCTTTACTGTCCAGGCTACTCGTCTGTGGAATTCATTGCCAGATCCAATCAAACGTGCTCAATCATTGCCTGTGTTCAAAAGACTCGTAAAGGAACATTACCTGTCACTGTCTTCGTCTTAGCGTGTTGATTTGTGATTGTGATTATAAATTGAGTCATTCATAATTTATTGTTATTGCCTATATTTAGTATGTATGTATTTATGTATATATTACGTAGCATATGTATTTATCTGTGTATCTATTATAATTATAGTATATAGACTATGTTAATGTCACACCAACGACAACCCCACTTCAAGTCCAGAAAATTACTGTCCATACCAGGTTGCCTGGAAGAGATCGCGCTATGCGATAAGGCCGCCCATTGTATTTGTATTAATTTTAAGTTTTTTTGTTATATTTGTATTTTAAGGTGTACAATAAAGCATATAATAAATAAATAAATAAATAAATAAATTATTTGCACAGATAATTTAAAATTGATTCCAATAGATGGCGCCGTTTTAAATTTGTATTGTAACATATTTTGGTTTGCATAAAATACTATAAAACAAATCGTCACTGTATTTAAAGCAAAAAAATAGCAACGAAGCGAGAACATCCGTTTAACTTGCAAGTCGCAGCTAACACCATCTATAGCCGTGAAACGGAACCGAAAGCGATCGAAGTACTTATAAAAATAGTCAGCTTAATCAGTCGAAATTTTTTGTATTCTTCTTTGTATGGGTTGAGGCATCTGTATGCTAGTATTATATTACCTGTGCCTTTGCCTTCACCCGTGATATCGCAACACCCGACTGGACTATTACATTAATTATTGACTTTTAGAATTTGATCCGGTTTGACATGGGAAATTTTTGGCTTGGGAAAGGCTTTATGCTTGATTTGAGCAGTTATTAGGAGCTCGTTAAAATAAATACACTATTAACCGACTGCAAAAAACAAAGACAAAGTAAAAAATTAAGTTTTTCAGCTTGGGCAAAAATGAAACAAGACTAAAGACAAAGGCACCGACTTCCGATATATTGAAGTTGTTTTTTCACTTTGCAGTGGTCTTTTTGAGTCGCCTGTCGATTGTTTGTATTTTTTGTGGAGTCTTTCGTTCAGGCGTTTTATATATCAGCTTAGGCCTACTTGCTCGAAAAACTTTACTCAGAGTTAGTTGCTAACACGAGGTTAAATTGACACTTTGTCATACTTTATTGTGAATTTAACCTCGTGTTAGCATTTAGCAACCAACTCTGAGTTAGGTTTTTCAAGCAAGTAGGCTTATTTAAAATGTTTTAAACATTTGTGTTACATACTTCCTGCACGAGTCATGTACCTACCTATAATTATTATATTCTATTATTTCTTTTAACCCTTTGAGTGCCTGAAACATGGATCCTTGGAAGACAATCTTTTTAAGGTTCCGTACCCAAAGGGTAAAAATGGGACCCTATTACTAAGACTCCAAGAACCGTCTGTCTGTCTATCTGTCTGTCTGTCCGTCTGTCACCAGGCTGTATCTCATCAACCGTGATAGCTAGACTGTTGGAATTTTCACAGATGGTGTATTTCTGTAGCCTCCATAATAACAAATACTAAAAACAGGATAAAATAAATATTTAAGTAGGGCATCACGATTGTTGTATGGGATACAACAAACGTGATTTTTTTTGCCGTTTTTTGTGATAATGATACGGAACCCTTCGTGAGCGAGTCCGACTCGCACTTGGCCAGTTTTAATTGTTTAGGTAATTACGGCATTCCAACCCGGTTAAGTTAAACAGCAATATCAAATCGGATTCATGAAATTTCAATGTCTATACTTACACGGTAAACTATGTAATTCTACGGCCTTGCTTGCAAATGACAGAGCAACAAGGTAGGTACCATATATGGTCAGTCAGCTCGACTATCATCTAATTATCGAGTAGTTGTTAACCGTATTAACGACCCATCACATCACAAACAGTGTAATGCCGCAGGGAATTTATTGGTCACACTATGTGATCGTGTTGAGAATGGACTAGAATATAGAGGAAAATCTATCAAGGATAGTATAGATATGTAAACATTTATTCGACAGAGACTCAACTTCTTCTTATTCGTTTCGCTCTTGACAGAGCGGTCGTGGTCACGATGAATTTGGTCCGATCGCTGGTATTCTTGTCACTCGCCTCACGATCTCTCTTCATTTGGCTCTGTTAGATGAAAGTTTGAAACATTCATTTACTGGACCTCCAATCGCATATTTAATTTGGCCGGTCTACCTCATCGGTGACCTCCCGCGTGAGCTGTTGCCGTCCATTCTGCCCTGCACCACCAGGCGCAGGTATGTGAGACTGTACTATTGCTGATAGACGCTGCTTGATGCCGAGTTCTTGGAGTATGGAGACGTTAGTGCAGGATTCTGTCCATGAAATGCCAAGCATTCTTCTTCAACACCACATTTCTAGAGCATCTATCTTTATCCTTGCCAGTTCTCGTAGTGTCCATTTCTCGGTTGCGTACAGAAATATGGGGAAAACAAGCGCACGGATGAGCCTGATCTTAGTGGCTTATGTTATACTGCGATTCCTCCATACCTTCCTCAACTTATCCATTGCCTCCATAGCCAACGCCATTCGCCGTTCAACCTCATCCACGCAACTGCCATTGCTTGCAATCATAGCGCCAAGATATATGTAGGACTGAACTACGTCACAATCGACGAGTTGTTGTTCCAAAATCATTACTCCGGTTGATCTTCAATTCAAATGCAAGACTCACGCGGTCCATCTTAAGGCGAAGTTCCTCCATTTGGTCAGCACTAGTAGCAAACAATGTTGTGTCATCAGCGTACCGAAGATTCGCAATTTTGTAGCCGCCAATTGCAACACCATCCAGTCCAGTCTTCGAGGGTGATTCGTATATTGAGCTCCGTGTAGATGTTAAACAAAAATGGCGATACGATTTATCCCTGGAGGACACCTGCACTGGGATGGAAGCTACTAGAAATGTGACTATCTGTTCGCACTGATGCAGTTCCTCCTTGGTAGAGTTCTCTAAGAAGGGGCACAAGATGTTTTGGTGTGCCCATTTTCAGTAGCGTCTTCCACAAGGTTGGCCATTTTAAGGAGTCAATCGCTTTTGAGAAATCAACAAAGCATATGTAGGTTGGCTTATTGAATTCTCGTGCCTTCTCGATAACCTGACGAACAATGAAAATTTGCTCCCGAGTTCCTTTTCCCTTTTTTTATTTTTATTTATCTATAGGCCCGCGTTTGACCACTATCTCGCCTGATGGTAAGTTATGATGTGGTCGACGGTGAAGCACGCTTGCCTAGAAGTAACCTATTCACTCTTGACTTAAAGACCCCAAGGTTGTAGCTATCAGGAAACAGACTCCGGTAGGGAATTCCACTCCTTAGCTGTGCGTACAATGAAAGTATTCGCAAAACGCTTTGTACGTATGGGCGGGATGTCCACCATGTACCGGTGGCGCATTGCCGTACGTCTTGTTGTCCGGTGATGGAAAGGGCTAGGTGGAATCAAATTGTGCAGTTCCATCGCACACTCCCCGAAATGTAACCGATAAAAAACCGACAGACTGGCCACTTGGCGTCGATGTTCAAGGCTCTGGAGCTTTGAGGCGACCAGTGCATCGTTACCGATAAGCCTCTTGGCCCGTCTGTCAATAGACTCAAGTGCATCAAGTTGATATTTGGCAGATCCGTCCCAGAGGTGTGAGCAGTACTCCATGCATGACCGAACTTGCGCTTTATACAATTTGAGCAGCTGTTCAGGCGTGAAGTACCGTCTCACCTTTGCAAGGATCTCCAACTTTTTTGCAGCCAACTGAGCCGATGTTAACGTAACACCAAGAAGGTCGAGATGGTCCGTTATCGGCACGGTTACACCACGGAAAGATGGAGCCGGGTGGAATAGGCTCTTTTTTGCGGAAAAAAGACACGCCTGGGTCTTGGCAGCATTGAAACTGACTAGATTGGCATCGCCCCATTCGGAGACTGCCTCCAAAGACAGGTTCAAGCGCCCAGAGACCGGATCTCAGGCCCAGTAGCCCGTGCGCCGGATACGTATCTCTCAGCAACCGTGCTGTCGTCTGCGTACCCAAAGGTTCCGGGTTTTAGCAGGTCATTTATGTGCAGCAAAAACAGTGTAGCCGAGAGCACCGACCCCTGAGGGACTCCGGCGTTAATACCTAACTGAACGGACGAGCAGCCTTCGATAACCACTCTGATGGACCGATCCCTCAGGAAGTCAGCAATCCAATTACACAGACCACTAAGCAGACCGAAGGAAGGAAGCTTACCAATAAGGCTCTCATGCCGGACCCTGTCGAAAGCCTTCGAGATGTCAAGGGAGACAGCAAGCGCTTCCCCATGCCTCTCGATGGCCTCACTCCAGACGTGAATGGCATACGCTAGAAGATCCCCAGTTGACCAATTTCGGCGGCAGCCGTATTGGCGGTCACTGAGGATATCGTTGTCTTCTAGGTATGCCAGGAGCTTATTGTTCAGCACACGTTCCATACTCTTACATAGGATGGACGTTACCGAGATGGGTCTGTAGTTGGCCGAGTCAGCCCGACTACCCTTTTTGGGCACGGGCTGAACGTTAGCTTGCTTCCAAGCCTTCGGCACCTTTCCAGTCGCTATCGAAAGGCGATATAGGCGTGTCAGGATCGGAGACAATTCAGGCGCACAAGTTTTTAGTACAATTGCTGGTATCCTATCGGGGCCACTAGCTTTGTTCACGTGAAGGTTACGCAACACCCTAAAGACTTCCCTCTGATGGATGCGAATATCCGACATACTCGTCCCACATCCAACAGGAGACGGAGGGGGCCGCACGCCATCAGAGTTCAGACGTGAAGATTCCGCAAAAAGGGAGGCAAACAAGTTTGCCTTGTCCTCGGCGGAGTGGGCCAGTGACCCGTCGGGTCTCAGCAGTGGTGGTAGTGAGGGGCGACAGAAGTTTGATTCAACCAACTTAGCCAAAGACCAAAACGCTTTGCTACCAGCAGGGTATGAAGCTAGTTTGTTCCTGATTCTGCTAATATGGTCAAAACGTGCCCTTCGCATCGCCTTTTGCAGGACTTGGCAGCCCTTTTGAAGGCTCTCTTCTTCTGAGTAACGTCATTCGCTTTGTGAACACGAGCGTCGACCCATGCCAGGTAAGCCTTGTGTTTAACTGCATTTGCACGGTTGCACTCGGCACCAAACCATGGTCGTACAACACCGGACAGCGCTACGTCAGAGAATGGAATGTAGTACTCCATCCCTTGCCGCAACACATCAGTGACGGCGTCAGCGCATGACGATGGATCTTCCGAAGAGAAGCAAGTGGGCCGCCAAGAATAGCATGCGAAAAAAGATCGCATCCCATCCCAATCTGCTGACCTGTACCGCCAAACCCGCCGGGTGCCTCCCGGGCTAGGATCGGGCGGTGAGTAGACCGATACAGACTTCACCAGACAGTGGTCGGAACTACCCAAAGGTGAATCATCACCTTTGGGTAGTTCCGATCACTGTCAATCGACACTGAGTATCGGTCTGGATCTATTGTCAGCAGAAGGTCCAAGCAATTGGCCGTATGCGAATCAACATCCGGCACCCTCGTAGCCCCCTGCACCAGCTGGGTGAGATTAAGCGCAATCGAAAGATTTCGTATCTCTCGTCCAGCATGGTCAGTGCACTGGTATGGGAAGAGCCACTCCTAGTGGTGGGCATTAAAGTCCCCCAGTAACACTAGTTGGGCGGAGGGGTACCGTAGCTGAGCCACATCTGCCGCCTCACTCAGGTACTGTGTGAGCCTGGTTGTCTCCAGATCACCGCTATGCGATCGGTAGACACAGGCATAGATGATCTAATCCGACCTGTGTCCACCAGGGCCCATAGCACTGAGTAGTTAGAGTCTTCAAGGTCACGGAGATGCCGATAGCAGATGTCGTCACGGGCGTACATGCATACACCCGCACGTGGCTTGAATTTGTGCTCCAGGGTAAATCCTGGGTAAGAATGGTACGCCACGTCCGACAGACATCCGATCTGCGTCTCCGTAAGGAACAACAGTGCTGGTTCCTCAGTCTCAAGGTGGTGATGGACTGCGACAAGATTCGAGTGCAGACCTCGGATGTTGCTGAGTTGCACCTTATGTGAGAGTGAGTGCTGCCGCTGTTCAGCTTTTCTCTTTTTGTTCCTTGGCATTATTGCTGTGAGTGAAGGAAGGTGAGGAGAAGGAAGTGAGATGAGGTTCCACGCTGGCAACCTTCAGACACGCGCTGACAGGGCGCTATCATTGGGGGACTAGTCTGGAGACTGCGGGGACGCCCGAGCCCCCCCGGGAATGTCCATCGGGCACTCTCGTCTGGTCGCCAACCAGCACGATGGCGCATCCCGGGATTTTTCGACAGTTGGCGGGGCAGCCTTTCGTGTGTGGCTGGCACACTACTTGGGCCCCCAACTGCCTGCGGTCGGCCAGCGGCGCACCGTGCCTCGGATCCCGCTACCCTCCGCGACTAGACTCCTGATAGGCCCATAAAAACGCGAGTCAGGCTGGTCTGCCTGCAGTGGAACAACTATCTCGACCTAACTCCTCTTGTGGCTACACCGAGAATCGTACCGGAACACGGCTAGGCCACTTGGCGGTACGTCTTTGCTCGGTGGGTGGTCGCAAGCCTTCGGCCGAAACCTACCACCAGTAACGACTTATCGACGAAAAACCCGACCCATACCCCATCACCTGATTAGCACCACCCGGGGACCACGTGTAGGGTAACAAAAGGGGTACTCACCTACGGACGCGTGTGACTCAGCCCCCTAAAAATCTTCCCTTCACAAACCCAGCTTGTTCTTGTGCGATTTCTTTCGACAGGTGAGCTTCAGCCGTTTGTTAAGGATGTGCAGCAATATTTTGCTTGCATGACTGGATCAGTGCACTCAGACGGTAATTACTGCACTTTTTGGTGGAACCCTTTTTGTGGAGAGGAATGAAAACACACAGTTTTTTCACGAGCCCATTCCGAGGGCCTTTTTTCTGCCAACCATATCTTATTGCAGATGATGTTAAAGATCTGAATGCCGCGTTCCCCCAATGCTCGAATTGTTTCGATTGGGACGGTATCAGTACCCGTAGCCTTTCCATTCTTCAAATGCTTAGTGATGAAAAATTAATGATGAAAACAATAGACACAACACAACAGCAACAAACACAGAGTAAAAAGAGAAGAATTATAAAAAGTTATCTACAATCACAAATTGCGCTGAGCGTGCCTAGTGCCCATACCGAAAGGGTTACCAACTCAGCATTTGCAGGGCGTCAGACACCCAGCGCTGGTTTCCAATATTACCAAATTTTATTGCAGAATACCGGACCGGCCAATGTGGCGGGCGACGCGCGGCGCTTCGGGGAGTTCCATACCCAGCAGTGTACGTCTTTTGGCAGTAATGATGATGTGATGTACTTAACTACGTGAGCGTCGTGAGCAAACTAAATTATATTTCTCTATTGAACGACTTATTAAGTCTGGCAGCCCTCGTAGGTGTGGTTAAAAGATCCAAGGTCTGCCCATACGCCATATCCTATTCAGAAAGGATGGTAGCAGGGCTGCTTGACGAAGGAACTTTAATTAGTGCTGAAAGGATTAGTTAAGGGTCTATTATTGTTCAACTTAGCAAATATAACCATAATTATTTTAAAGGTACATTCTAGCTCTTCAATTTATTCGAGTTTTGAATTTCGATCACCTTATTAAAGATTAGCGGACGCCTCGCGGTTTCACCCGCGTAGTTCCCGTCACCGTGGGAATACAGGGATAAATCTAGCCTATGTCACCCGAAGATAGTGTACAGGGTACACTATCCTCGGGTTTAAGTTTATTCGTTACATACAAAAATACAAATCTTTCCTCTTTCTAATATTATTATATACATAAAACTGTTTGGGTAGTTGGTGTTCCAGTACACTGCTTTACATTTCATCAAATTAATTGGATAGTTGCCTAAACCCAGTGTTTAATGAGAAATGTATAGAGTGCTGTTTACACAGCAGATTTCGGTTCGCATTCAAGAAAGCAAAAAGCACAGCACAGTGATTTTATTTCAATTAATTTGTGCACTGAGAGCTGAGTGTACCTTCAACGTACAATTCACTTGGCTGTCAGGGTAAGTGATTGGCTGTTCCATTCGCACTGACAACACTTTAGTATTGGTAGTATTCCGTAGATAGGTACGTACAAGTACAGGGCTACAGTAGGTATCTTTTTGAGATGCTGCACCTTTAATTTTGCTAAGTGAAACAACGAAACCAATTTTGTGGTCGATAAACGTTTGCTTTGAGACACAGAAACATGCGGTTTATGTCTGTCATCAGACAAGATCGATTTCAAGAGCTGGCTTATGAACCCTTCGGAAAATAAGACGCAATGCCAGACTCAAAACATTCTAGACCAATTTGCTAAGACCTGGATCAACTTAATCTTCCTAGATAAAAAGTCTAGTCTACCCCCGACGAAAAAAGAGGGGTGTTGTAATATAAGTTTAGAGTTTGTATCTGTGTATTGTGTATCTGTCTGTGGCATAATAGCTCCTTAATGGACGAATCCATTTTGATTTAGTTTTTTTAGCTTGAAAGGGGCTTTGTCGAGAGTGTTATTAGCTATGTTAGATGAAAATCGGTTTATCCGTTCAAAAGTTATGCGCTTTTTACTCTTTGAATCGTGGTATTTTCGCAAGATATCGTGTTATAATTACGTGTTTCGCCGCATTGTCGATCGAAGAGTCTACTAGATAAATTATGTGGTTTTAAAAGCATAAAATTAAAATTTAATTTACTTTTTAGAGGTATTTGTGTCGGAGGTATTTTATATTTTTTCAATTTATTTTGTTTCATCAATGTTGGGATGAACTTCCATTCTAACCGTTTTCTACCGGATTCAGCGGAGTACTAGTATTTTATATAGAGTGACTGTCTATATGAAGTCCATAACCCCCATGACTGGGTAATACCTACGATACTTAGGGGGCGTCCATTAAGTGAGGTGATTTTGGAGAATTTTCGAGTGGGATGTAGTGAGATTTTGCTCGCCCTCCACACGCACCCGTCTTATCTCACTTGAGATTTTTCGAAATGCTTATTTATTGTCTAAATACATTAATATGTGCTTGATTCCGTTAGATTTATTTAAAAAAACATAATTTGCTTAATTAATGTTATTCAAGACTACTCAGAATGTAGTCTAGAAAATCGAACAATAAAATACTTAAATGACTGTCCACGGGGACTCATGTTTGGTTCTAAGAGCATGTCCATGATGTTCTTCAGTATAATCATCTGCTCATTTTTCAACCTTGCTCTCATTTTGCGCTAGTGTACGTTCTGTGCACCGTGGACACTAGTAGTAAAGAATTTCTCGCATCTTTTAATTGAACGAAAAAAAGTCAGTGATATTTGCCAACCCCGCTCCCTCACGTGCGATTTGGCTGGGCTTCCACTCCCCTAGTTCAGATAGCTCACTCCAGGTTCACTTCACCTTAGTTTCAAGGTAAAATATTAATAGAATAGAATGGCAAATCAAATCAACCGATCACCACCGTGTTCATTAATAAATGAAAATAAAAAACTTTAAAGTGAAAAATATTTTTATTTTTGGAAGTCGGTGTCCATATCGCAAATAATTGGTATCTACGAAAGACACCGACTTCCAAAAATAAAGTTATTTTCACTTTGTAGTTTTTTACTTGGAAGTCGGTAGTATTTTTTTGCAAAAAAGTTTTTTATTTTTCCCTTTTTAGTTTTACCTACCTAATAGGCAAGTTGTTTAGTAAGTACCTATTACGCCAGAACAGATTACCCGAAAAACATGAAACTTGAACATAATCGGTGAAATAAGAGTTCTGGGTACCCCTTTCAGTATACTGGCGTGATGTTATGTTATGAAATGATATAAACAATAAACAGACATTCGATTGAAGCAATCCCGAATGATTTGCCGTTATTTATTGAAGAGTTCTGTTGTATATCTCCGAAGTTCTTCATCAGATCTTTAACAAATTAAAATGGGACTAATTTCGGAACATGTTCTTTTAAACAATTAAATAATTTTCAAAATCGGTCCACAATTGGAGGAGATATCGGTGAACATACGTAAAAAAAAAAAAACGTACAAGAAGTCGAACATAGAACCTCCTCCTTTTTGGTAAGTCGGTTAAAAAGAGCTTCATATGTAGATCTGTCTCTATGATCTGTCTGCTGCTGAGTCATGTGCACTTTTTTTATTGTTTATTAAATATGTAACATGACAAAATGTAAACAGAAACATCACAAAAACCTCAAAAGGTTTGTCCGGATGTTGAAACACTTTTATACTAACGAGATATCAATGATTATAGTTTTGAAAACATAGTTTATAAAAATAAAAAAAATGTGAGGTAGGTAGTAAATAATACGTAAGATACTAACAAAAAAAAAGTTAAATAAAGTAATATAAGTTAAATAAAAAAAACAAAAAACCCGATTGCTTCAAAAGCGAACTAAAAAGTATCCTCCTCCTGCACAGCATGAGGACATAGTTTTCCTTGTTTACGACTTTTTAGTTCGCTTTTGAAGCAGTCGGGTTTTTTGATTAAACTTTTTTTTTGTTAGTATCTTACGTATTATTTACTAAATACCTCACAATTTCATGTGAGGTAAAAAAAAATTGGGCCCCCACAATATGGCGCCCAAAATCCGGCATTTTTCTATTGTCCAATTTTAATGTAGCCTATGACACTCGACGTATGAATAATCAAAATCGGCTAACGCGTTTGGTCTCTGGAACGCCATATAGGAACAAACATACATACCTACATACATCGTACATATATAGACTGATAAACACATTACCTTCCTTCGGCAGTCGGGTAAAAACTACGCCGCCGCGCCAGGTCAGGCAGCCCGTCAACACAAAGATTGAATGAAATATAAACAGGATGATGCAATTTCAAAGAGAATCAAAGAATTTCTTGTATTTATTTAAAAAAATATTATTTGTTATTTCTGATTGAATTTTTGTGGGAACATCATTAATTAGAGTAGGTACCTATTAAATAAGCTATCTACTTATCTAGCTACTTTTATAGTTCTTTCTTTATCAAAAGCGTTGCTTCTTCCAAGAAAACGAAGTTTATAAACAAACTAACAAAACAAAAATACAATTTATGCGCTCCGGTGGAGTTTACGACTAAAGAGCTGGCGTCAAATGAAGATTTAAAAACAATCTGAAGAATGCTTCTCAGAAATAATGTTTTACAAAAACAACATTCAGCTCCTGTTGTTTATTGTTTACCTTTTCTGCTTTTATTGTTTTCAGGGTATTATACCACAGATTATATAATACTACAGCGTATACCATTTCATTTGGGGTCGGATCTCGTCGTCACCAGATGTATCGGTTCAGGGTCGACTTTCGACGAGTCACTTGGATTTGCTTCAAAGTCAAAGTCAAATATATTTATTTCAACTAGGCTATGAAGCGGCACTTTTAAACGTAAACAATTAAAATTTACAAGTAATAAAAATTGATTCTACCGTGCATTCGGAAAAGTAGCTTGCTAGGAGAAGAACGCACAAGAAACTCCACACTTACTATTTAAAAAAAAAGTGTTTTACAATGTTTACATAAGTACATACATTAATAAATTCATATATATGAGGACGATGCACTCAGAATAGCTCTACACACTATACTACGTACAGGTATAAAGTATTAAAAGCATTAACAGGTAAATTCATTAATTTGATAAATAGGAACATGGTTCTCACATACTTACAAATGTTGCAAACATAGGTAAAATACCTAATTCAACAACAACGGAACAGTGTGTGAGTCAATTTCTTTAAAAAAATACAATAACTGAGAATAGGAATATAAATTTTAAAAAAAGATTTTGTCTACACTAAAGATTCTTATCATTCTTCTTAGCATTCTTATCATTCTTCAAGTCATTGTTGACTACAGACTTACAGACATCCAAGTGGAAAGGAGTCTACCTCGCATCTTTGGACTTGCATTCATTAAGAGGACTGGCTTAGTCATGTTCTTCGGACCTCTCTCATCACATCATGGTCATACCATCTCAGGCGCGCTTCAGAGTTTTTCTTCGATTCGGCTGATCTTAAACCTTCCTTGAATATACTTCACCAGTTTTCACTGATATTGCTAATGAAAGAACTGCCTAACGACGCCTGAAAATAGGCTTCTTCTAATACCTACCTTAATTGCAAACTCAATGCATTTATTTCAACTAATCTTTTCAGGCACTTTAAAATTTTCAAGATTTCATTTCAGAACTTAGATCTTTGGATCTAGATCTCTGAAGCATACCTTCTATTTTAATATATTGATTTGTGTTAAGGTTTTGAAAAATCTTCTGGTAGTTATGCCATTTAATCTCTAAACCAGAAAACAGCTTTTACCGTCAAAAAAATAAAATTAAATGAAACTATTTATTCATCGGGACTTGAACTTGGGATCTCGTTTTCAGCTACTGGTTTTTAATGTTGAACCAATGAGTATTTGGTTGCAAAGTACCTATCCACCTAATGTACTGTTAAATCCTAAATAACAGTTTATTATTACGTCTGTATTCCCCATAGGGCTAGGCAGACGTGTAGCAATAAATAGTACAACATATCAGCTAGACGTCCACTGCTGGACATAGGCCTCCCAAGCGTCGCGACATTGACCGGCCCCGTGCGTCCCGCATCCAGTGGATCCTCGCAACCTTCACCAGATCATCTGGTCCATCTGGTGGGAAGCCTTCCAACGCAACGTCTTCCGGTTCGCGGTCGCCACTCCAGAACTATTCTGCCCCATCGGCCATCCGTTCTGCGAGCAATGCTTCTCTGCCCACTGCCACTTAAGTTTGGAAATTCTTCGAGCTATGTCGGTAACCTTGGTTCTCTTGCGGATCTCAACATTTCTGATTCGATCACGCAAGGTTACTCCGAGTATGGCCCTCTCCATTGCCCTTTGGGTTACAGTAAGCTTTCTGATAAGGCCCATTGTGAGCGACCACATCTGAGAGCCACAGCTCATAGCTGGCAACACACACTGGTCATGGACTTTCGTCTTGAGATACTGTGGTAAGTTTGACGAGAAGATACCGCGCAACTTCTGGAACGCTGCCCAGGCGAGTCTGATTCGATGGTTAACCTCTTTCTCGAAGCTAGCCAACTGGATCGTTTGTCCCAGGTAGACACGTCCCCCCCTCCGGTGGGTTCCCGCATTGTCGTTGCGTGGGGGCTCAGTAACCGTGGCTTGGTCACCCACGGTGAAGCGAAGAGGAACCCCAGGAGGGGCCGCTCGTCAGGGCTTTTGCCGATAAGCCGACGATGTAGCGGCCAACATGTAGGTTGCGGTGCTGCCTAGGCGACATCGCAACTGAGGCGGGCCGCGATGTCGTATGGGGTCTCCCATACCCATACAATATCGCGGCTGAGGGTTGGAGGCCGCGGCGGGAGAGGAGGGCCGGTATTGCGGTGCGCCGCTCTCCCTACCATCCGCGGCCTAGACGGGGTCGCCACCGTATGATGGCGGACGCGTTGGGGCCGCGGGGGAAGAGGAGTGCCGGTATAGCGTTGGCCGCATTCCCTATCCCCTGCGGCCGAAAAATGGTGGGTGGCGGGGCCATTGACCCTGACCCGTCACAAGGGGACCAAGGGTGCCATACACGGGGTCGTCTGGCACCCATGTGCTGGTTTGGTCCCTGGGGTGGTCACGGCGCACAGTGTGTTCTGGTGCGCCGGTGATGGGGGATACTCCCCAGAGGAGGGTCCGGTGACGGACAGCCGCGGCGCGTTCGCGGTGAGTGCTAACGCGTACCCGTGTTCCCGCCATAAGCGGCACAGGAGGACACCGTAGAGTTTTAGTGGGTTAGAGTCCCACATAACTGCGCTATCTCCCCGGGGTAGCGCAGTTATGTGGGAGTGCAAAAAAAAAAAAGGTAGACATAGTCGTCCACAACTTCGAATGTAGAGTCTCCGTCCGTGATAGGAGTGGGTGTAACATGGGCATTCAATATCATATTGGTAATAAATCAACCCGTTCGCCTCCGTGCTCCAGTAGCGATCGAGGGTTGAACGTCAGAGTGACATCGCAGCGGAAGGTGCACAGTTATTTTGTAAAAGTAATACACTAAATCCACTTTCCACCAGATAAAAGAAAGACTAAGACATGTTATATTACTAATATTATAAATGCAAAAGTTTGGATGGATAGATGTATGTTTTTTACTCAATCACTCCAGAACGGCTGAATGGATCTGGATGAAATTTGGCACAGATATATAGGTTATAGTCTGAAATAGCACATAGGATAGTTTTTATCCCGGTATTATGTTCCCTTGGGATAAAGTCAGTGATAGACACAATTGTAATACCAGAAATACAGATAAGTTAGATCATCCTTCTTACAGACTAGCTAAAGTACAATCATCTTTCATGGGGTACTGGTTAAATTCTATAACAAAATACCTTGTGATATATTAAAACTAAATGAAAGTAAATTTAAAACTTTAGTTAAAAGCACTCTTTGTAAACAAGCATATTACAAATAAAATGATTATATTCAAGATAAGAATGCTTGGCAACATGCTGGTCCTGCTCCATAGGGCAATCTTTGGTGTAGACAAAATCAAATTTGTTAATTTATATTCCTATTCATAGTTATTGTATTCATTGTTAGTTTTTTTTTTTTTTAGGGATTGTCTCACACACTGTTCCGTTGTTGTTGAATTAGGTATTTTACCTATGTTTGTAATATTTGTAAGTATGTGAGAATCATGTTCCTACTTATCAAATTAATTAATTTTACTGTTAATGCTTTTTAATACTTTATACCTGTACGTAGTATAGTGTGTAGAGCTATTCTGTGTGCATCGTCCTCACATATATTAATGTATGTACTTATGTAAATATTGTAAAACACCTATTTTTATTTTAAAAAGAGTAAGTATGGAGTTTCTTGTGCGTTCTTCTCCAAAACAATCTACTTGCCGAATGCACGGTAGAATCATTTTTTTTTTCTTGTAAATTTTAATTTTAATTTATGTGACGTTCAAAAGTGCCGTTTATTGGCCTAATTGAATACATATATTGACTTTGACTTTGAATAAAAACTTTTCACGCAAGCGAAGCCGCTAGCAGAAGCTAGTTTATTATAGGGTGGAGCCTAAGCACATAAATAATTATGAACTTTCCCTCGACATCTCGAAGGCTTTCGACAGGGTCTGGCACGAGAGCCTTATTGGTAAGCTTCCTTCCTTCGGTCTGCCTAGTGGTCTGTATGACCGGATTGCAAGACGTCCTGAGGGATCGGTACATTCGAGTGATTATCGATGGCTGCTCGTCCGGTCAGTTAGGTATTAACGCCGGACTCCCTCAGGGGTCGATGCTCACAACTTTGTTCTTTCAAAATACTGTAGGTATTTATTGAGGCAAATATCAGATGGCTGCGAAAAAGTTGGGGATCTTCGCAAAGATGAGACGGTACTTCACGCCTAAACAGCTGCTCAACGTGTATAAAGCACAAGTTTGGCCTTGCATGGATTACTGTCCAACCGTACCAACTTTATGCAATTGAGTCATCAAGCGGGTGAGTGAGTGATGCGTGAGTGCATCTTTGCCGATCAGTATATTGATACTGATCGGCAACGATGCACTGGTCGACTCAAAGCTCCAGAGCCTTGAAAAACGACGCCGAGTTGCCAGCCTGTTACATTTAGAATAGAATAGAATAGAAAACATTTATTCGACACAGACACAACACAACAGCAACAAGCACAAAGTAAAAAAGAAGAACAGTAAAAAAAAAGTATAAAAAAGGTGATGGTCAAGGAGCGGCGTGGTCATTTCGGGGATTGTGCCATGGAACTGCAAAATTTGATTCCGCCTATCCGTTTCGATCATCGGACTACAAGACTACAATGCGCCATCAGTACATGGTGGACATTCCACCCATACGTACAAAGCGTTTTGCGAATACTTTCGTACAGCTAAGGAGTGGAATTCCCAGCATCTTCATCTTTTTTCCTGATAGCTACAACCTAGGGGTATTTAAGTCAAGAGTGAATAGGTTACTTCTAGGCAAGCATGCTTCACCATCGACCACACGAGTTAGTTGTCAAACGCGAGCCTATCACAAACAAAGAAAAAAAGAAAGCCTGTACAAAAATTAGCTGATGATGGGTCATGAATTAACTTTGTCGACAGTACCTCTTGTATTCAATAAGTAGAGCACAACTTCTTACAATCTTAATGTATTCTTATCTCGTGCCACACATAAATAATATATGCAGACTGATTCTCACATCAGGGACATGTTATGAGAAACTGGGTGACGAAACTAAAGTAGGTAGATATAGGTCGATTCAAACATATTTTCGTAATTGAAATCGCTTTTCGCTGCGCATTACCCCCGTTCCTCACACCCGCTGTAACATGAATTTGTTTCTGGCGCAGCGACTCGCGTAGTGTTCCAAACCGCCATTAGGATTGATTCTATCTATAACACCTTACTTATCTTTTAGGAAAAAGTCTGCGCTGAATAAAATGTTATATATATGGTCTTTTCGGGCATACCTGTAAAGTTGTAAATTTTCACAGATGATGTGTTTCTGTTGCCGCTATAGCATGATGTATGAATAAAATAAATATTTAAGTGGGGCTCCAATACAAAAAAACGTGTTTTTTTTTGCCGATTTTGCGATAATGGTACGGAACCCTTCGTGCGCAAGTCGGACTCGCACTTGGCCGGTTGTTTTTTTAAATTAAAATAGGCTCACGCTCGCCCATTATCTCACCTGATGGTAAGCGATGATGTGGTCGACGGTGAAGCACGCATGCCTAGAAGTAACCTATTCACTTTTGACTTGAAGAACCCTATATTGTAGTTATCGGGAAACACAGACTCCGGCAGGGAATTTCAACAACTCCGGGGATTTATATTAAACTGAATACCTACTCTTGTTTTCCTTACCAACGAGTTTCAAATCACAAGGGGAAAAAGTAGTTTTCACAGCAAAAATAATATAACAGCAAAGAAACACTGCTGCTTTTTAAGTAATTCAATAAAACTCCATCAAAGAACCTAATATATTATCTGTCACCATGAAAATCGAATAATTCATGAGTTCCAAATACATTTTGTTTTTATTATTGTGTCTTAAATATATGGAAATAACAATACTGCGCCGCATCGCACCTCAGAGGGTAAAAATATAGAGATGACTCGAGTTCATGACCAACCGAACCTCCTCTTTGTTTGAAGTCGGTTAAAATTGATACACGTAGTAAAAAGTTCTTAGGTGACATACATAAAAAAATACAGTCAAATTGATAACCTCTTCCTATTTGAAGTCGGTTAAAAATTGGTTCACGTAGTAAAAAGTTCTGAGGTGACATACATAAAAAAATACAGTCGAATTGATCACCTCTTCCTTTTTGAAGTCGGTTAAAAAGTAGGAGTCACTCTGTTGGAATCTTCCTTTTAGTTTATTGCCAACATTTAGCATAAACTCGAAAGTCAAGCAGCCTATGGTCCATTTATTCAATGCTCAGATCTACAATATTCAAATCAATACATTCAGCAGCTTTTTATTGTCTTGCAGAAGGTGTGCAAAGTTTGTCTGTTTTCGTCTTGGGCAGCTTGTACCCCTCGCTTCACTCAGGACTCTACATAACTCCCTCTCTTCGCTCAGGAGTTACCTTTAGGGTCCTTTGTTACGCTCAGGGTTCAGTAAGCCACCCGTGACGCAAGAATGTGCATCTGAATTGAGATCCCATTTTTTAAATCCTTGCGAAACGAAATAAGACTTAAAGGGAAATTAGTTAAAAATAGTAAAAACTTATCTACACTAAAAAAAAAACATCCACCAACCCGCACTGGGCCCGCGTGGTGGATTACGGCCCATTCCCGTGAGAGGAGGCCCGTGTTCCAGCAGTGGGGACATTAAATGGCTGATGAAGAAGTAAAAACTTGAAGCAATGTGCCTAGAATTTCCTTAACTTGAATTAAAACTGTTATGATTAAATTAGATGGGCCCTCGATCCAGACGCGTGCAAAAAGTGGCATAGCCTAAATCTCAGAAAGTACTATCTCTGGATTAATAATTTTTATTTAGGAATGTAATTAAGAATTTCTTAAATGTTTTAAGTAATTCTCAAATCTGTGGAATATAACATTACAGATTTATGGCGGTATATCTAGGGCCCTTAATTTATTAATGTATTTACTGAGGAATCTGCAAAACATGAATTTATCTGAAGAAATACATAAATAAGACTTTAATATATTTTACTTAGATACCTCTGTAAATTAGTTGAAAAGAAATAATGACACAAAAGTTAATTGTTAAAAAGTAAATGAGGGTGGCATTTAACTAAAATGTCTGAACTGAGAGTCCAATATTTTCGGCTTTATTGACTAGGCTCAACCTCATAGATTAAGTCAAATTAGAATAAGATTTTTTTATCTCAGAGACTTGTAGTACTAGAAAGCTATAATTTGGCATGGATATTAGTTATTTATGCAACTGTTGTATGATAAGGGGTATTAAAACATGAATGTGGGTTTATCACACGAGGCGAAGCCGTGTGTGATAATAGTATCACATGAGTGTTTTAATACCTAATTAAAACAGTTGCATACAAGACTTTATCTACACCCATGATATGAATCCTCTATAAAGGTTCTGAAACCATAGGGTATTAATACTTAACGTACTTTTCAGCATTGAATAGAAGGTCCATAGGGATGAAGATTTTTTTTTTTCTGATAATTCTTGAAAATATACTAATAGCACATCTTCAGAAAATGATGTACTACTCTTTGATATTTTCCAATTCATGAAATTTTGGTAAGTCTTTTCATAATGTTTTCTCGACATTTCTGGTAATAATTGATTAGAAATGTCCTTTGCTGCATTAGAAATATATGGTGGTGTGTTATCAAAGATTGTATCACTAATTTTTTTTTTTTTTTTTTTTTTTTCAATACTATTTTTGAACAAAAATGTACGACGTCAATTCAAAAATTCGAATAAGTTTTTTTTAATTACGGCGCTGTGGTAGTGAAACGCGCGTGCATGACAATGTTCTTTTTTGAAATTCATAAAAATGCCATGAGAATGTGGCTGTACGATGAGTAAAAAAGGAGTTGCATTATGAAATTTAGTACAACATTATAACACCCGTTTGGATGATATTATGGTTACTATGACACTGGCTGTTTTAATGTTGGCAATAAGCTAACTGTTTCAAGAACTTTTATAGAGGATTTATAGCATGGGTGTAGATAATAGTATATTATGCAACTAGTGAATAAAAGACGGATTTAAAGCGAGGGCCATAGATGAATCAAGAGCAAGCGAAGGATTCTAACGACTGAATCACGACCGTAGGGAGTGATTCATGATGATTCAATCACGAGCATAGCGAGTGATTCAAGTGTTAGAATCATGAGCGACGCGAGTGATTCATGGCCCTCGATATAAATCCGTTTTATTCAAGAGTTGCATACTATATTTTATACCATGACTTCGAGAAAAAGAAAGATTTAAGCGAAAAGCACAAGGAATATTACGTGTCATAAATAAATAAATGGTTTATTACCTTCAAAATTTACATAAAATGTGAAACCCTGACCCCTGAGCTAGGTAACAGCGCCTGTGTTTCAGGGGCCAGTGACCACCTCCATTACGTTACATAATTATAATTAATTAAATACCATTGCAATTAATATTAGAATTACAATCCAAACAAGTATTCAATAAATATCTTAGACTAAAATCAAAATCATTATTAAAATCCTAAATAACAAACTCAAAATTAAAATCGAAGAAGGAGTTTGTGTATCGAGTATTTTTTGCGCAAGGAGGCGCAAGGAGGTTACATAGCATTGAGATGGACGTCTAGTACATTGGTGTGTTCCAAATTCAAACACCAAAACAGTGATTAAAAGTGCTTTTTATTCACTGTTTTCAGTGAATAAAATAAGCTTTTTAGAGGGGGAATGGTATAAACATATTAATCACGCCGACAACGTAGTAAAATAATACCAAGAAAGAAAAATATTTTAGGCTACCTCCTGTACACGTAAAGACGGGATGTTTTTTTTTTCTTTCGTCTATCCCATGGTGTGGGTTATTGTTGGATAGGCCATTCAAAAATATAACGGGTCTGTGAAAACTATTTTTCGATTCAGGGATCCGTTTGCGTAAAATTAAGCTTCAAATTGCAAATTTTTGTTAGAGTCAAGTGTCCCCGCCCCCTGCCTGCTAAATGGTTGCTTTTGGATATGTGAAAAAAATCATTCATATATAATCATATAAATGTAGCTGTTTATACGGAACCCTCTGTACGCGATGTATTTGGCCGATATTTTTTTTTTTTTGTTATCTCTCTTTTCTTTACCTACTCTGTGCAGTACAGTTCTGTTTCAAGAACGATCTCTTTGCAATGGTAATCAAGTTCACAGCATGTCGACCAATCGAATTCGTTTTGAATGACGTCGTATTTATGTTACAGACTTTCAACCAAGAATATATTGAATTGGCAAGTTACTTCGGTAGAATCACGCATAATGAGGATTTATTATTTATGAGCGTTTTACTGTGTGGCGTTTGGTTTTACGACACAATACGCTTTGTTTCAAAAAATTAAGTCCAGAGGACTTCACAACACTTTATCACTCATTTCAGCTAATATAGCTCTAGCTACATATCTCTAGCTACACAGCTCTTGCTACACAGCTCTAGCTACATAGCTCTAGCTACATATCTCTAGCTACACAGCTCTAGCTACACAGCTCTAGCTACATAGCTCTAGCTACATAGCTCTAGCTACATAGCTCTAGCTACATAGCTCTAGCTACACAGCTCTAGCTACACAGCTCTAGCTACATAGCTCTAGCTACATAGCTCTATCTACACAGCTCTAGCTACACTGCTCTAGCTACATAGCTCTAGCTACATAGCTCTAGCTACACAGCTCTAGCTACACAGCTCTAGCTACATAGCTCTAGCTACACAGCTCTAGCTACACAGCTCTAGCTACACAGCTCTAGCTACACAGCTCTAGCTACACAGCTCTAGCAACACAGCTCTAGCTACACAGCTCTAGCAACACAGCTCTAGCTACACAGCTCTAGCTACACAGCTCTAGCTACACAGCTCTAGCTACACAGCTCTAGCTACACAGTTCTAGCTACATAGCTATAGCTACACAGCTCTAGCTACACAGCTCTAGCTACACAGCTCTAGCTACACAGCACTAGCTACACAGCTCTAGCTACACAGCTCTAGCTACACAGCTCTAGCTACACAGCTCTAGCTACACAGCTCTAGCTACATAGCTCTAGCTACACAGCTCGAGCTACATAAAGTTTTTTAATATACTAGAATACATTCTGAGCATAGTCTTATTCATATGATGAATACGTTAATAGTAAAAGTTTTTAAGAACGAATGTCAGTTACACTGACTTAATAACTTATTAATATTCATTGTTTGGTATAGGTATCGTAGGGATAGATCATTTATTGATTTTTAGTGTTTTGTCAGTACATCTTGAGTATTATTATTTAAATTCAAAGAATCCAGCAGCCTAATTGCTTAAGTGAATTCAGCAAGACAAATTGATTGACCGCCATCAATCGGACAATCACATGTGAGATGAAAGACGCGATGTGGGGCGGCGGCTTATCCGATCACAGCTAATCACCGTAGACAACTGGTTCAACCATGCCAGCCCGCTCGGCGCTTCACAAGGAATTAAAATATATCATGGTTTTTTTTGATTCCGTGAGTTCGATATTGGATCACTCAGTATCGGAATTGAAATATTGGAAATGTCGTATCGAGATTCCGATATTACAAGATTCCTATACTACGAGATTCCGGTATTGCGTGATTCCGATATTACAGAATTCCGATATTCGGTCTTTCCGACATTCATATTCCGATATCACCAAATGTCGCCACGTCGACCGGTCCTGTGGGTGGCCTTCCAACGCTGCACTCCGGTACGCGGTCGTTACTCCAGAACCAAAAGCTTTTTATCCCGAAAGTACGGTTCCTGATGGATAGACAATGCGAGCGAAGCCATGGAACAAAGCTAGTAAATAAAATAGATGCTTAGCTGAGATTTTATTTATGTTATATACGTTTTGTCTAAGCGGAATATATATTTTACCTTTTTCTGAAGGGGACGATATTATTTGATCCTCTAAAATCTAATTCATCTACTGGCATAAGCACTTTTAAAAATAAATGATGTATTTACTGCCAAAGGAGGGTAATGTGTTTATCAGTCTATGTATGTATTTTTGTTCCTATATAGCGTTCTAGAGACCGAAAGCGTTGGCCGATTTTGATGGTTCTTACATCAATCGATTTGTTTTAACCCCGTGGGTGGAAAATAGAAAAAAGCGGATTTTGGACGCCATATTGTGGGGGCCCAAATGCTTTTTTTCTTCCTAAGCCATCGTGTGGGGTATCAAAATAAAGGGCTTTAAGAGGTGATTTCAAAAATATACAACATTTATATGTTTAAATGTACCTAATTGGATTTTTTTTTTACAAAAAAGTTATAAATAAAAAAAGTTACTTAAATCAAAAAATCAAAAATCCCGACTGCTTGAAAAGCGAACTAAAAAGACGTAAACAAGAAGAAAATTATGCTGTGCATGCGGAGGATACACCAGATTTTGATCAGCCAGCCCGCGAATATATATCCTCCGACTGCACAACATGATTTTCATCTTATTTACGTCTTTAAGTTCGCTTTGTAGTGTTAAGTTTTGGCAGTCGGTTAATTTTTTTTGTTAGAAAGTTTTTTATTACGAATTTTTTCGATACTACATCTAAGTTGTGTCGTACATACTGTACGAAACATGATGATCATATCGCTTTCAGCAGTTCAGTCACGGCGGCCATCTAATCTATACATATGGTATACCTATGCGATTATGCTGATAAATGATTAAAAGCTGAAAGAACCTATTAAATGAACTCATCAGTCTCACTTATTAAATCGGATTAAAACAATGGTAATTTCTATTGTGTCTGGAAATTGACAGTTGAAGGTTTAATATAAACAAAACAGTAGTCGTTTTATTTGTCCATTTATCATCAACTATCAACGCAGAAACGAAATTCATACATGCGTTGACATTTTCATAAATTATTATTATCTTTTACGCAAGACTGGTTTCCATAAAAAAGTTACGTGGTTGGGTATGTAAAAGAAAATACATTTTTGATGAGGTCCTGAAGCGTTAACACCTGTCGCGGAGAGATAGTCAACCATCATTCACTTTGAATGAATAAACGTAAATAAAACAACACCTCTTTGTAAATATTGTCTGTTCTCGAGATAACGTTGGATGTGATAGCTGTTTGTGTAAATAACGTGTATTTGTAAGTGCAGCTAACTGCATCGAAATTAGACGCAACAAACTTTCATTTAATTACAGCATGTACATTTATTATTTAAACGAAGATGTAGCAACTCAACTTTATGAATTTGATATGGGGCTCGCACAGTTATATTTGTATATTCAATTCACACAAAATAATGACATTTATATTAATATGAGAGAGCATTTTGTCATATTTTTCAAGGCAACGCACGTGCTTACATGATATAACATTATTTTCGGAGCGCCGAAGCCGTCGGGGTCATCTATAAACCTGAAGATGTTACCTCAAGATCGGTCATAGGTTGCGTTTATGATTAGTGCTAATACCTCGAGCGCAGTTGAACCGCTCCGTCCCTCGGCGCATGATCGAGCATCCAGTCACCGTGGCCCGGCAGTACCTCTGCCGATCTCGTCGCTGCCGCACGTCTCTCGCGCACAAACGGCCCTCCCAGACCGCTGCACAAATAATGACTGACACCACCCCCGAAACTCGGCTCCCCAAATAAGCAAGGGCGACAACCCTCCGTACGAAAGTTATGGCCGGAACGCGCGCGATATTCACGACCAACGTTTTAAAATCCGATCTTTTATAGTGGTTTTGTTTGTTTGAGTTCTGTGAAACGGACGTTCCAAAGGATTACAGCGGTTCACAACACCTGAAAAAAGGAAAAATATATTCTGATCAAAATGATTCAGGACACCGAAAACTCGGCTCTGACTGAGCAAATTGCCGCTTTCAAGAGCGACCCGGAGAAACTTCGGGAGGCCACTGAATTTGTAGACCAACTCATACAGCAAGCAAAGAAAGAGGCTGAACTAAAACAAAAAGAGAAAGACAGAAGTAAATTCGTAAGTATCAATGTAATTATCGTAAGGAAAAGAAATATATGGGATTGATAGGGCGGTAAGTGTTAAAAGTGGCGTAGTGCTGCTGTAGATTGCAACGTTTGGCTTCTTCCAAATAGCAATGCTATTCCATCATACTTAAGTAGGTCTTGAAACACATCAAACACAACAAGCAATATATTTTTGCATGCTTTTCGATATAGAATATATTCACCCATCGTTCACCGTGCTATCTATTTTAAACGATATTTTAATCGATACGGCTTTACATCTTTACCCTGAAGCTGCAAGCAAAATGTGTCGAGAGAGACACGATCACACAAAATCAATTTTTCGTACAGGTTCAGAGTATATAAATTAAACGTTTCTTCCATTAAAACCTCATAAATTCCTCGTTCAGTAAACATGCGATCAAAATTTTGATTAATGGTTTTTCTTTTATCGTCTCTACTAGAGAATTTATCTCATAAAAATTCCAGAATATGTTTGGGTAAAACCTCATTGATGTTCATGAGATTATAGTGACCAATCGGTTTATGTTTATCTGATAAAAGTGATGTGAAGTACTTATTATGCAGCCAATTGGTGTATGATCGATATTCTAGACTTGAGTGTGGCAGGACATCAATAAAATTAACTGTGCTAAATAATATCAGACAAATTATCTATGTATTATTGGGACACCACTCAGACACTAATACGGCAATAAATTGGGATAATTCTATATATCAATATCAATATAGATATCAATCGTAAGTTTGTTAAGAAAAAACTTTCATAATAATATGTTACAAATCATTTCGTATATTACGAAGTACTTTTCCGAACTTAGTTTTATGTAGTTTCTTCAATATTCTTCGTGTCTCATTCTTCAACATAAATTGTTTAGTAATTACCTATTATAACTTGTTTTAGATGCTCTCATTAGTTTTTATAGCTATTTTTCTGAATAGATTGCGTGACTCTGATCATTAGCTATATAGCAGCGATTTTTTAACAATAGCACATATTTTTGCATTGCAATTTATATCTGACACCACTGATTTTGAACGATCACTGATTTCATCACTTTTATCATCTTATGGAACAAAGCTACCCTCGGATATTTTACGATTCACTAGATTTTTATGACTTGCAAGCTTATGCGTTGATTTGAAACATTTTGCTGGTATTTATAGTTTCTGATTATTCGTATTTATTATGTTTATATTGTTGTTGCAGGAATCACAAGATACTGGCAGTACGGGTAAGTTTCAAATTGTTTTACTATTTGAAGTCTTCCTAAGATCCTCTTCGGTAGGCGAGTGTAAAGAAAGTATCTTCATCTTTTGAAGTTAATACTTCAATTAATTAAAGGGCTTCTTAAGAGTACCCTTATCAATCAAAGGCATTGAATGAAGTCAATCGATTTATTTGACTTTCTTCTTGGTAAAGGTAATTCATCGTTCAAGTTTGTATGTTTTGTATCAAATTTGAGAGACCTATACAATTATTCGTGAATGAGTTTAACCCAGTTTTGTAAACCATTTCTCATAACATAACTACTTAAACATCACCCAGTTATAAGGAAAATACACGTTGCCTTCGAATAAATCGCAAGTCACGCGACGCCAAAGAAATCACATTACATTCAAGTCAAAACAGCAACAACCCTGAACTGTTTGGTATTCAGATTGTGACTCGCTGAGTGAAATACATCGAGGACTTCCATAATAATGGTATTTGACGCCACAGAAACAAATTTTAACATTTACTGCTTTATAATAGAGTTGTGTAAAAGGGGTGAAATTGGCGAGTATATTGTAGGGTCCCGGATTCGCTTTGAGGGTGTGCAATAAAGGAAACATGCAGTGAAAAGGTTCTTCGATGTATGACATACAATAGGCCTTATATATAAAAACTTATCTGAGATATTTAGCGATTGATTAAAAGATTCTAAATTCAAATTGTCTACAGAAAATTTTAATTAATCTAATTTTGCAATACAGTGCTATAGGTTGTAGAAAATATTGTACAAGTTCCTGTTAATACCAATGTTAAACCAAATTTTGTTGTACCTAACCAGGCTCTCGACAGTTTATTAATTTATTTATGTGGGATGAAAAATAATGAAACGCAGTTGCAGTCGTAGCAATTCCAGAAGACTAATTCCAGAGTTAATCCGCAGATTGTAACAGGTGTGCTTCAATTTAGAATCATTAAACATTAGCGTGCAGCTAAGATATTGAAGTTTTTTCTTTAAGTGCCTTGCGACAACAATCTATGCGATTTAAAATGATGACTGCTGTTTTTCGTAGCTAGTAAAATAACTAAAATAGAACGTGAGATACTAGATAGATGAATGATGCCGGAGCAACTGAAAATCTCTTACTAAAGGGTATCTTGTTACCCAGTTACTGGGTTTTGGAGATTCGATAGTTTCATCTGCATCCGGTTATACTGGAAGCCAACCCAAAAAAGTTAGTATAGTTTAATAGATTGATTGGTATCAGTGCACCTGGAAGTATTGCTGAACATGGCACTGCAATGTGTCCAAGATTCTGTAATCAAAGAGTAATGAAAAGGAGTTACGTCATGATCGTTAAATTAAGGGAGTGGTTTAGGAAGGAGAGGAGGAAAAATTAAGTTGAGCGTCAATTCCCTTAAGACGGATTTGGATTCAGCCTGTTGCTATGACGTTTCATGAGCCGTGTCTAAAATATTGCCTACTTCACTCAGTTTATGGCTTCGTAGGCGAATTATTGGCTACCAGCTTTTCATATTAGGCCTTTTCTTCCTTTCGTACAGCTGTAGATAGCATGTTAGTGAGATGCAATATATTTTATACTTAGAGCCTTGAATGTCACTGCGATTCTATAAGGGCCATCATAGACTATGACCCCGTTCTTAAAACTATGTACTTAAGTGCCTTTCGTTTAGTCCATTACACTGAAAATGACACACAATTGTTGTCTGTCATTTTCACAACAAAATGCAAATTATTGTCCTAAACATCTATCATGCATGCATGTAGGTTTTGGTGTGTAAAGTTCATATTTGCAGTAGGTACGAATATTTACTTACTACTCAGATAAATGTAAAAGGTAACTACAAACTGTGAAATCCGAAACTGTAACACAAAATCTACTACAGTTGCATGTGTGAGTAGAGCCTCGTTGTAAGCAAGAAATATTCGGCTTCCGTGCTCGACTTTCGTAGTCGTTTTATTTCCTAGAACTAGGCACATTGTGGTACCAGATATGAATCAAGTACCGTTCAACTATTCATTGGTGTTATGAAATTGCTGCAATAGTAGGACAATTAAACCATTGTTAGGGATTTTAGTTTCAGGGAAAATTTCGGGAAATTAAACTCGGTTCCATATTATTTTCGGATATAATTCTGCACAATAAATATGGCGATATATTTTAAGTTTTATATGAGATCGAGATAAGGATTTCGCGGAAGGATTCAACCCCTATACAGGCAAAGCCCTTGATACGAGATATTTTAAAATAATGGTTAAAAATTTATAATATATCCCCTGCACTCGAACTTAAAATTTAAGCAGTTTCGGCGTATCGAATAAAATATGAGTTTCCTTTTCGCAAAAGTAAAAACCGGCCAAGTGCGAGTCGGACTCGCGCACGAAGGGTTCCGTACCATCATCACGAAAAACGGCAAAAAAATCACGTTTGTTGTATCCCCACTTAAATATTAATTTTAGTCTGTTTTTAGTATTTGTTGTTATAGCGACAACAGAAATACATCAGCTGTGAAAATTTCAACTGTCTAGCTATCACGGTTCATGAGATACAGCCTGGTGACAGACGGACAGCAGACAAACAGACAGACAGGTAGACAGACAAACAGAAGGACAGACAGACAGACGGACCGAGGTGTCTTAGTAAAAGGGTCCCGTTTTTACCCTTTGAGTACGGAACCCTAAAAATCAATTTGTTTAGCCTTTTTCCAACTATGTTAGGATCAGCTTCTATTCTGACCTGATGGCTGAGTATCAGTATTTTACATGGAGCGAATGCCTATCTGACCTGCACAACCCAGTAACTGGGTAAGACGGTAACATTGTGATTGTCTTCTCTATCATCTACAAATGACACGGCTTGCGTACCTTCCGAGGCAAGGAGGAGTTTCTGTATATAATTATTAAGCCACGAGCTCTTTTCGTTACGTGGTAGTAATAGAACAAACACGATGTTTGCATTCACATTGCTTCCAAATATTTAGGAAGGTCTGTTTGTGTAGTGTACTCAAACGTCTCTAATATAAATATTTATCAAGAACAGCGGTTGTGTTTTGTTTTATTTTCGCGGATTTCGTTTCAGATTCTTATTTTTGTATTCAATTATTTTGTTTTCAAAGACAAATGAAAATCGCCAGTGGCCTTAGATTTTGTAGAACAATGGAGGAGTTCTCAATGTGTCATCTTATGAGTGCTAGTGATGATATATTGTCGTCGTTAGACAGTGATTTGGCTTATCTTCATAAATGGATGGTACTATTAAGACGGTACCCTGACCAAAAAATCGGCATGAGATATGAGCGTTCCTATTGGTCTAGCGGCACTGGTGGCGCATGAATTACAGTAGTGAATACGCCCAGATTTTAGAATAAAATCTTTATAAAATCGAATTTTGGTCTTTTGTAAAAAATAATTCAACAAAAATGTTCGTTATTAAATTGTCTATCCATTAGTGTTAGTACAAAAAATAATCAATTAACACTTTACGAGGAGATGCATAATATCAATAATTATTTCTCATTTTTATGTTTTTTTGGAAGTAGATTAGTGAAATATATACAACATTTAAAAAAAAACTAAATCTACCATTTTAGAATCAATATTATGTAGAAATTTAATGTATTTTTATTAATTGATATTTCTTTTTAAATAAGGAGTAGATAGCTCCTAAAAACAGCACAAAAACGGCTTGCGCGGCGTTTTGCTCGGGGTACTGCCTTAAGGTTGAACTAGTCAACGGCACGAACTATTAGGGGGCGGAGTTAAAATATTTTCTGTCTCATCCGACATCACGCACGAAAGAGATAGACGCTGTGATGAGCAGTAAGAAGCTATTTCGCATACGTATACACACTCATAACGCTGTGTGACGCATACATGCGCAATTTCATTGAAGAGCGCCGACAGCGGTGTGTGTGCGGTGTCATCGCCGCCGCCCGCGCCCGGTGGCGCGAATGCAATTCATGTTATGACAACATAAACTCATACAAATAGATGTTAGAACTTAGGATTCTCACTATGTGTAACGTAATTAGAAGGCACTCAATTTACTTGTTACTATGCACCTATACTTACCCGCGACTATGCCAACTTGACAATAAAATCTTTTGCGAAAATGTAAATTTACTTATGTATTGTTATTATCAACAAGTAATTTTTTTGATTTGTCTTCTAAATTATTTTTGGCGGCGGCGACGACCGCGCAGCGGGAGCAACTTGCCGCTTGCGCGCTTATTGAACCTTATGCCCTTAGTTATAAGAATGAAAATTGTTCGAGCGCCAAGTCGGTAGATTTTACGTCGGCAGAGCGGGGCGCCAGGGCTTTGCTGACTGTAGGTATAGTACCAGCGCGTGCGGAAAGCTAGGCTCTATACGCACGGGTATAGGTCATGTTTTTATATTTTATTGCAGGTGGTGCAAAAATTACAATTTATGTTAAATAGGTATTTACTTACCTTAGCCACAGATTACTAAATAGTTACTTCGTAACCTTAGCTAGTTAGCTATAACCTATAGGCGACACCCCATAAGTAGGAGGTATTCATACCAGCCAGAGTCAGGATAACTGCTTTTTCGACAGCGCCAATTTGATGTGAGACTTGTTTTCTAGGTACTTAGGTTCATCAAATAAAAAATAATGTTATTTTGTAAATTGTTTATTGATTGTTTGCTTACACACAAGTATAATAGTTTTGTTAGTTACAACAGGTTGGAAATATTCTCTTTGTTATCACAATACAAAGAAATAGGTATTCTCTTTGTTCTTAGAGGTGTGCTCCAAATGATTCAAAGAAATAAAACTTACACATTTTTCTCCCTTTTACTTTCCACTTCTTTGTGCGAGCGACACTTGCCCATAGGCTGGTATTTTTGCCCATACGCTTATCCTTATTTGGCACTGTAACACAAAAGATTATTCTGTATGTTAGTTTTATATAGGTAGTTCTTATTATTCTGTAAGAAATCAAACCTAATAAATATACTATAATACCTAAGATAGCAAAATTAGGTACTTACTACTATTTTATTTAGTACGTTTCAAATAAGAATAGGAACCGCAATGATTTTTAGGAATTTATAACCAACCAAAATTCAAATTATTTTTAATTCAAAGTTGTTTGTATAACAAACAAACAACTTTTTTGCTGCTTTACCTAACTGGTTCGATTCGATAGCTATGACGTCACATTATGGCGCAAATGCCGTCCTATTCTTAGTTGAAACGCATAGTAGTAGGCATCTAGGTAGGTACTAGGTACTATTTCATGTCATAAAGTAACAGTAAGTAGCTTCGGGTGGTCGAGCCGAGCTTGTGAGTGTCGGCGCGCATATTAGGTAAAAAAATTGCTTCCTTTTGTTTTTGTCCGCCGCTGACGCCGAGCCGATATAACAGAGAGGTATCTACATAATTATGAACTTTCGATTTATGTAGGCACGACTATTGAAAATCGTAAAACTACTCTAATTGGCATCTAATAACCTAAATACCTATATAATTCTATGTAAGTGAACAAATATGTACAACAGAACTCTTCAATAAACAGCGGCAAATCTCTCGGGATTGCTGCAACCGTACCTATACAAAGAAAAGAAAGAAAAATATTTATTTGTGACCCGCACAGGAGACAAGCCGGTACGCTCCAAAGGGGTACGCATATATATATACAGTTCACCCTGGTAGGTACACTTTCATTGCACCAGTTATGTTAGTTTTATGTTATTCAGGTAATCTAATCAAGCATGAATTTGAGCATTATAGGCTCAGATTTTCTCTTATCTGAGACTATAGGTATGAAATTGCTCTTTATGTACCAGAACTAAAATTAGAAAAATAAAAAACGAAGAAACAAAAACAAGAACACAGATTTCCGAAATTGAAGTTTGTACCTAGTGTTTTTATTTGGAAGTCGGTAGTATTTATTTGTAAAAAAGATTAACTAAATAAAGATGAAGATAGGTATACCTAAACTCCATTTGCAATAACAATAGACATTTAAATTAGCCCATTTTACAGCCCGTTCAACCGATTTTGACTTCTATTGCGTTTGTGATACGACAAATGGTACCTGTAGTAAACAATTGGTTTTGGTAACAGGTTTATGCTTTTTATGTCATCCTTAAATTTACGGGATAAAACTCAAAATCGGTTGAACGGACTGTAAAAAACACACATTGGAAACATGTGTAATGTTATTTCAAATAATGGAGTATAGTAGTTTATAATTCTAAAATTTTATAAATGCGCGTGAAACATTACAAATACAAGTCTGTGTTTAGGTATAAAAGTCATGTCAAGCGCCCTCATGAATTGTACAAACTAAATTCGATAAAAGATTCAACTTACCCATTGTTACTTGAATTGCTGAAAATATCTTCAATTCACTTCACTGACGCAACAAGTTCAAATTCAAACGCTATGTAAATCACTATGAAATCAGAATCCTAAGTCCAAACCCAGGGTCAGTAAAATTTGGGATCAACACAAAACATAAAGGAATATCAGAATCCAAAGTTCAAGCCAGAGAGGTCAATGTTACAAAATATTATACGAATTCGTTATCGCCGATATCACAATATCAGTTACCTTTATACACAGCACGCGCGTAATTACGGTGACGTATGCAGCAGCCTATAGTAGAGGCCCTGCGGGGCATAAGGGTGCGGGCGCCGGGCGGCAGCTAAACTAGTGAGCGTGTGTGTGTGTAGGTGTCTACGCGCCGCACGCGCCACCCCTCCGCCCCACTGACCGGGGAGGAAATTTGTAGCGAGATGCATGATGATTTACAACGAAAACGAGCGCGCAAAATTTTATAAACAGACCTTTGGGAGTCTAGATATCATACAAAAACGACTAAATGTATGAGTTCAAAATAAAATTATTTGCATTGTTGAACTACTAATCTATCCCTGTATGGAGCCCGTTTTTTAATTTTCTGTCTTCTTATGGTATTTATTTGCGCCCAAAGATGCGGTAAAATTAGTGCCGAAATATGGAACTTTCGACGCTCATAACTTTTAAATGCTTTTTTATTTTAGTTTTTTGGTTCCATACAGGACTAGATAATGATGAGACAAATTGATATCATTTTTTATTTTGAACGTACATCGTCAAACAGTGGAGTAATCTCTAGACTACGTTTGTATGGAAGAATTTTGGACTAGTGTACCCTTAAGGCCCTTATTCCGCTTTAGTGCCATAAAACTGTTACTTTCTAAAGCGTACTCCTTGGTAACGGCTAGGTCAAAATGTTTGAAAAAAAAATATCATTGATTCATGTACATTATTAATTTTCGAAACATGGTTTTTTCGTATGATTAATACTTTTGCTTTTATAAAATAATTAACAACACGATATTTTTTTACTTCTTTTGCATACCCCTCCAAAACGACTAGGATCTTTAAAAATATTTTTACTCAGAAAAATTGATTGGAAATTGGTTAGAATTTCTTCTTAAGCTACTTCTAAACATATAAAAGAAGAAAGTGACTGACTGACTGACTGACTGACTCACTCACTGACCATCAACGCACAGCCCAAACGGCTGAAGCTTCAATCATGAAACTTGGCATGTAGGTTCCTTTGGTAGTGTAGTTGACCACTAAGAAAGGATTTTTGGAAATTCCACCCCTAAAGGCGTGAAATAGGGGATGAACGTTTGGATGTTTGTTTGTTTGTGTTGTGCTGTTGTTGTTGTTTGGGTTTGGAAGTATGCTGGTGTTGATTTGAGGGAGAATTGCTTTTCCCATTGACAATACTATGTAGCGTGTTCACGTGTTAGCTCATCAAATGGTCTGGTGATATTGGCGCCGAAATCCAAAATGTTAAAAATGTTGTTTACAAGGAAATACTATAATTTAATTACTTACTTATGATTATTATTACTTATTATTAGTCATGGATAAACACAGAAATAATGAAGGGTTAGGGACAGGACAAGAATAGAGCGTATTGATTTAAAGTAGGAAAGTATAAGTCTGTCCTAAGAAAACTTTCATATTACATTATTTTTATCATAATAATATTTTACTTTTTCTCTACATACTGTTAAAATATGGTAAGGAGAAGCATGTAGTCTACGCGTGCGAAGCCGCGGGCAAAAGCTAGTAGGATATGTAAATCAAAAAATATTTTCAAACAAAACTGTCCAAAAGGAGGTCCAATATAGATATTCTGCAACGAGCGAGCACAGGGCCAGTACCGAGCTAATATTGGGGAATAAATACACCTTAAACTTAATAAACAGCAGTCTGTGAGAGTTATACAAAGTAATTTTCATTTTTCTGTTGGCACGTTCCAGTTGAAACACCTGGCAACAACAGTTAACGAGATTTTCCTTAATGTTTTTGTCGCCTGCCATTGGGAATAGCTCGAAACGACATTCTAATAACGGGGACAGTCAGGTAAACAAGTAGAAATAGGTACTTCTTTTGATTCGTATACAATTTATACATTTGTCCGATTGTCCGTTGACAAACAGTGGGCTTACCTTACAAAGCTTGTATTAATGCGTGGCTATATACAAAATAATGGTACCCACTTCAGAGGGACATTGACAAAGGTTAGGTGGTCCCATATCCGTGGCACGGGCACATCTTGTAATGACGGTTTATGTTGATAAATCATCTTAAGTGTTGTGAATTTCAAAATACCTACCGTCCCGGTAATAATGTGGAAGATATAATATAAGTCTGTGATTGATTGACGCTGGCGATCTTTGACTGTCGTTACAGTTAGTCAGAAGCCAGAAAAACTGACATGAGTCTTAATAAGAGGGAACAGTGTAATTTATTTTTTATTTATTATTAATGGGTAATTTTATTAACCAGTAACAGTAAGGGTTGTGGTCTTGTGAAGGTGATTTAGGCAGTCATCATTACATATTATAAAATCAAGTGCCCAGCCACGTTTGTACGCGATAAACTAAAAAACTACTGAAAGGATGTTCATGCGGTTTTACCAATAGAAAGACTGAGAAACGAGGAAGGTTTTTGTCTATAATTTGTCACGGGCAAAGTCGGGGCGGGTCGCTAGTTCCATATAAAACTTTTCCTAAAATAAAAATTTTTCCTGTTCCTGTTTTCGTTTCTTCGTTTTTTGACACCGCCTTCCGAAAAAGAAGTTATTTTTCATTTTGTAGTGTTTTTATTTGTTATCCGACTGCCGAAGGAGGGTAATGTGTTTATCAGTCTATGTATGTATGTATGTTTGTTCCTATATGGCGTTCCAGAGACCAAACGCGTTGGCCGATTTTGATGATTCATACGTCAATCGATTCGCCTTAAACTTGCGAGTGTCATAGGCTACATTAAAACTGGACAATAGAAAAATGGCGGATTTTGGGTGTCATATTGTGGGGGCCCAATTTTTTTTTTCTTCCTATCTCATCGTGTGGGGTATCAAAATAATAAGGGTTTTAAGAGGTGATTTCAAAAATATATAACACTTATGTGTTTAAATGTACCTATGCCAAAAAAAACTAACTAAAAAGTTATAAATAAAAAAACTTAATTCAAAAAATCAAAAAACCCGACTGCTTCAACAGCGAACTAAAAAGACGTAAACAAGGAAAAAATCACGCTGTGCAGGCGGAGGATACACTTTTTGGAAGTCGGTTGTATTTTTTTTATTTTTTACTTTTTAGTGTTACACAATGGACAAATTCTATAGAAAAGTACCTATAATGACCACACTGATGCCAGAATAGATTACCCAAATAACTTGCACATAATCCGTGCAATGAGAGTTCACCAGGGTGAACTGTACACATCTGTGTACCCGTTTAGAGCATACTGGCGTGATGGTATGTTATGAAATGGTATAAACATTAAACAAACTTGCGATTTCAATAATCCCGAGTGATTCAGCCGTCATTTATTGAAGAATTCTGTTGTGTGAATGTCTGTATCTCCGAAGATTCATCAGATCTTTACAAAAATTAAATTGGGACCATTTCAGAAATAAACTTCTTTCAAAAAAAAAAAATATTATGCAAATCCGTTAATATATGACGGAGTTATGCCTGAACATAAATAATAATAATATATATATATACCTATACTAGCTTTTGCCCGCGCCTTCGCACGCGTATCCTTCATGCTTCTCCTTACCATATTTAAACAGTATGTAGAGAAAATGTAAAAAGTAATGATGTCAACGATAATGTAAGGACAGACGTATACTTACCTACTTTATCATCAATACGCTTTATCCTTGTACCGTCCCTATCCCTTCACTATTTCTGTGTTAATCCATTACATTAGTCATGGATTAACACAGAAATAGTGAACAACACGACATTTCATCCCCTATGTTCAACCCCCCAAGGACGGAATTCCCAAAAAACCTTAATTTGCGTTAGATTTTAATCTTCAGCTCAAACCCAAAATTCGAAGAACCTAACTTCAAAGCTGACCGACTTTCATACAAACTTTCATCCCCTTTTTCACCCCCTTAGGAGTGGAATTCATAAAAATCCTTTCCTAGTGGATGCCTGCACAGTAAAAAGTATCTATGTGAAAAATTTCATGATTTTATTATTCCCATGACTTCATCCCCCTTTTCACCTTCATGGGGTGAGAATCTTCAAAATCGTTGAGACACATGGTAATTATTTTTAAATCTTTAGCCTAAACCCAAAATATGAAGATCCTGACTTTAAAACTGACGGCTTTTCATACGAACTTTCATCCCCTATTTCACGCCCTTAGGGGTGGAATTTCCAAAAATCCTTTCTTAGTGCTCACCTACACTACCAAAGAAACCTACGTGCCAAGTTTCATGATTAAAGCTTCAGCTGCCGTTTGGGCTGTGCGTTGATGGTCAGTGAGTGAGTCAGTCAGTCACTTTCTTCTTTTATATGTTTAGATAGATATAAACATCCTAATTAAGAACCTCCACCTTTTAGTGAAGTCGGTTAAAATATTGGTGTTTAATTGAAGATTGAATGGCGACTTGGGGGTCTGCAGGGTTGGCAGTCTGTATCTGTCATAGTCACGTGGGTAAAGGGCTAAGCAGATTGAATTCGGTACATATTGACGTAATACTCTTAATTCATCGATTCTTAATTCAAATCCATGGAGAAATTGAATAAAGAATCTGCAAATCAGTATTAAAATCAAATATATGTTTTTTTTTTAAGGCGGCTTCAAATCTGTGTTATCTCCCGTATACAGCATAACATTAACATTACGTATATAACATTATAAATTGCCGTAGGCAAAGGCAAAGTGATCAATAGCCATGACATGATGACCTATATCCAGCACTAGGGCACTTCGAGTTTCAATCTAGGACGCTTGTACCGGTAAATATGTACGTCCTAGCCTTTTTCTCTGCCTGGCTTTATATTAGTTCCGGCCTTTGGATGGCTTGGAATGTGATTGAGTTTTCCTTTTAAATTTTTCTCAATAGCATCGGGGTCAAAATAGAGTGTGGACTCGTGGCTATATTATAACAGCCGCACGCGTCAATCTTCAAGGTTAAGTAACGCTTGCTGAGGACGGTTCGTGGATGGTTAACCATCTTTACATAGCGAGATTCCTCGGTGCCTCGGACAGCACTTTAGGCCGTTGTACCCGGCTGTAATTTGAAGATCTTTGACAGTCGTTACGGGTAGTCAGAAGCCTGAAGTCTGACACCGGTCTTGCCCAGGGGATCGTGTTATCCAGTTACTGGGTTGTGGAGGTTAGATAGGCTCGCTTCATGTAAAATAATGGTATTCAGTTGAGATCGATTAGATTGGAATTCGACCCAAACATAGTTGTGAAAAGGGTAGTCGAATCGATTGGTATCACAGACTAGCTTTTTCTAAAAAGTACTTTATAACCCTCAACGAAAAAGTTGCCTTAAATCAGTGAAAAAAAAATGATAATCGAATCAGTTTCATTAAGCAGCAGAGATTACACAGATCTACTAAACAAACCATCAATCCATAAATTTTTAACCCCGCAGGAAGAAGAGGGGTTTTAAAATTTGACGTGTGTTGCTGTGTATCTGTGTGTCTGTCTGGGGCATCATAGCTCCTAAACCAATGAACCGATTTTGATTTTTTTTTATGTTTGAAAAGTGATTTGGTTGAGAGTGTTCTTAGCTATGTTTGAATAAAATGAGTTAGGCCGTTCAAAAGTTATGGGCGTTTTACTGTTTGAATCGGGGTGTTTTCGCATGATAAATATGTCGGGGTTTTTTAAATTTTACTTGTACATCCTTATTTAAGTTTATACTAGGTAAAGTGTTTTATAAGGAAAAATTATACCGGCATAAAAAGTAGCATATGTGCTAGACTGGACTATAATCTATCCATTCAGCCTTTCTGGCGTGATTGAGTAACACCCATCCATCCAATCTTTCGCATTTTAAATATTAGTAGGATATAAACTTGGTAACACAGACGCTACTTTATTGGGGGGAAACCTTCAAAAGGCGCCTGAACTTTTGGGTAAAAAGACCAGTGAGATTGGGATTTTTACCTCACTTAATTACCCCAGTGATCACCAACAACACGTGACCTCTTAAAAGGGTGGGTAGGGTGATCCCCTGGAACCCTCTCTCTGCAGCGCCTGTTAGAGCACATCAACACAGACGTACTTACCTAATAAGGATACTACGAGTATTAAAGGTACCTCGTTAAGACACGGGTATAATGAGGGTACACTACTGTTACTAATATTATGAACTAGGTATATTCCCCTCAGGCTTAGGGGAAGGGAAACACAGTTATGCTATGTTGCGTAATGTAACGTAAAAGGGTCGGCTACATTGTCCTTTAATGTTACAAAATGGGTAACTCAAACAATAGTGCACTGCATTCTATAGCCACACCAGTTCACTGGCTGTCTTTTTTTACCGACTTCAAAAAAACGGAGGTAATCAATTCGACACGTATGTATATAATATTGTTGGCATTGCTCTATATTTACACATCTTACTCTGTTTGGGCTTCTAAATACAAATTCCATAAGTGTATGATATGTGTGTATGTTTGTCCACGCATTTATCAGAAACTGCTTATCGGATCGTGATCATTCTTTTTTGTTGGATTACGTATCTGTCAACTTAGGGAACAGAGCAAGTTTCATCAAAATCGGTTCAGCAGTTTTCAAGATATGGAACATACAACCGAACTCCTTAGCGACAACACGAATGTGTAAATTAGTTTATTATGGGTTTTGGCTGTAGGTACCTTACTATAGAACTTGCACACATTTTAGTGATAGGATATTCAAACTGAATAGACAGACATAAAAACATTTTTACAAATCAATTCAAAAAATCAAAAAAAAACGACTGCTTTAAAAGCGAACTAAAAAGTCGTAAACAAGGAAAAAATCATGCTGTGCAGGCGGAGGATACATAATCGCGGGCTGGCTGACCAAAATCTGGTTTATCCTCCGCCTGCACAGCATGATTTTTTCCTTGTTTACGACTTTTTAGTTCGCTTTTAAAGCAGTCGTTTTTTTTGATTTTTTGAATTAAGTTTTTTTTATTTATAACTTTATAGTTAGTTTTTTTCGAATTAGATACATTTAAACATATAGAAAAAAAAAATTGGGCCCCCACATTATGGCATCCAAAATCCGCCATTTTTCTATTATCCAATTTTAATGTAGCCTATGACACTCGCAGGGTTAAGGCACATCGATTGACGTATGAATCATCAAAATCGGCCAACGCGTTTGGTCTCTGGAACGCCATATAGGAACAAACATACATACATACATACTTACATACATACATACATACATAGACTGATAAACACATTACCCTCCTTCGGCAGTCGGGTAAAAATAAAGTAATTTATGCACTTTTAAGTGTTTTGCTTTAGAAGTCGATTTTTTAAAATTACAAACTTTATATTATCCTTGCTTTCGTATGTGTCCGGCAACTAGAAATCCATTTTTGAAACTTGGTGTACTTTTGGAAAGATTGAAATAATACGTAACTTTGGAGCTGATATCATGATGAAAACCGGAAGGTAGCCATAGCAACTCCTCAACCAGACAAGATAGCACCATCATGTTTAGGCTCATTGGAAGTGTATTGACAAGTGATTTCAGAGACATTTTAGTACATTTCAGTTCAAATATGAATCTGACTTAAATTTTTTATTTTTATTTTTTTATAACAAGCTTTTTTCGTATTCTTCTCAGCAAACCCTTGCATTTGATACCCATATCATGGCAGTGCACAAAAAACAACTAGTCCGCCATCTTGCGCCGTCCGCCATTTTGGATTTAGAATGACGTCAATTAACTAATAAAAAAAGTTTCATCAAAATCCGTTTTACAGTGTAGACTTACCACGCATTGCGATTTTTAGCCGCGCGGATTTTATTCGCGCGAGTTTTTGTAAGCTTACTAAATCATAAGGCTTAGCACACATTGCGGTTTTAGCTGCGCGGAATCATAACTAACTTTTATGTCCCTCTCTGCTTGTTCATAGAGCTCAAAATATTCGCGCGAATTTAATCCGCACCGCGGTGCGGTGGATTCTGTGGGAAAACACGGATTTCTTGCGGTATTATTGCCGCGCGATTTTTTTCCCGCAAGCTTCATACAATGCAATGTGTCGCAGAATGTGCGGAAAAAAAGGCGCGAATAAAAACCGCAGTGCGTATTAATCCTAAGACGTAACGAGCAGACAGACAAAAAATGGATTGGATATTTAGAATTTCAATAGTAACTGCATACCTATTTATTGTTGCTGTTCCTTGCTATTAGCAACCTTAGCTAGGTAGAACCTAGTTGCCCTACTTATTCTCTTTTGATCACTTAAGATTCAACAGTGACCACCTTTCCATTATCCTCCATAGTTCATTCCCATTTATTTTCACGCAAGAAAAACTTCATGTAAAGTATTTTATTCATAAAGGTTTCGCAAATCTCGCAGCATGTATAAACAGAGACAGGGAAACTCATTTAACTTTATATTTATGAAGGTAGCATGTGCCCGAAGTAGATAAAAAGTAGAAATGGAGTTTTAAGGGCCTGCTCACACATAGCGATCAGGATTACGGTTCTCCGGGCCCGGGCTCCGGCGCATCCGATAAATATTGCGTTCATTCATTTTGTATGTATGAACTCGTTTAAACATATACGTAGATAGCTTTATTCTAAGTACCATCCAAAGGGTCTTATTTTCCAGCTCAAAAAAATTTAGAATAGGGAACACGGTAACAGAATTTTAGTAGGCATGTCGTTGGTGAAAAAGATAAGACTTTATTTATGGTGTTAAACACAATAAATCTTCGTGCTGTTGCCGTCTTCGGGTTTCTTTTGGCATGAAATAATGTTTGATAAATTAATAAAATCTGACCATATACTTGTGGCAAGGATGATATACGTTTTTGAGGGGTTCCGTACCCAAAGGGTAAAAACGGGACCCTATTACTAAGACGCCGCGGTCCGTCTGTCTGTCTGCCTGTCACCTGCCTAGCGAGCATGGGCGTACCCAAGACATTTGTGACATGACATGATAAATTATGTCATGGCATTACCAAATGGCAATAAATTAATTTTGTGTGTATTGTGAATTGGTGATCAATGCTTATTAATTAAATGAAATGTTACAGGATTATTAATTAATTTTATATTATTACTTTTTCATAATTGTAATTTTTTTTATTGTTGTTCTTATTTTAATTATGATTATTTTTTTTATATTTATTTTGTTTTACACCATATTCTTCTTGCTTTCTACATTTTTAAATGTTTCTTAAATAAAATCCCCAAAAAACATTTAAAATATAAAAAATAGGAGCCCACCGGTATTGGTCCAAGCTATTATATTTTTTAGTAATTATTAAAATTTTCCAATAAATATATCTTTCTAACAAACACTTAATATGTTATCAAACAAACAAAGAAAAATAAAGTGTGCATAAGTCTATGGTCGTGGGTCAAATATTAATTTATTCCCAACAAAATTAAAAAGTTCTTTAGCTGTATGAACGGCATACTTTTTTACGTATTATTTTATTTGGTCGTCTATTCAAATTATGTCGCACTATGAAGTCAACAACAAGAAAAGCAAGTCGCGCCTGTAAATTATGTCACATCGTTGTCCCGTGCTAGCATTTAAGACAAATTGTAAGACATGACATATTTTATCATAACTTGTCAAGACCGAGTCGAAAACCAAGCAAAGTAAAAAAAAAAAAAAAACTTGTAATTCATGTTGGGATGCTGCTAACATGGGGGTAGCAAAGGGGGGGGGGCTAAATTTTGGTTATTTTTGGCCTAGGACATACCGTTTTCGAGATATCATTTTGGAAATATGCAAAATATAATAAGATACGGAGGCCCATAATTCGGCAACAGTGCGTCATAGGGCTATGCTTCTCAGAACATAAATGGTTTTTATGGCCAAGGTTAAACCGAAACTGCAATAAAATTGGAAAATTTCCGAAAAAGAAAAAAATAAACGTCAAGAAGTTATGCCACAAGTCAAGAAAATATCTCACGCCGCCATGCTAGCATTTAAGACAAAATGAGTTTATCGCCCAAACTGTGATTAAAAGTGTGACTTAAGCGATGTCACAGTAGGCCATGCTCGCCGGGCAGGCTGTATCTCATGAACCGTGATAGCTAGGCAGTTGAAATTTTCACAGATAATGTATTTCTGTTGCCGCTACAACAAATACTATAGACAGTATAAAATAATTATTTAAGTGGGGCTCCTATACAACAAACGTGTTTTTTTACGTTTTTGCGATAATGGTACGGAAACCTTCGTGCGCGAGTCCGACTTGCACTTGGCCAGTTTTTTTTTGTATGGGAAATCATTCAATGACTTCGCCCGTTCTGGGTGAAGCGGGAGGGCGTTTCAGAGTTTTACTGACTAAAACCCACCCGTGTTCCTTCAGTTACTTCTGACAGGGCCACGGTAACTATCTTTCAAATTTAACCGCGACCCAGACAGGGCCATGGATACAAGTCTAAATGAATTAAACAACAGTTATACAGTTACTATATAACCATAACTATCGCAGTGAAGCGTTTATGGATATTGCTGGTTATTCAGGGTGTGATTTGAGATGGGGTACTTAGCTACCTTACCCATTTGGTACACTCTAGATACTTTTGTTATAAATTATTACATCATGCCATACCAACCTACTTACATCTATAATATCCATCATCATCATCATACCAGCCGTAAGACGTCCACTGCTGGACATAGGCCTTCCCCAAGCGTCGCCACATTGACCGGTCCCGTGCGTCTCGCAACCAGCGGATCTCCGCAACCTTCACCAGGTGATCGGTCCACCTGGTGAAGGTGAAGGCCTTCCAACGCAACGCCTGCCGGTTCGCGGTTGCCACTCCAGAACCTTTGCTGCCCCATCGGCCATCCGTTCTGCGAGCAATGTACCCTGCCCACTGACACTTAACCTGTGACCCGCTAATTAGCAGACTCAATAGATATTACCATTGTTTTCCGCCGCTACGGGTATTTTGACAGATAAGGGGTGTTTGGCAATTCTTCGGGCTATATCGGTAACCCTGGTTCTCTTCATTTCTGATTCGATCACGCAAGGAAACGCCGAGCATAGCTCTCTCCATTGCCCTTTGAGTGAGTGTAAGATTTCTGAGGAGGCCCATTGTAAGTGACCACGTCTCAGAGCCATATGTCATCACAAATATTATGATATTATTATAATAAATGTTATCTATTATATCCATACTAATTGATAACTATGTCTGCCTCTTACCTTTTCACGCTTAAACCGCTTTTTTTTTATGAAATTTGGATTGAGACTCTGAGAAGGACCAAGAATAACTTTTTATCCTGGAAATCATCCTTAAGTAGGTGGAAGTTTGAAGCACTAATGCGACGCAGACGAAGTCACGAGCAAAAGCTAGTAATAATACGATAAATCAGAATACCTTTCTACATGAATTTACCTTTCCTGTACATTTATTACCTAAATGTTTTATCGCAGTAATAACAAAGGGCTTACAAAATAACATTTAATTAAGTTCCTCATTTTATCCGTTCGTTATTAATACAAATGTTAAAGGCGCTGCTGTAGGGTGCCAGGGCTGTCAATTTCCCGGAAAACCGGTAAATTTTCCAACGCTTTTATGTCTCAGCTGTACGGTATAAAACTATCGTTTCGGAAATTGGGTTTTTGATTGAAACCGCTGAATTCGCAGCTGTTACTGAGAAACGAGATTTAGCAATAAACTCTGAAGAGAGAAGGTATAGTCTTAGTTTTGGAACATGAATCGATCGCTGTCAGATAAAATTGAAACGGCCGCGACAGTTACCCAGCGATTGAACGCTCTTGAAGAGAGGCGCATAGGTATCCTAGAACCAAAAATTCAAAGACCTGTGACATCCACCAACACGCACTGGGTCCGCATGGTAGATTCGCCATTCCCTCTCGCAGAAAGGAGGCCTCTGTCCCGGCAGTAGGAACATTAAAGGCTGATGATGATGAAGAGAGGCGCGTCGCAACAATGCGACAACAATTTTTCACAGTTTATGTTCTACGGATTACTAAAAATATGTGTTTACCATTGAACAGTTTCTTTATAAAAAGGGTTGTCACATTGATCGTTGTCGCTTTGACGCGTCGCACCTGCTTGTGGGAGCCCTAAGATGGGCGTGGGCTGACAAAGGAGAGGTCTTAAGTTTGTTTTCTGCTATCGTATTCTCGATATCCGTAGCATAAGAACGTTAAGCTTAGTTGAAAAGCTTTTCAAAAATGCTAGTGTGCTATGAATATGGATAAAAATGTGTGTGTGTCAGCTCCAATGCAGGACTGGAGATTACTCCTTAAGTACATATGTAACATAGCATGCTTACAAGCGTCAGCTATAGCGCATCATACGTAGGTAGTATAAAAGTATACACATATATGATTTAAAAATCCGCAAGATACGTTGCGAAGAAAAACGAGAAAAACGTTATGCTTTTGAGTTAACGCTTGTTTTATTTCACTCTTCATAAAATTTCCGCACCGGGGTATTTATATGAAAATCCAATAGGTAGCCAAGGAGGGCCATCGCGTTTAAATTTACCGCTAGGGGCGCTGTTATAGAGTGAAGTCTTCAAAATGTCACATTTTATAGTTTTTTGGCTTTTAGCGCGATACGAGTGTATTTGAGTAATATTTTTTTATTGTTGTGTATATTTTTCTTAATTAGATTAAGATGGTTATAGTTGTTCTATCTCACGATGAACGGTTATGTGACTTTTATGACGACGAAATAAGATTCATTTTGCTACGATTCATCCCTCATCGTGAGATAGAACAATTATACGTGTTTTGTCAACCACTGCTTTTATACAGTTTCATGTTTCGGAAAATTTATATTTCGCCTATGTTTAGCCATTTTTTATCGAAATAAACACATTACCCTCCTTCGGCAGTCGGGTAAAAAGAAAGAGGTTGCGCAAAACTGCTCCTTACTCGATTTTTTATTTAATCTCACTTCTACGGTATTAGAAATGATTATAATTAAAACTTTACTTCCGTGCGCATTATAACAACGTTTACCAGCTATAGTTAAGGATCTTACTCGCCAGTGGCGCCAACCGGTGGGCACAAAAACGGCAGCCCTCATTCGGACGGCATATACACTATATATCTACAAAATTTCTTTTACGTCACAGTTTCCCCGATAGCGTTGTAAAAAACGGTCCTCAAAAAATCTGTACTCATAAAAAAAGATTTGGCAGCTCTACATGGCAGACTTTTGTTATGAAATGTAGTACTAAATGTACGTAGGTCTGAACGGAAACACTTCATCTCCACACTGACAATTGTTTCCTCCGCACTTTGTCGATTACATTACGAGATTGCGGATTTGCCTTTATTTCTTTTAACCCTTTGCTTGAGGATTCTTTAGGGTTCTTATACCAGTAAATATGTATATCTTTGAGCAATATGTTTTATATCTAAGTAGGGGCTTACCTAAGTGGAAATGTTTTTTGTTGGAGTCCGAACTTTACCGGATCTGTTTCATTAATGCCGAGCCAAGACCGTTAATAAACAAGGAATTTTATCTTTCTAAAATTAAACTTCAAAGATAACCCCAATCGAGTAAAACGGCTCAAATTATTATATGACAAAACCTTTTTTTGGCAACCGTAATAAACAACCGTATTAAAATATGTAACTTACTCTACACTTTAATAAACCTCTTAAGACAAATGAGGTCGACACAATCACCACGTAGAGGTATATACTACCTAACTTAAAATCTTGACTAACGAAATCTTGAAAAACTCAATGCAAAAAACTGCAGACATAAAAAAATAAAACCGAATTGAGAAACTCCTGCTTTTTTTTATCGGTCGGTATAAAATTAAAGCTGCAGAATCCAAAACCCAGAATATTAGAAACTTCAAATACAAAGGTTGTTAGAACCAGCTGATACGATAGAAACAAAACGAAGGATATACAAGATCCAACACAACCTGAAGTTTTAGGCAAAACCTACTCCTTTAATAAAGCTTCTGTCTTGGACGCCTAAGTAGTTCGGGACTTAGGTTGCTTAAGTACCTTAAGTTAGGATATCATTCAAGTGTCTGCCCCTAAGCCTGAAGATTTCGGGTTGATCCTAACTTAGGAGAGTTTCTTAAACAAAGGCCCGGTTCCTTTGTTATTGTTTTGGTAGAAAATACAACTGTGGATTTAAAACTGAAAAGCTATGACGAATTGACGATAAAAGATTATCATTATCATTCTGCCGAGATTGCCTACAATTTGTTAGTCAACAAATACATTATGTCCTCTTTGATATATATCAACCATCTGCATTTCAGTATTAGAAAGAGGCTTCCTTTTTGAGCAATACTTTCACTCAATCCACCACATCGTTGCTTTGGTCTTCATATATTCACTCAGTACATAAAGTACATTCATAATCATACACAAAATGAAGAAGAATGTTAATACAATTATTAATGTTACAAACTATGCCAATTAGAATCTTGGGACCCTTTATGTCAATTTAAAACCTTTAATTATGGTCTCAATGTATCTTCTTTGATGACGAAAATGAAGACGTAAGCGATTTAATAATTTTAGTTAACAAGTTAGTTCAAGTTTTTGCCATTAATGTGAAAAATTAGGCTTGAAAGTAAAAATTTGACTTGAAAGACACGTTTCTATGTAAAACTATCGTTCAACTAAAAATGCTGAAAAAGAAAAGTTAATGTTTTAAAAAAAAAGACTGGTTCTGAGTAAAAATGTTTTCAGAATTAAAAGTCTGAAAGATGAAAAGCGGTGCTAAGTTTTTTCTGAAATAACTATCTTGATGAAGTCTAGGTACGAATATAAACGCTTTTAAAATGAAATTAGACTTCTTAATACCTTTTAATCTAATGAAAGGCTTTATAGGCAAGAACACGACGTATATTTTATGGCGTTTTAGAGCTACGAGACGTAATAAAGCGGAAACTTTAGTCCGTTGCTGCCTTTATATGAGCACTAACTTTCAAAACTTTTGTTATGAGTTTCATTAAACTTCTGACTTATATTAATGCATTAAAAATTGCTTTTTTTTCGACCAAACTAAAATAATAAAGATATGAAATTGTTTTGTATTTTTGTTTTTATATCATTGCAAGCAATAATTTGTGGAAGTACCTAAGCTAAATTTACACTATTCCTAAGTGCTATAGCCTACTTTTTACTATGATAACTGTACTTGCAGGATGCCATGGAGTGAAGTCACGGTAAAAAGCTAATAATTGTACCAAAACGTTCTGAAAATAAATTCAATCTTTTTATTCGTATTGTATGACTTTTCAGCTTACACAGCCGTTCTGTGGAATGTTTTCATCAATATCAATTTTGAATTCACAAAACAACAAAAACACAGTTTGGACATAATGACATAATGCACATTTTCTGCTTTCAGTGCTAAGTGCTTTATACTGAAATAAGTTACAGTGATTTTTCATAGTAGGTATAGACAGCCAGATCATTGGCCGGTTCATGATCACAAGTAGGCGCTAATTTTCATAATTTGTAACACGTGGAAAGCAATAGTGAAATTGGTAACATAACAAAAAATCAAACCGACTTCCAAAACAAAATACTACAAAGCGAAAAATAACTTTCTTTTCCGAATTCGGTGTCTTTTGTGCCCATTGTTTTCGTTTTTCGACACCGACTTCGGAAAAGAAAGTTATTTTGTTCTTAGTAGTATTTTGTTTTGGAATTCGGTTTGAATTTTTGTTAAAAAGTTCTTTATTTATCTCTTTTTAGTTTTGGTCTCCAATCTCCAATTAACATAATAATTGATAATATACCTCCTAAAATTTGATCCGTAATAACGACAATATCGGATGGTGTAATAATACAGCGGGTGTTTTTTTTTTTAAATCAACGTTATCGATTCCTGGTTAGGAATATTGATTTTTCCAAATTCCAATGATGCAGATTTAAGTTTTAAACAAAATCAGGTCTCACCTTTGAACCTCTTTCATTATTCGTAATATTTTCGGATACGGCCATCTTCAACAACGAGACAACGTATCATTAATAATGCCGTATTCATTAATTTTAGTTAATAAGCATATCAGGCAGGTGGGCTGCCTGATATAGCCAGGGAAGCCTGGTTCCCATATCGATTTGACCTACAATATCGATGCTACTGGCTTTGCGCTTTCACAATGCTTTTCCGTCTCAATGATTTGGTCTTCACATAGATATTTTCAGTTGGCTGGACATGTTCGTAGGTTTTCGTTGCTAAAATTTTTTGTCCATGTCTATGAATGGCCTATTTCTTGTAGGATCTTCGTTTGGTCTATATCTTTTATTAAATTACAATGTTTCTAATTTAATTTAAACTGTATTTTTCTGTCAGTTTCTTTTTATTTGCCTACATTTCATATTATTTCGATAAGCAATTTTCATTCTTGATCTTTGCTACAAAGTTGCATATTTGCCCACAGTTTTCTAATTTTTTTGACGAAAGATTTACTTTCAAGGATTCAAAATAAACTCTCATATAAACGTTTGTTTAAATATTTTTTGGTCCCAGAAATTGATTGGCGGTGCCGACTTTATCCTTCCAACATTATTATAGTTTTAGATCCAGACTATATATTCAATCAAGATTGTCCGCTTCACTATCTGTTATTCTGACCTAGCCTAAATAGCGCTCACCTTTGTATCGTCCTATCTATTCTGAAGATCATTCGTTTGACTTATAGCTTTATTTTATTTCTTCGCAAGATAACCTTTACTGGCTTCCGAAATATATTTTTTGGTTAGCTTTCTTATGCATAGATTATTGGGGTCATGTTTTATAAATATAAAGTAATTTGGATTAGACGGTGTCTTTTCAAGAGCTGATATTTTTTATTAGATTGGTAGTCCTCCTTGGGAATGCTGTTGTTGGTGGCTTACCCACCACCCAGTGTCTGGCCTAACGATAACTATGTCTTCTACCCCTTACGGCCTTTCACTATGTCTAACTGCCTCGCCACCGAAGGTTTTGCCATTGTGGCCAAGATAAATATTGTGCACTATGCAGGGAGCAACTGCAAGACCGAAACACTTAAGCACTTCTCTACCAGGTTTAGCCCAGAGTGGAGCCACTGGTAAGCGTTTGTAGGCTGTCAACGATTTTAACTAGACCTGCCGCCACCTCAATTGGCCTATATATGAAAGAAAAGGGAGTCAGGGATAGCGTGACAGGGGACAGGACGGTATGGAAGAAGAAAACGTTTTACACCGACCCCAAGTAGCATGGCATAAAGGCAGGAAGAGGATGAGAAGGGCAGCCATTAAATACCACCGTTAACTGAAAAGTTATATAGAAATCGGCAATAACTGAAAATTGTCCATCGATGTTAGCGATGGCAATGGTCGAAATCCCAAAATGTAAGGGATTGGTCACGTGACATGTCGATAGCGTTTGACATTTAAGTACATTTTTCTAATCGCTATCGCCACGCTTTCGTTGATCGTGTAACTTGTATTGGACCTTTCGGCGAAATGAAGATAATGTCGATGGCTGAAAAACTATTGGCTTTTGGCAAAGAAACGATTGATGGACTGTGTTAAAGATGATATATCATGAGTAGAAAGTGCTAAATACTGATGACGTGTAATAGAGACATATGAAAGAAGAATATATGTTGTACCAAATCCAAATTATACTTAAGATAAGATAAGATGTTCTAGCTAGGCAAATTAAATTTTAACAGCAGTAACTTTCAAAAGCCTAAAATGTTAGGGATTGACCGCGTAGCGCATTGCAACGTATATCAATCCACATTTTGAACTTTTCCACAATCATTATCGCAGCTAAAATGTCACTTTGTCTATGAATATCTACAAGATAATGAGGTAGCCAACACTTTTAATGTAACTAGGGACCTACTGTAGGAGACTTTTGCTACTTATTAAAACCACGCACGGTTATAATCGATCAAACGGCCTTAAACACAATTCAAACCAATTCGAAATTTAAACGACCCTTCACAAGTTGCCAGAAGCATTATGTCCTAGCCAGTAAGATGTAAAAATTTGCAACCTATTCGACCTTTGTCACAGTATCTAAAGGCCTTATAGAATTCCAACTCGTACTTTCCACTCCGGAGATTTTTACACCTCATTTCACCTTTCCTGTCGGATCCTAATCTCAACAGATTTCGTCTTAACTCCGACTTACATGAATTCTCATCCTTCCTTTGGAAATCGTCGAGTCATCATTTGAGCCATTCCTCCTATTGTTAATAAAGCCTATTCATTCCCTGGATCCTTCCCAAGTGTATTTTATTAATGTTACATGATATCACAAAAGAGGTTTTGCTTCAGTGACGACAAATGATAGTGGGACTTGACTAAAATGTTGACTTGTGTAGTCAAGGATAGAACATCCATTTATTACCTGTGTCCCATCTACCTACTTCAATCGAAGATACTTATTTTATTAACCTCCGACGGAAAAACAGGGGTGTTATAAGTTTGACGTATGTTGCTGACTTTGTCGATAGTGTTCTTAGCTATGTTTGAATACAATCGTTTATCCATTCAAAAGTCATTATTACGTGTTACGATAGATTGTCGATTGAAGCGTGTCTTCGTCCTGTACAACTCTGTCTCTCTCTCACAGTGGTGTTTATTCTTGTTTTGTAGACTGACGGATTATCCATTGTCGTAAAACAAATCACCACAGAAATATTTGGACCGAAAGAAACAAATCTCTTTCATTCGATTTAGGTACCAATGAATCGGGGATTGGATAAATGGGGTGTTAACGAATACATCGGTAGGTTTGCCTGATTCTTCCTTGGAAATCGATTTGGCTTGAAACTTGGTATCAATGAATTTATTTATGTGAGAAAGCTTTTTCCTGATTTAGTAACCACAATAAACATGTATTCTATTTATTGATGATTGATATTTTATACCGAAAATAATATCTATTTGTTTGTCTCAAAGTCAACAGTGATACATTCCTCGTATTTTTAACCGACTTACCAACAAAAAGGAGGAGGTTCTATGTTCGACTTCTTGTATGTTTTTTTTTTTTTTTTTTATGTATGTTCATCGATATTTCCGTCAATTGTGGACCGATTTTGAAAATTCTTTTTTTGTTTGATAGACTATGTTTCGAAATTGGTCTCATTTTAAATTGGTGAAGATCTGATGAAGAACTTCGGAGATATACAACAGAACTCTTCAATAAATAACGCCAAAGCTCTCGGGATTGCTGCAATCGCATGTCTGTTTATTGTTTATACCATTTCATAACATAACATCACGCCAGTACGCTCTAAAGGGGTACGTAGATCTTTCATTTCACCGTTTATGTTCAAGTTTTATGTTATTCGGGAAATCTATTCTGGCGTTATAGAGACCTTACTAAACTACTTGCCTATTAGGTAGGTAAAACTAAAAAGTGAAAAATAAAAAACTTTTTACAAAAAAATACTACCGACTTCCAGATAAGAAAACTACAAAGTGAAAAATTACTTTACTTTTGGAAGTCGGTGTCCATAACTCAAAAAATTGGAAGCTACCAAAGACATCGACTTCCAAAAGTAATAGTACATTACAGCAGAATCCAGTAAGTAAGCCTTCCTGGCCGAGTATGAGTTAACCGGACCGAACCGCAGGTGAGGTCCGGTTATATACGAGGCCAGGATGGCTTTCTTACTGGTTGAGGTTTGTATAATGCTTTTCTCAAAAATGAAAGAAAGTTTAACAACAAATTCGTTTAATTAATATTGAAGGTTACATTCATATTAGGGCAATTACTGATAGATATTGTGATCGATTTACCGGGGGCATTTATATTTGTTTGTTGTACATCTTGATTAACGGACTCTTTAATCCAACATGATTTATAAACTGAAATGACTAAATACAAACATAAAATCCCACACTATACTTCTACAACATTACTAAGTACAAAACGCAACGTGCATACTTTTTCTGCGTCGCGTTATGTGTCACAGACCCATAAAAAAAAAAAAAAAAAAAGTGTCACAGACAATAAAATGGATGTTTAAGGCTCCAAAATATATTATGTATCTCATAAAATGTCATACCAAAAAGAGATAGATATATATTTGGAGCCTCCCTCTAACCATGTTATAATGGCTAAACTCTAATCTGTGTCTGGTACTATGTTTTTTTTTTCTAAGCAGATCTAAAGAGGATGACCTAAACCGTGCGAAGCCATAAAAAAAAAAAGGGATGAAGGATGACCAAGTGTCCAGTAAGTAAATTACATACTTACTTACTGGACAGTAGGAGATTCCAAATTTAAAATCTCGCTTCTTACCGGACAGTTGTGAATAGTCTCCGGTAGAGTTCACTTTCTGGATACTTTTTAGAGATGTTATGTCAACATTACATACCATTTTTGAGAAAAGTTATTTTTCACTTTGTAGTTTTCTTATTTGGAAGTCGGTAGTATTTTTTTGTAAAAAGTTTTTTTTGTATTGTTTTGTTTTTCGAGTTTTATAGTCTTGTTGTTTCGTCAAATGTGAATATTTTAAAGCTGACATGGTCAGAACCATTAGAATTAATATTTGTTTCGGGATATTACATATTATTTTTTATAGACTTTAGTTCTCGTGATCATGGCGCTTGTAACGGTGCCGAAATATCGAGTTTTCAACCAAAATCTAAATATACATGGTAAATAGCCCGAAACAAATATTAATTCTAAATGTGAATGTTGACTGATGTTCAGCTGTTTTTCTACTCAATGAAATGAATCGGCACAGTATTTGAGAATAGATAACCCGGTTTTATCTATGTCGTGTTAAATCGATTGCGATTTATACAGTACCTAACAGACAGAAGTTAGAAAAGTACCTAAATATATGGAAGTAATAGAAAACCTTCTTCAGAAATATACTTGCGTACATCATCATCAGCATCATCAGCCTTTTTAATGTGCCCACTGCTGGGACACAGGCCTCTCTCTTCTCTGTGAGAGGAAATTAGCCGTAATCCACCACGCGGGCCCAATTCAGGTTGGTGGATGTCACATGTATTCGAATTATACTTGCGTACTTAGAGATAGGAAATTCAAGTATTTTTAAGAGTCTGTTCGAGCCTAAAAATAAAGTCTTTGTTGACCTCGCAAATAGTAAAATAGACTCTGCAGGTTCCAAACTATATCTCCTTAAGACACCTAAAGTAATAATTATATAAATAATTTGAAGCAACTTCCATGGTCTGTCTGGCGTAAGAATAAATAATATCATTCTGTAGTTTAGGTGCTTACGTTATAATTATATATTAGCTATACAAAAACACACCAAGGTCAGATGGATAAAATAAGTAGAATTAAAATTTCTCAATATAAGTTTTTAGGTATTACGTAGGTACGGTTGTTTAACAATTAGCTTTGACAGGGCATTTAAGTAATAATTATTATAACCTAACCTACTTTATGAAAATGTGGCCAAAAGCCGTAAAACATTCTTCTTCTGTGACTACAGAGTAGGTACAGACTCATTAGGTATGCATTTATGTTTCACTAGTTGTGCCTGCGGCTTCGCACCCGTCTTCTGCCTACCCTACCTAAATACCAATATTTTTTTCTAGTGTCATTCTTCGACTAGTCGACGGCACGAACTATTTTGTTCGCGGGGTTAAAATGCATGCTATTTCATCCGACAACACGTGCGAAAGAGATAGATGCTGTGATGAGCAGTAAGAAGCTAGTTTGCGTACGAATTAGCACTTTTGCAAATTTCTAGCGAAATGGATGATGATTTAGGACTAAAACGAGCGCGTGAAATTTTATAAACAGACCTTTGGGAGTATTGATATCATGAAAAAACTACTGATCGTATATTTTCAGAATAAAATTATTTGCATTGTGGAACTACTAATCTATCCCTGTAATGTGGCTGTTTTGCAATTTTCCTTCTTCTTTTCGACGCTCATACCTTTAAATTTTTTTTTCTTTTTTCTTTCCATACAGGATATAGGGCTTGATAATGATGAGAAAATTGATATAATTTCTTATTTTGAACGTGCATCGTCAAACTGTGGAGTAATCCTGGGGATTACTCCTACTACGTTTGAATGTAAGAATGATCGACTAGTGTAACCTTAAGTAGGCGCATCTCCTAATGCAGATAAGCAAATAATGTTTGTGTCAGTATACTAAAGAAAAAATCACGTAGACACAAAAATAGACACGCTACATCCTATCCATTTTCTCAAACTTGGTAGCAAAGGCTTTCCAGAAAAAGGCACCGCAGAAACAAAAGAATATCGGCTGATTATAATTTCAAACTTTCCAACGATTATGTTCTGGAATTAATATGTACTATAGGTATACACACTGCTGACTGTATGTATTCAATTGTAACTGGCCAGTATGTACTTTAACGTTCATACTGGCCAGTTACAATTGAATACATAGAAGTATTATAAAAGAAACAATTGGTAATATCTCCATGATTGAATAACATACAAGCTACAATGTGTTGCACCTTTATTGTTTTAAGACTATACCAAACACAGACAGTCTAATGTTCCATTGTAACAGCAAAATTGATAACCGTCGGTAGAGATAGTTTAAAAATAGTTGAAGCAATTAGCGTGTACGAGTCATTTTAACAGATAATTCTACTAATTGTTATCATTAACATAATTTTAATGAGTTGGTTATTTGAATAACGTTGGCATTTCCAACTTTGTTTTTTTATATTGCCTTTGAGGTTAATGCGACCTTCGGGAGTATTCAAATTATTTGCTGTTATCTAAGTACAAATTGTAATTTAGGTTAAGGTTTGTAGGAGAGCACGTGGACGGTATTAGCAATGTACGGTTAGCGCCAGTAATGGCTACGAGTTGTCTGTTTATTTTCTATACATACAGAAAAAAAAACAGAAATAACTACATAGTGAGAACCGTCAAAGGCAAAATTTTGGTCTGTCAACACAATGATGATTATTTGATACGACGAAGAAGAACTGGCACAAAACATCGTTCTGCTACTTCATGTATGTATACGTACTTAAATCAATATAATAGCTCGTTACCGCCCACTTCCGAACAGGATTCTTCAATTGAATGCTATAATTAACTGCAGTCAGCCAGTAATTGCCGTAATTTAGTTACAAGAAGGGGAGATCCTCTTGATGTTAGTCTGTTTCAATCTACATTTTTTTTAAATTAAAGAGGCAGAGACCTCACAATTCCACTTATTTACAAACGTGACAGTGGTATTTCGATAGTGTGTTTTTGAAAGACATATTTGTCAGACTTTGAGTTCAGATGTGTGACAGTGTGACAGTGCTCTCAAAAAGGAGAAGGAAAACATCGTGAGGAAACCGGCATTTCCTAGAACCAAAAATTCGAAAACATGTGACGTCCACCAACCCGCACTGGGCCCGCGTGGTGGTTTACCGCCTATTCCCTCTCACACAGAGGGGACCTGTGTCCCAGCAGTGGGAACATTAAAAGGCTGACGATGATAATGATGATTTGTCAGACTTGGATATGAAGGCGAACTTTGTGGGGCAAATCTGGAACAAATCTCATAATGTGTCAAAACATAAAATCGAGGCATCACTGACATATTTGTATTCCATTTTCGCCGTAGGGAAATTATTATTTTAAGTAGCGAACCCAAAGCATTTTGCAAAATGAATTGAATTTTCCAGTTCTAAAGGAAAACTCGTGGACTCAAAAACGTTTGACACATCAAGTAGCTATGTACGCCGTTATCGAGTAGAAGGAAGACAATTTCTGCCAGTCAATATTCTATGAAAATATCACCATGAAAGCTTAGATGTAGTGAGCTTGAAATTAATCTTGATTGGACGGATTGGCAACTCATTTCATGTTTTCTTCACCTAAGATTTCACGGTGAGATTTTGGCAGAATAACTCTGCTGTTGAAGTGAAGTTAAAAGGAAATGGGCTGTGCGAACTGAAGTTCTAAATGCGTAGCCCATTAGATTATTACCCACTGATGATTGACGGGGAGATAGACATGCTATCTTGAGTTTCTGACCTGTAACACCATTATTCGGTAAAAAAAATCAGATCGTATCTATTACATTTAAGACGCATTATGAGATAACTGGAGACACGGGTGGGTAGTAAACTATCTAAGATAAGGAACACTAGACTATTATTAACTTGTCATGTTCTTAATCTGACCTGCCATAATCTTACGTCACGCTGTCCTTGATAATGCTGGCGATAGAAAATTGTGGCAATATATGTTGTTTAGAGAGTGCAAAGAATTTTCAAAGATCAATTACTGCTGGTAAGTGGTTTAGGAAAAGGATGGCTGGAAGAATTTAGCGTAGAACTTTGCCGGGCTATGGAACAGTTTATACTCAGATTTTTTATTTCATAGACTAAACTGGCATTTGGCGGGTTGTCACTTTATCGTTACAAAAAAATAGTGACGTATCCTGAGTGATCGAAAATCGAAGTAGATCGAAAAAGGAACTAATTCTCGGCAAATAATTACATTTGTTAAGAATCTAGCGGCCCATAATTAGTTTCTACTGATTTATGTCAGACTTCATTTTATCGACCGCATTTATTTTATTGATGATTTCATATTTAACACAATAAAAGTATGTGTACTATGTGTATGAATACTGTTTTATTTCAATATATTTCGGTTATATTCATCATCAGCCTTTTTTAATGTTCCCACTGCTGGGACACAGTCCTCCTCTCTGTGAGAGGGAATGGGCTGAAATAAACCACGCGGGCCCAATGCGGGTTGGATGTCACATGTATTCGAATTTTTGGAAATTATTTTCATAAAACATTTATTTACGCCAATTAGTAAAATTAAATTGAGGAGTCATGTCACATCGATTCGATGAATCACTTCGATTGAGCCTTACCTACAACACTATGCTCCGCGCTTGCAAATTTAAAAAAAAAATAACGTCTATGGTAACTGTCAGTTTAGTTAGTCTACGAAATTAAAAATCACAGTATAGGTTATTTTAGCAAAAAAAACCCAAGTTCTATATGATGTTGAAGTTTTGGCAAAAACTGATTCTCATTTTCGCGGAGGAAATCTGTCCCAAACGCAAGCCGTTTCTCAGTTCCAATTACTCCGAAGTTATAATATATTCAAATTGTTTTAACATGGTTAATAGAGCTATCACTCAGTCTATGGTATAAAGGGAACATTACCGCAGACATTTTACGGTAGGATGAGTCAAATGAATAAGAATCTAACCTAAATGAATTCTACCCACATTTGTTCTATTTTCTGTATTAAACTTCTGATTCACAGTGGGCAAGAACATAAGTACTGCGACCGCAATAAAGAAGACCTTTCAGAGATCACGCAACGAAGGACGGGTGCCATTTTATTTTCCTTTACGACCGATATAAACAGAAAACCTTCAGTGATACGACAATGATTTTATTTGTTCTCATATTTCGTTTATTCGGGTCTTCTGTATTTTATTACTTTATATTGTGAGGATAAAATATCTGATTTATTTTAGGATTTCTTTTTCTTTTGCACTTTTCTATGTTTCAAAGTATTTCAGATTTTTTATATTAAACGCCTGTTATTATTCTCTAAGGGTTATGCTAAGGTCTTAGACTAATGAAACCTGCTACAACTATATAAATCCACATTTCGCCAGTTATAGAGGCGAGCCTATTGCCATATTTGTCATGAACCGGATATAAATTCATTCCGGATTCAGTAGCGTGATACCAGACTGCTAGTGAAAATTCATATGGACAAACTCAATAATACTATGCACGACTGCGGCTCTAGACAAAAAGCATTCGATGTCAGCGAAGGCGATAGTCGATATGGTAAAATTTAAGGGATTGATCCGGTACTTGCCCATGGTCCCCCAGCCTATTTCCCCTTGGGGAACTACGAACAAATATTTTTTCCCGTGGAACCCCCTGAATAACAATCTTCTTATCAAAACTGGGGGACCACGGGCAAGTACAAGTGCTGTTGTCTGCATACCCAAAGGTGCCGGGGTTTTAGCAGATCGTTAATGTGCAGCATGAATAGTGCTGCTGAGAGTACAGACCCCTGAAGGACACCGGCATTTATGTGCAATTGGTGCGATGAGCAGTCATCGATAAACACTCGAATGGACAGATCTCTCAGGAAGTCTGCAATCCAGTCACTGGGTAGACCAAACGAAGGAAGCTTACCAATAAGGCTTTCATGCCAGACCCTATCAAAAGCCTTTGAGATGTCGAGGGAAACGGCAAGCGCTTCCCCATGGCTCTCGATGGCCTCACTCCCTATGTGAATGGCATACGCTAAAAGATCCCTAGTACACCGGTTTCGGCGGAAGCCGCTTTTACAGAGTATGGACGATACTAAGCGATATCAATCCCATACATACGACAATTGTATGGGATTGATATCGCTTATCAATCCCATACAATTTTGCCTTTTCGAAGTGACATTCTATCATCGAAAGCGTGGCTTCTGGAAATCTAATCCAGGACGTCATAGTCCCCTTTTTCCTATATACTTTTCGCTTTTATTCTCTTTATAGACCCGATATATGTTTGCTTGCTTCAATTTATTTTCACTTATATAGATCCAGTTTATCGGCACTACAAAATCTTATCCATACGGTTTAGGCAGTTTTGTTCAGCATATTTCTTGAATATTCTTTTAAGAGCTTTTAGCGAAGGAAAGTGTTTTAGTATTTCATGTAGGTACTTAAAGGTGATTTTAATTTTCACCTCTTCTTCTGATGGTTTTGTTGCTAAGTTATTAGTCCCACATGGAATAGTTTCATTACTTCATGAATTACCTATGGTACCTTGCTATAGGCTTCTTGTTCCTTACCTAGAACCGTAAACGTTAGCCATATACATACGTATCTTCAACTCACTACTGATAATACATTCCTATTCCAACAAAATGGCGTATGATAGTGGTATAGACATTAAAATAACCTACCATACATATTGTAGGTACCTATATCATATACCCAGTTCAGTATATATATCTAATCTCAAGTTAGTCAATTACTTGAGGTAAACACAATGAATGCTGGAGCCCATAGATATTTACATTCTGTCTTCGAATTACTAATTCAACGAGATTTGAGTGTAAACAGGCACGTAGACTTATAATCGTTACAATGACATTCAAAGTTACTGTCTCGGCAGTAATATCAAAGTTGACAGCCGTTGGATGTCTCTCCAAAGTTTAGCAGATTGACGTGACGGGTGTTTGTTATGTTTTCCCTAAATAGCTTTTATTATGAGTTTGTATCTTTCGGGATATTGTATTTCAGAGTTAGATAAAATTGGCGTGCTCGGTTCCGAGTTTCCAACAACATGTTCAATGTAGAGTACTTAATTTAAAATATCACAACTCATCTTTTATATTGCTAAATATACTTAATTATATACCAACATTATTGAAACAGTAGTCTTCTTCATCGTGTCGGTGATTCCATTTTTAGATTTTAATTTTATATGTTGTGCATCGACCAGAACTCAGCCACGTCGACAGCCCTAGCGTTGGCCTCACACAGGTCCTTCATGGTGCAGGTGTTTGTGCACAGAGAGCAGGACAGCAGATGGGGCATTGTTTGCGGTGTGGTTCCACAGTCACATTGTGGCTGATCGGAGTACCCCCATCTGACAAGGTTGTACCTACAGCGGCCCACTTGGCTTCGCAGCCTATTTAAGGATTTCCAGATAGGCCATGGCAGTTTATTCCCAGCTGGGAGCTTTTCTGCAGCATCAATATAGTTAGTTGGAGGGGGGTATTTGAGGAGCCACAATTTCCTACGTGCTTCGCCAGGGCTGTTGTCGTATGTTGTTTTAGCCGATTTAAGGAAGCTGTTCCGACTCTTTAGTCGCCCCCGTGATTGCTCTGCGTTGTACAGTAGGTGGCGATTATCGGTTTCCTGCTTGTGCTTTTCGGAGGAACAGGCAACTTCCCTACGGACCTCCGGAGGGGCTATTCCTGCCAGCGGGTATAATGCAGCAAGTGGAGTTGGTTTAAGGCACCCAGTTATTATTCTGCACGTGTTATTTAGGGCTACATCTACTTTTCGGGCATGGGCGGATCGATGCCACACTGGGCAGGCAAATTCGCCAGCCGAGAAGCAGAGAGCCAAACCAGATGTACGAAGGACGTGAGGGGAGGCGCCCCAGGAAGTGGATGTGAGCCGACGAAGCAAGTTGTTACGTGTGTTAACCTTGAGTTTAATTCTATCGCAGTGGTTTTTGTAGGTAAGTGAGCGATCCAAGGTAGCACCCAGATAGACAAGATTGTCATTGTGTTTAATGTCAGCACCTTGCCATTGGATGTTTAATTTTCTGGCAGCCTGACGATTTCTCAAGTGGAATGAGCACGACTGCGTTTTAGACGGATTAGGTCTTAATCCATTATCTTCGTAGTATCCACTGAGATTCGCCAGGGCCAGTTCAAGATTTGTTTCGGTATCTTCAAAGTTTGTCGTCCTTGTGGCCAGCGCCAAGTCATCCGCGTAGAGGAACCTTTCCGTGTTTGTCGTACTGGGCTGATCATTAGTGTAAATGTTAAATAGAATGGGAGCCAGGACACTACCCTGAGGTAGACCATTCTTCAAGGTGCGCCACCTGCTCCTTTCCGAGTTTAAGCTGACCATAAAGCGTCGATTGCGTAGCATTTCACCCAGGAGTCGTATGAATGCATGGTCATTTGTTAAGGCTGCTAACTTGAATAACAGCCTTTTCACATTAACCGTGTCATAAGCCGCTGACAGGTCGACAAGGACAACACCGGTTATTTTATTGGCTTCGTATCCATCCTCAATGTACTGGGTGAGACGAAGGATTTGCCCAGTGCATGATTTTCCAGGACGGAAACCAGCTTGTTCTGGGATCAGCTCAGGGTCGATTAGGGGCTGTAGGCGATTTAGAATTAGCCGTTCGAATAACTTAAATGTGTGACAAAGTAACGAGATCGGGCGATAGCTTTTGGGATCCGATGGACTTTTTCCCGGCTTGAGAAGCGCTGTCACCTTCGCTTTCCTCCATTGCTTGGGCAGTTTTGCGTTTAGCAAGCATGCGTTGAAAAGGGCGAGAAGCCATGCAACAGCCACCGGACCCAGATTCTTTAGTTGTTCTACACATATGTCATCCACACCAGCGGCTTTACCATTTTTAAGTGTCTTAATTCCTGGTATTATATCGGACAACGTAAATGGTCCACTTATTTCAGTACTTCCGGCAGATGGAATTGAGGCTTTGGGGGTTTTAGGAAGTTTTTTTGACGGTTTTCCATTTAGAAGGAGCTGATGCGCTATCTGGTTGGCAGAAACCTGATTTGGTGGTGATGGCTCGGGTGGATCGCTGGTAAGTTTTCGGAGAATAGACCACGCTTTTTTACTACTTCTTATCATGTCCATTTTATTTATTGTGTTCATCCACTTTTCCTTACGACTTTCACTGATTTTACTTAGGAGTTCTTCCCCCGCTGCGATAGTCTCTTCTGCAAAGGGATCATTTGTGTATAGATGTTCGTACGATTCTAGTATTCTCGAGGATTCAGGGTTCAAGCCAGGAATATACTGAGTGCGGCACCCTCTGGGAATAAACTGTCGGGAGGCAGTCCGCACAGCTTCAACAAATGCGTCATAGTTGTGGGGTGCTGGAACGAGAGAGTGCAGCTTTTTGTCTATGCTTTCAGCGTAATGCTTCCAGTCTGCTTTAGCAAAATTAAACCGGCGTCTGAATGGCACTGTAATTGGTTTAACAGCAGCTTGTACCTTACAAGATATTGGACGGTGTTGTGTGCGTGGTATTGGGTTCTCTACTGTTTTGAGGCAAAAGTGACTTATGTTCGAGCTAACAAAAACAAGGTCGGGATTATATCTACGTTTCCATCGACCGCTGTTAAAAGAAGCAGGTTGTTTTGCATCATGAAGCAGGAATAAGTTTTCCGCTTCTGCCCACTGCTCAACCGCCGCGCCATCATTGTTTGTATTCCGATATCCCCAAGACGTACTATGGCTATTGAAATCTCCAATTATTATTCGACTGTCTCGGTCGTGGAAGTTGGATGTGTAGCAAAGTTGGAAGGGTTGGTTAGGGGGTTTATAGACAGAACTAACGGTACACTTTCCGGTGTCCACGGTTATCATTTCGATAGAGTTAACAGATCTGCAGGAAGCCGAGACTATAGTGAGGTTAGGCTTTATGAAAACAGCGCTACCATATTTAGGGTGTGGAATCTCCGCAACCAGACTTAGGCCAGGTATTTGCGGCCTAGGTTGATTGTGGTCCCGGTGGGTTTCTTGTACACAGATTATGTCGCATTGAGTAGCCAGGCATAGTTCAGAAAGAACCACCGCTTTGTCTGCAGAAAAACCCTCTATATTTGCAGAAAAACCCTCTATATTTTGAAACAGTAGTAAATGTAGTAATTATAGAAAGCACTGTAAGTAAAGATATACTTTCTAAACAGTGTATCTCAATATCTAATTGAAAAGGATATGAGTTAACTTTTCTACAATATAGCCCACAGACTTCGATTTTCATTTGTTTTTGTAAATTTTTACTTTAACCTACAGCTAAGTAGATGTAGCTTGCTGAGAGAACACGGAGCATAGATATATCTTAAAGTTTCAAATAGGAGTCCTTTGGTCAGGGATCCAATTTCAGATTTCCAAAAAGGGCACTTAACTTGGAAAACCGTTCTGTTTCATTTGACCGGGTGCGGTTTGACGCAAAAGCCTAGTCAACTCACCCTCTTCTAAACTCAATTTTAAACTGACTCAATCAATTTTATACTCACTCGCTTCGATAGATTGAGAATAACGATATCAGTTTGTAGGTATAACTTCATAGTACAGGTTTCAATCCAATCACTTCAAAGTTAGAAGCTCCACTTCAAAGCCCCACGGGATACAGTTCCAACCACATAACGATAGTTTAAGTAAACTACACCTTCTATTTTCCTAGTAACTTCAGTTAGTGGAAAACTAAAGCCTTGTTTGTCCATATTAGAGACGGTCGGGAAATTTGGATGAATTTATTGTTCACAAACAATTTATTTAATTTTAAAATAAGAACTTGGAACGGATTGGTTACGAAACCAGCGGTGGCTGTGTGGTCGATGTACAAAACATAATACGCCTTATGTAGAAAAATCTTTAAGCTGAATTAGCAGATTCTTTATTCAAATTCTCTATTTATAACACATTTGAAAATAGAATTAGCTAATCAATCGCTAATAGTGCTAACACATGTCCGGATTTTGTCCATAAATCCTTTCTCCCTTACACACGCTCGGATATGGTACGGCCGGACTAATTCCGCCGACAAATTCTAGTGTTGCCGTATTTAGAACATTATTTTTCATTTTTATTTATGACCAAACTCAGTAGATCTTCCATAAATCGGGGACTTTTTCAACGCTGGTCATAATAGGTACGGTCAAACCAGCCGTAAACCCTACATACACGACTGGATTTGGTACGGAGCAGACCATATCCGATGTAAAAACAAACGGACCGAGACGGACTCAATTGTTGACGGACTCACTGACTCCTAAGTCACAGGAATATACACCTAGTTTAGGAGTCAGAGTATCTAAAAATGACCTAATGTTTAAGGCCTTTTATATGTTTAACTACTATGAATATTTGTAGACAGGCTTTTTGGTGAATTAAAAAAATATTATTATTATTAATTAATAATAATAATGTCCGGCGGACCACGCTACATACGCTCGGATATGGTACGGCCGGACTAACTCCGCCCACAAATCTGTGGTCCGGCCGTATCTAATCCGGACGTGTGTTAGCACTATAAACAGTGTCGAGTCAAGAGGCCCGAGACAAGTGACAGTCTATCAACGAAAGCGTGGCGACATTAATAAGAAAAATTACAAAAAAAGTATGGGAATGTCAAACACTATCGAAATGTCACGAGACCTTAAAGGAGATGTTCGATTTTGGGCCATCTATATGTACACTACATAGATAAATAGGAAAAAAATAGAGGAATACCATAAAAATACTAATAAATTAATTTGAAAAAGGGTAAAGGCGTAAAAAAATATCATTTGATCAATTTTTTACTAAGATAACCCTATTTTTAGGGCAGTCATGACGGTTGTGTTTGACATGACGTTCGACGACTTTGACAGTTTTAAGAAGTGACGTCTTTGAGTCATTCTTTGCTTTGGCTTTGAATTGGATATGTTTCGGCGTTTTTAGTGGTAGTTTTAGTTTTACAACCCGGTTTGCTACTACGGATATTGATTTATTGATTCTTTGTTGCAATTGAACTCGTGTTATTTTATAAAACGCACATTTTACAATGACACGTCAATCAAATGTCATTGTCAAAATGACATTATTCGCATACTACTGATCTGATCCACTATGTTTAAATAAATGGTGTGTTGCTCTACTTGACAAAGTTAATTTGAATTTACTTTTAAACGAAGTGAAATTAAAGAAAATTAACATTATAAAACGGTTACTATAATATATAACGATTTTTACATAAACTGTACATAGAGCTGGCCCAGGCTCCATACATTTCTGGAACATCTCCTTTTCCTTAAATTTTGGCATTTCGATCATCGCCATTGATGACGCGATTGATACTTGTAAAAAGCCTCTTGACAAATTTTGAGGTTTCCATTTTTGAGAAAATCTTTTCTTCAAATGATAATGATCACAGAAAATACACTATAGTAAATTAACTACTTCTTCTTTTTAGCCACATAATGCTCCAGAGAAGCTAAGGTCGATAGGAGTTGACAAACCTTCACATAATTATCTCTTTCACGAATTAAAATCCCTTAAAATAAATATTACTAATAGAAATGTAAAGAAAATACTTTAAGCCCCGGTGAATAAATAAGAACGCAATTATATTAAGAATCTTTTTCATCGAGATTTGATACTCAAATCGCACTTCATTTATTTTTTCACAAGCTAGGTAAGTATTTGCCGTCTCTCCAGCTAGCGTTATCACAAATTATTTGCATATTCTTATCTTTGTTTACGACTCATAATATAAGACTGGCTGGCTTCTGCATAAGTAAGGAGCACTCGAGTATAAAGATTTTATTCAATTTTAAATGAAGTGGAACTTGAGTTTGTCTCGCATTGTTTTGTGTCTACTCATCCTTTTACCCTTATCCAATGATACTTGGGGCCGGCGCAACACGTTTTCTTCTTCAATACCCTCCTATCCCCCGTCACGCTTTCACTGACTCCCTTATCACTCATATCACTCCTCACACAGTCCATCCATCTTTTCTTTGGCCTCCCTCTCCATCCATCCACATTTATATTTACAACTCTTTTAGTAACATACGTTGCATCTCTCCTCATCACACGACCATACCATACCAGGACAATCGGTTTCTTTTTATTTTTTTTGTCACTCGCACCACTTTCAAACTTCCTCTATTTTACTCATTTCTCACTGTATCCATTCTCGTCAGTCCGCACATCCATATCAACATTTTTATGTCTGCTTTTCATCCATCTTTTCACAGCCCAACATTCTCATCCATACACTAAGACATGTCTCTATTGTGGATGGCTGTTTAGTGTCTACTGTCACATAAAATTTATTTGTTAATTAGGTATGTTCCTATCTAAAGTTTTATAGGTAGATTTTCATTCTTCTGTTGGAGAGTGTTTGTCTTACTGTGATTATGAAATTCTAGGTACAGTCTTCCATTCGTCATTTAGAAATCCGGACCACTCTGTGAAAAGTTGTAAGTAGTTATACATACAAGTAAAGTTCCGAGACTTGAGAACCTCTTTTGTATTTCGTTAGTTAAGAATCATGATCTTGATTATTTAGTCTTACCTACCTCATAATATTTTCCTAGGTTCATGTGGCCTGAAAGTGAATTATTTTCTCCATGTGAGTAAAGTAATAATGAAGGCGGATAAATTAATACGCTGCGTACAGCTAAGGAGTGGAATTCCCTGCCGGAGTCTGTGTTTCCCGATAGCTACAATCTAGCAGTCTTTAAGTCAAGAGTGAACAGGTTGCTTCTAGGCAAGCGTGCTTCACCGTCGACCACATCATCGCTTACCATCAGGTGAGATAGTGGTCAAGCGCAAGCCTATAATCTATAAAAAAAAATAAAAAAAAAAATTAATTACTTTTGTATAGAAATTCTATTTTTATAAGAGGTATCGATCGAGCTTGAGTCCCAAGGTCCATCGTACCTACGTTTACCGTAAACGTAATAAATATAGAAATTTAAATTTTCTACACGACGAAAATATTGATCAAAATATCACCCACAGTTACAGTTACTCCAGACAATGGTTGAAATTAGTTTCATAAAATTGCAAAACTAGCCAAGGTAACTTTTCTTTTGGAATAAAATCACGAACTCCCGAATTATTTTCTCTCAGTTTACCTCAATAATTCGCTATCGCCTTATTCGAAGTCTGAAGAGAATAATAGGGCTGCCGAAAGCTACAAATTATGCATTGAAGCAGGGAGACGGAGACGCGAGACATTTTCGAATTTGGGTTCAAATCGATATTTCGTTACCTTTGCTGAGTTCATGAGAAAAGAGAGTCTAGGCATTTAGTCCTACACTTTGTGATATTGAGACCGAGAATATTGCAGACAGACACGCTAGGGTGGTCCCGACGTCTATCTAGGTGTTTTATGCCTTCAGCTTTTGTTTTTTTTTGCAAAAACTATGGCAATACCGCTCCATAATGCGACAGTGTGTGCCTGTCATTTGTTTTTTTTTTCACACAGTAAGAGGAATGTTCTTTACACGTTTTTATTTGAAGACAGCAGCTCACACAGAATAATGGTTCTTGTTCTCGATAAACAAGTTACAAAAGTCTGTCACTCTGTTGTGCTTTTGTGATGATTGATGAAATCTTTTGATTTCTATGGCTAAAAGATTGATTATTTTATATATTGATGGATTGAAGGACCAAAGAAAATAATATGAATATTGAGGAATAAATATAGAAATAAATAATAATAATAATAGAGGAATAATGATAGCGTGACGGATGACAGGGGTGAATAGAAGTCGACATCTTCCTCGATGAGGATAAATCTACTCGTATTAAAGAAATAAAAAGAAAGAATTAAAACAACAAGTCTTTATATTGTTAAAATTGACACAAAAATATGTAAACGCATATATGTCTTAGTCATTTTTAGCCACCCCTTTGATATTCTGGAATAGTTGTTTTTGTCTCAGAGAGTTAATTTATCTCTAGCGAAGACCGCAAACCCATTGTTTGCCTGTACAAGATACAGCCTGGTGACAGACAGACAGACAGACGGACAGTGGAGTCTTAGTAATAGGGCCCCGTTTTTACCCTTTGGGTACGGAACCCTAAAAATACGGCTCCAATATTATTTGATAATCCACTGATGGACTAAATAGAATTATCCCCTATTCTTACGTTACAAACAATATCTCACGTTATGATTTACGAAAGAGATTGTTACGTATTTAATTACGATACGCTCTGTTTCCTAATTAGCTTCATACATGGTCGGATGTCGGATCGGATCATTATGATCGTGTCGTACGTACGAACTTACTTACTATATATAATACATTTATGTGGCAAGGTTGTGTATGAATTAAAGATTGATTAAATCCCCAAGGAAATATCTAATCACTGGTTTCAATCAGGACTGGACTTCATAAACATGATTCATCAGAATCATGATGAATCAGGTAATCCCTATAGATTCGCCGTGTTTTGAACAGATTCCGAGTTGATTTGCAAAGTGTCTTAAGTCTCCAACTAAGTAGAAAATAGGTACAGTTGTTTCGTTTTAGAATGGCAATAGCAGTCAATATGTACCTACACTTTATTGTATTGTCATTCTTAATTTCAAACAAAAACAAACCCTCCCGCCGCCGCCCTCGTAGATTTTTACTTATTACGTTCCTAAGAAGAGAGCGATACATAGATATTAGAGAACACATGGTAACCGCTATCTTTTTAGTATGTAAAACGAAACAAATATACCAGGGAATACAATGTAGGACTATTTAAAGGTATAACTAAAATCATTCGCCTAACATTACACAATCAATCAGTAAGAATAAACAGAGCCGGAGGCATATTATGAAAATATTTCACAAGTACTATGAAAACTGCCCGTTTATATAACACGATAGAAATGTCCAAATGTTTACTTTCTATGTTTACCCCGCATGGCATACAAAATAAAGTATGGTTTACAATGTGAGAACGTCTCGACTCGAATTGGCGATTATTAGAAAGAGATAAAGAAAGTTCTACTGTTTGATAATTGAAATAAGAGTACCTATGACAACTCTAGTTGACAAATCAGTGTTAGAGAAAATGGCCTTTTTACCCGACTGCCGAAGGAGGGTAATGTGTTTATCAGTGTATGTATATATGAATGTTCCTATATGGCGTTCTAGAGACCAAAAGCGTTAACTGATTTTGATGATTCTTACGTCAATCGATTCGTCTTAACCCTGTGAGTGTCACTGTCTACATTAAAATTAGAATTGAAAAAAAATGGCGGATTTTGGGCGTCATTTTGTGGGAGATTTTTTTCTTCTTCTAAACTATCGCGTGGTATCAAAATAAAGGGCTTTAAGAGGTGATTTCAAAAATATATAACACTTACATGTTTAAAAGTGCCAAATACAATAAAAAAATAACTAAAAAGTTGTACTTATATAAAGTTAATTTATAAAATTTAAAAACCCGACTGCTTAAAAATCGATATAAAAAGACGTAAACTAGAAGAAAATCATGTTGTGCAGTCGGAAGAAACATCTGGTTTTGGCTCTAGCCAACTAGCGAATATGTATCCTCCGACTGCACAAAAAATGGCGGATTTTGGGCGTCATTTTGTGGAAGAATTTATTTTTTCGTCTTCTAAACCCATCGCGTGGTATCAAAATAAAGGGCTTTAAGAGGTGATTTCAAAAATATATAACACTTACATGTTTAAAAGTGCCAAATACAATAAAAAAAATAACTAAAAAGTTGTACATAAATAAGGTTAATTTATGAAATCTGAAAACCCGACTGCTTAAAAATCGATATAAAAAGACGTGAACTAGAAGAAAATCATGTTGTGCAGTCGGAAGATACATCTGGTTTCGGCTCTAGCCAACTAGCGAATATGTATCCTCCGACTGCACAACATAATTTTCTTCTTGTTTAAGTCTTTTTAGTTCGATTTTTAAGCAGTCGGGTTTTTAGATTTCATAAATTAACTTTTTTTTTGGTCTAATAGCTTGGTATGCCATTCCTTATCGCATTTTCTATTTTGTGTTTGTTGACTTAAAGACTCTTAGATTGTAGCTTTCGGGAAACACAGACTCTGGCAGGGATTTCCACTCCTCATTATAAAAAAGTGTTCCCAAAACATTCGGTACATGGTGGACATCCCACACATATGTGGGATGTCCACCATGTACCGATGGCGCATTTATGTACGTCTGGTAGTCCGATGATGCAACGGACTAGAAGGAATTAGATCATGCAATGCTATTGCACACTCCTCGAAATGCAACCGATAAAAAACCGACAAGATGGCAACTCGGTGACGATATTCAAGCTCCAAAGCATTGACTTGGCCAGTGCCTCAATGATTGTGTTAGCGTATTTGACTAAACTGCCTCGCGTGTGCTCACTTTTATTTCCAGCCAGTAACATAGCTATCGTAATAATCAGCATAGTCATAATCAGCTATCGTCTTTTTCTCAGGATGTTATCCAGCCCCCTACTATCCGTACCAATGCCATCATGATTCCGTTGTTGAAGAGAGACGGAGTTCCACAGGACTTATAGTTTAATAACTTTTTCACAACGGAATTACGACGGCAATGACAGGTCATAGTAGGGTTGGGCTGGTTCTCATTTTGAGCCTCTTAGCAAGTAGGTAGGAAAATACAATTTTCATGATATTAAAAGTTAATAAGCGTACAGTAAACATGTTTCATTTTGAACGTCGGATCTTGTGGTTTTCCTCGCAAAAAGCTATTATTTATTCTACATGTTTTCTTTGAGAACATCTTAATACACTTATGACAGTAATTTGGAACTGCCGTCTCTTGTTTTTTTTAAATTAAATTAGTATTTTGTTCCAATAGGTTTTTTTGGCTTTGCCATTTTAAGGGAAGTTTTAAAAAGTCTAGAATTTTTCATAACATTGAAGAAACGAGATAATAATATTTTGTTTTTAGTTGGTGTACAATAAAATTGTTTTTCAATAAATAAATAACTATGTAAACATAACATAGCTGTTAGGCATTTTTATTATTAATTCTTATCTAGTGAATAGTCCCATTTTTCTCAATGAAATAATATTTTACCTTGCATGGAGGTTTCCTTTTCTATTCAGTATGGAAGCCGGATATTTGAATATAATTCAGTGGCAAACGGAACGTCTGTCCATTGGAAAAATGCAATATTTCCAACAAAAGAGATCCATTGTGCTTTACCACTTCAAAGGGAGGTAAAATCTACCTCTTTTAGCCAAAGCTGGGCCAAAGATTCTATTAATATGGATTCCTCTTTCTCGTTGAGTAAGCTGCAAAAGGTAGAAAAAAGAAAATTGTATCTGTACCTAGGTGGTTTTTATTTTCTTAATCATTTCCTCCACTCGACTCTATCATTACCTCTAAATGTTGGTCTTTGAGGAATCGAAGGTTTCTTCCGTATTCTTTGTGACTGTGTACCTATTTCGAAAAGAAGGTCCTACGAATTTGCCAAGCTATTACAAAAGTTAATTATGACACAATATCTTGTATCGAGAAATCCGATACTGTAAATTCCCGCGTAAATAATAAATTGTAGATCGAATAAAAGTGTTATTATGGACTAAGTATATAACCAGCAGAAGTCAATGCAATATTGCATGCAAAGGTAAAGAAAACAAGGTCAAGGCTATTACATGGCTACTCTGTAGATGATTCTACTTGTTCCAATATAACTAGTTCACCCAGAATCGTTTACCATTGCGTGTCTACGGATAACCGCTGAACAACTGCCACAGCTGATTTACTGCCTGATATGAAACTGCTAAACAATGCGTGTGAGCACATGAACCATAGTGATTTAGCAGATTTAGCAAACAATGACTCACTGATAACCGTGGTCGATAGTAAAATGACAGATTTAGAACACAGATTTATGGGCTATCAATTACTGGAAGTAGAAAGAAATACTGTTACAGCCAATGGTAAATTTCGTTTCTGTTATTCGCAAATTCAATTACGACGAGAATCATTCATACTTTCTCTAATCTTCTTTTCAAACACTGATATTTTGTTATTAGCGATATTCCTACTGATACTTTTCTTCATCTAATCATTTCTTTTCACCTTTCACCTTCACCTTCCGTACATTATTGTTTCCAAGGACTCATGGCTATTTTATAACAGCTGCACAGATCGTTCTCAATAATAAGTAACGCTTACCGGGGTTGGTCAGTGGATGGATGAATCTTCACATACGTCTTTTACATATACCATCTGTTACTGATTTCTTCCGTATTTAATAAGTCACTCTTTGCTACGCGCGCTCTGTCGTTTGTCTATGTTTCGACAAATGATCATTGAGTATTGCCACGGTAATAGAATAGAATAGAAGAATAGAATAGAAGTTTATTTCTCTCAAAAAGGTACATTTCGTTAAAGGTCGTTAAATCTAGGTTACAGCAGATTCAAACCTTAGTGAGAGCTGGAGTCTATACTGGGTTCGAGACCTGTATGACAGATCTCCAGGAAAGATGGTATATGACGGTTTCTAGGTCTACCTATATTTAATATGTTTTATTTATATATTTGTATTATACTTGCACATACTTTGACCCACCTTAAGTGTTTTTTTCTTTTTTCTTTTTTGTTTGTTATTTATATATTCTTCTATTTTATTTTTTATTATATAAGTCCCGTTTCCGTAAGTGTGTCCGTGGCATCAACAGTGGGCCCTATCAGAATATCAGCGCAGCGTTATTAACTTTTTTGGTTATCGCTGCACATGCTGAGATAGGAGCCTTTTTGGTCTCGCACGGGGTTTTTATTTTATTATTGTTTAATTTTATGCTTATTTCTCGTGTCTCCTGTACGGATCACAAATAAATATTTTTCTTTCTTTTTTACATACCTATCGAGTCTCTTCCGTGCCTTGAGTAAGAACCATTGTCCGGTTATAATTTGTAGATCTTTTACGAGTGGTCAGAAGCTAGAAATTCTGACACCAGTCTTGCTTCGGGTTATCGTGTTACCCAGTTACTGGATTCTGAAGGTCAGACAGGCGGTCGCTCCATGTAAAATACTGGTATCCAGCTGCATCCGGTTAGACTGGAAGATCTTTAGATCTTTGACAACCATTACGGGTGGTCAGAAGTTAGGAATTCTGTCACCAGCCTTACCAAGGGGTATTGTGTTTTAAATTTTAATGTATCTGTTATATAGGATATAACAGATACATTTACATATTTTGGTTCAAAAACAACAAACCAGACGGTAACATTAATACAGGTATTCAAAGATTTCTGTATTATAAAAAGTTTGTGCGTTACGAACTTTTGTTTTAAAAGAATAGAATTAAGGTAGTATTAGATTAATAATGAAGCCGTCGAAGGCTCGCTTCATTTTTCTTTTACGGACTTAGTAAAAGTTTAAACGCTCGTCGGTTGTATATGAACAGCCAGCACCTTTGGGTATTTAATAGAATATTCCTTTTATACATTTTAGATGCCACGTTGTTTTGTCCCATTATAAGAAAACATATTAATCCTTTATTGCTTCCAAGTAGGCAAGACTAGTAGGTAAGTAAGATTGACACTGCTGTATATAGGACTGCTTTTTAAACATATTATTATTTTTGCCATGATTGCTTTGTTGGATTTAGTGTTATTTGTTCTTTGATTCTTCTTAATTTTATTTACATCCTATTTTTTTGTTTCATGATGATCTTAGACCGTTAAATCGTTTCTCCTGGTCTCGACGAGCTTCCTTACCTCGGGCGTGGTCACTCCTAACGACAAGGCTTTACATTTAATTGTACCATACCGTAGCGGTAAAATACATATGTACGTAAATTGTAAAAATATCCTTCATACAGGTTATACAGTAACCGAGTTAGGAGAACAGAATTGCACCCACTATAATTGTAGCAAATCTGTAATTTTACCATGTAGGTATAAATGTTATACGCATGTACTGCAATACTTAAAATGATTAAAAACACAAAAAAAGATTAAAGATTTAATATTATTATGATTTTAAAATCATAAGGGGCTTTATTTATTTCTTCGTTTGATTCTCGAAAAACTTACAACCGGATCCCCCTCAAGTTAAAGGAAAAAATCTACAAGTCCGTGATTAGACCTGTCATACTGTATGGATCAGAATGTTGAAAAAGATGGATGAAAAGAGATTGCATGTAGCAGAGATGAGAATGTTGAGATGGATGTGCGGCGTGACGAGATTGGATAAATGAAAAATGAGTATATTAGAGGTAGTTTGAAAGTGGCGCCAGTGACAGAAAAGTTGAAGGGAAACCGTTTGTCCTGGTATGGTCATGCGATGAAGAGAGATGAAACGCATGGTACTAACAGAGTATGAATATAAATGTGGATGGATAGAGGGGGGAAGGCCAAATAAAAGATGGATGGACTGTGTGAGGAGTGATATGAAAGAAAAGGGAGTCAGTGATAGCGTGACAGAGGACAGGACGGTATGGAAGAAGAAAACGTGTTGCGCCGACCCCAAGTAACATGGGGCAAGGGCAGGAAGATGATGATGATTCTCGTTCTGGAACGCCTTGCAGCAATTACACCAATGGAGCACAAACTTACCTATAAACTAACTATAAGTCCAGCTTCCCTTACGATGTTTTCCTTCACCCTTGTCAGCGATGTCCAAGATAAACATAGACAATACATATAAATTGAAAAAGTCAAATTAGGACATGATCGGATTTGAAACCAAGACCTCAAGCACGAGAGGCGAAGTCTTAGGTATTGGGCCACCACGACATAACGGTTATTAAAACCGGTTTTGTTTTTTTTTTTGAAAATATTGGATAGGATCGCTGCAATTCCCACGCGTTGTATTTCGGGAAACAAAGTAGATCGGTACACATTTTTACAATAGATCGAATCTAAAAAAAGTACTTTAATTTTGAAATCACTGGCTGCAATTAATTTTCATTCAAAAAATGTAACCATTAGTTTGGTCATATGAATAATTAATAGCCATACGTATTCATTTTATTTCACGTATTTTTTTATGACTTAGACAAATGGATCGTTCGTCCATTATTGGAGTAATTTCCATCTTTCGTTTTAGAAACAAAGGTGCTTTATTGATTTGTACCAACAATAGTGGGCCTTTTATTATTTGTATGCAAGCGTTTCTCTTTTTTTATAATTTCAGCATAGCAACGTTCGAATTCTCTTTGACATTTTTGCATTGATATATTTTTGCTTTATTTTCGAACGGCATTTAATGGTATTCTGTTTAGTTTGTTGATGGAATTATGTTTATTATTCAGTGTTCCATTACTTCATTTTTGATCACTGTAGTTTTTATCGACTGAGCATAATATTTAAACATTAATCATGTAGGAAATTGTTACCTATATTTTTTTATTTACATCGGTATTGTTTAATAACCATGCCTACACTACTTTATAGCCTGTGCGAGAACGTTATCCTGATATAGTAGTAATATAAAAGATTTGAGTGCCAACAAATCATAATAATGTCGTATTATTTTATCAAATAAACTTCTTATGTAGTAATCGAATCTACTTTTCCAAAACGATACCAGTATCGAAGAAAATGCATAAGATTCTGAATACTCATTCAAAAGATTCAGAAGGTAAGAACTCATTCGGTTGTTCAACCCAGTCTCAACTCAACTGAAATATAAGTAGGTAAAATTTACAATCTAATCTTGCTAGCCAATGAGTATACCTACTTACAATGCTTCTAATCCCATTGCAGGGCTGACGCCTTGATTTAAGCTTCCATACAGTTCTGTTTTTTACTAGTTCGGCAGGCTTATCGTTATGCTCTTGCAAGTCAGGTCTTGCAAGAGCAAAACGATAGCGATTTTAACCGACTACGGTGAAGCAAGGGAGGGTTATGTTTTTGACCGGTATGTGTGTATGTATGTAAGTATGTTCATCTGTTCCCTCATAACTTCTAAACTACTAATGATAATTTGACAACTGAGCTGTCGTTGGAAGCTTCTTGTTTGTTCGCTGGTTATAGGCTATGTGACGTCACTTTTAATTAAAAATGGCGCAGGGCTTGGGATCACGTAGGCAATGACAAAAAAAAAAAAAAATCGCCCTACCCCATCATGTGTGGTATTATTCAACGGGGATTTTAAAATTAAGGAATTGGTACATTATATTTCTCTTCTTGACTCGGAGTATCCTTGCGTGATCGAATCAGAAATGTAGAGATCCGCAAGAGGACCAGGGTTACCGACATAGCCCGAAGAATTGCCAAACTTAAGTGGCAGTGGGCAGGGCACATTGCTCGCAGAACGGATGGCCGATGGGGCAGAAAAGTTCTGGAGTGGCGACCGCGAACCGGAAGACGATGCGTTGGAAGGCCTCCCACCAGGTGGACCGATGACCTGGTGAAGGTTGCGGGGATTCGCTGGATGCGGGACGCACGGGACCGGTCAATGTGGCGACGCTTGGGGGACGCGCGTTGGCGCCTGGTGACGTCTTTCGGCTGATATGATGATGATGATGACATCATATTTTTGCCAAGTGTACGGTTTGCGAGGTATATCCCGTCAAAGTCATGAAAACTATTCTTTATCCGACTACGGCGTCCCAATTCCCTAATGTGATGTGGCTCTGCAAAAACTCAAAAATACTTTAAATAAAAAATATTTTCAAAAACCAAAACCCGACTCCTGAAAAATCACGCTTTAAAAAAATGAAACTTGAAAATATTCTCATCTGAAATTATTATGTACAAACTATTCCGTAGAGGAAAGGTTAGCAGTTTTCTGGATAACGTCCATAAATCAATATTTTACTCAAAATATCGTTATGTCTTGCTGGCTGTTACTGTGAAGGACATAGTAAAAACAAACAGAGTGACGGTGACGATACGAATTTCACTCAATCTGAAATAGAGACATACAATAAATTCCAATAATTCATGATAACGTCAATTTGTAACATTAATACACTCAGATGGGCAGAGCTAAGGGCTAGGTTATGTATACAGATCGGTATTGCTTATTAATCGGGTTATAGGTAAAGGTCAGATCGCGGCCATGTTGAATATGTCGGGCAACCGCATCTGACAAGATTGAAAACCGTTAGCAATCTTAACTTTGATGGAATAGACTGGATTGCAATAGGCGCAATTAGCAAACAATAAACGGGATTGTTTTTGTATAATGTTGGCGGATTTCGTCATACATTGAAATGCACAAACAAAGTCAGAATTCATCGTTAAATCTATTTAAATTAATTAATATTTTCAAAAAGTGAAATTGTTTGTTTGATTTTTTGATTGTTTGTTTGTACCTACGAATTATAATATAATCAATACAAGAATGTATTCGATTGAAAAAAATAATTGATTCTATTTTAGATTTTTTCCAATTCATTTTTTGGAGACATAAGGTTGATAACATAAATTATGATAGAGTAGAATTCAGTTCAAATATTCGTTTTAAACGAACAAAAACTGTAGTGTTATCGTTTCCTAAAAGCCGATAGTTTGGAGCCAGTAAGTTACAGAACTTTTCAGCCATGAACATTTAGTTTTAAACAAATAGAGAGACGGTCAGAAAGAGTTACTTTTGCAATTATAATATTACTTTGGATTGTAACAATTTGCAGTTGCAGCTGAATTACCTGGGAAATTACTATTACTCAACGCCAGAAGAAAATCAGAAGCAACGAATGCTGAAAATGCGAACGATAGCGATCTAATTAATAGTAATGGATATTCCGATCCAGTATATCCAACTGTAAGTGAGAGTTGGAACGTAAAAGTTGGAAAGCAGTCGTAACAATATGCCATTAAATACAGGGAAAATGTTACAATGTTAGAAAGAGTAGAATTCAGTTCACATATTTGCTTTTAAACGAACAAAAAGTGTGGCCGCTCGTAATGTGTAGCGAGTCGTGTTATCGTGTACTAAAAGCAGACAGTTTCGAGTCAGATAGTTACAGAACATTCAGCCATGAATGTCTAGTTTTAAAACTTCACTGAAAGCTTAATTTTATTTCGGTATATTGGAGTATTCATATGGAAATAAACTTTTCAGTCAACTATTAGAGGCTAAATTAGATTAGTTTGGGTTCGTTTAAATTCTATTGATTTGTCATCAAGGATTATTAAATTTATATCAGTTTTTATTGTAGCAGTCATTAATTATGCATAAAATAATTTATAAACTATTATATCATAATCCAGTCCGTTACTGCCCCAATGCATGGCAAAGTCTCCTTCTGATACATATTATAATTTAATATTAACTTATAAAAGGATAGTTGGTAACTTTGTATGGTTAAACGTTGTAAGGGCTCTCGTAAATTGGCGTGGTGTGGCACATGTGTTGGATCATTCGGTTCCCTTCATGATGGTTGAGATGAGTGGTGCCAATCCATGCGTCATGTTGGTGAAAGGGCGCTATCAGTTGGGATTGGTCATAACTTAACTGCTTCGGCCTGCTCTTAATTATGTACTTATTTTTATTTTTGAATTATTTGTTTTACTCTAGACGCTTTTAAGTACATGGCTTTTATTACATCGTTCTCACATATGTTATTTCCATGATGTGACCAAATAATTGTAATTAAAACTTGTGGAAAAGAGTGTCCATGGAGTTTCTTGCACTTTCTTCTCCATAGAGACTTACTGACGCTTGCGATTGTGCTCTAGATTCATATTTTGTTTGAAAATTCAAAAGTATCTAATAGGTTTATTTGAAATAAACTATTTGATTTTGATTATGAATGCGTTGCGTGTGTAATTATAGGTGCCCCTGCCTAACTCTTCGGACAATACAGGCGTGATAATATGTAATGTTATTCTATAAAAAGGTCCTCGCATTTTCATCACATTGTCTTGTCTTACCTGTCTGCACTCTGCAGAAGCCATAATGGGTTTGGCTGTGCGTTGTAGATCAGTAAATCAGGAACAAAACTGTTTAAGTATGTAGATACATGGGCACAGCATTACCAAATACACATTAACACATAACAAACATGCTACATCTCATAGTTTAGGTTGACAACTGTGTTGGAAACTCAATTCGTGACTCCAAGTCATGTAAAGGCTTTCAAACTTTACAAATTTGAATAATAAACAGGTATGTCGGGGAAGTTTGTCCGTTTCACAGCAAAATGTTCACATACATATTCATGCACTAGCTACTGCCAGTCGTTTCGCTCGCAAGAAAGGCAGAAATTATCCCGAGACGTATTCTCGGGATAAAAATTATCCTATACCCTTATTCAAGGTCTAATGATTCTTTATCGAATTTAATCAAAATTGGTTCAGCTTCAGCGTGAACACGAAATAACAGATAGACATAGTTACTTTTGCATTTGGAATGTTAAGTGTTTAATGCATGAATATGTGACAGGCTGTTCGTATATTCTCGGGATAAAAAGTATCCTATATTCTGCCCCATGGTCTAATAAAACTTTATCAAAAAAAAGTTACTTTTGCATTTGCAATGATAAATATGTACTGAATATGTAACAGACTGTTTGTATAATCTCGGTATAAAAAGTATCCTTTAATCTTCCCCAAGGTCTAAATGAATCTTTATCAAATTTAAACAAAATTGGTTCAGCACGAAACAACGGACAGACAAAGTTACTTTTGCATTTGCAATTTTAAGTATGTAAATATGTGACAAACTATATATGTATCTAAAGAAACAGCGAAGTCTTTTCTCATGGGTGAATTTTGCTCGGTGAGTCGGCGCATAAAGCATAAGGACGATGTGGCCCATATTTTATGCTAAACTAGTTTTCTTTTGGCTTTTCTTTCCACGAGAACGAAAGGTACCGTATGTCGGGCTATTTCACAGTCTGTTAAACTTTAAGTTTGAGGAAAAAATCTGATAGATGGATTCGTAGAAAAATGAACTCCTGAAACTAACTCTTGGTGTTTTATTTTTATTGTCTTTTATAGGATGGGTATGATGGGATGTGTGTCATCTGAAATTTAAGGCCTTAAGGCGGATACAGACATTGCGAGGCATGCGCAGCGCACGGCGCTCATCATCATGTGTGGATGTTCATATTCGTGGAGAGGCATGTGCTACGACAAATCAATTCAAAGCAAAATGCGTGCGTTGCGAGGCGTGCGCGGCGCATGCCTCGCAATGTCTGTATCCGCCTTTAAAGTTTTCTTAAGTTCAAAGGCGAGACAGCAAAGCATAATTGATAAAAAAAATACTATACAAATTATGAGCAGTTTTGGCCCTGTGGTATCGGCCGCGACTTACAATTTTTAATCGTGGGTTTGAACCCAGGCAGGCGCTTTACTTTTTGTAAATTATTTCATCACCACTGTTCTCAAAACGGTGAAGAAAAACATCGTGAGGAAACCGGCATGTCCTTGAACTAAATAATCGAAGATGGAGTGGTGGATTTCGGCCCATTCCCTATCTCACAGTGAGCCTGTGTCCCAGCAGTGGGAACATTAAAAGGCTGATGATGACACAAATTATGTGCACTAGTACCTACTATTAAAATAAATGTAAATATTGACATTGTTTAAACTGAAAATATAAGAAGCGTGTCAGTAAGTCACTACGAAGACAATGTTTACAGAAATGTACATAACTTAAGATAAAGAGTTGCTGGTCACGTTTAGACAGTTAGAGACAAAGACTTATTTATCAGTTAGACACTAATAGGAGACCTCGCAATGCAGCAGAATGCTAAAATATTCAGTGAATAATTGTTTTGTTTCTGCATAGCAATAACGGTAATTTTCCTTTGCCCTAAGTACCTATCGTTTAACTTTTGTGAATAAATTCAGGACGGTTCTTACAGTTTTTGAAATATCATGCTAAAAATCGGGGGCCAGCGACCGCTATTGCCATGCAAATGGTATTGAAGAAAGTCAGTACAGATTATAGGTTCAATAGTGAAAAGCTGAATGGATTCGGTCCATTCAGCTATTAGTAGCTTTCAGGTATTAATTCAATAGTAGGATACAATAAATAAGATCATCGAAAATTCTGCAGATATAAATACCACTAAAAAGCTCGCCTTAAGGGGGATCGCCAGGGGGGGCGAAGGGCGATCGCCAAAGTTTTATTCCCAAACATTATACTTATATTATGTACGCATTATGTATTATTATTTAAGTATTCATTTTATTTATTTAGCGGTCCTCCGACGTGGCTTTGTTTTTACTTTTTAGTTAATTGTGTCGGGGATTTTCATTTTCTTTTCTTGCCTTTTAAACTCCATAATTAATATACGCAATAATAACACAATAAATAATCATGTCATATATAATTATGACACGATATTTTGGGGGAAAAAAACCCAATTCAAAGACTAAAATGCGCGTAACTTTTCAACAACTGAACCGATTTTCATCAAAAATAGATAGGAATACTCTCGACAAAGTCACTTTTCAAATATAAGAAACTGTCTAAGTAATTTAACAAATGAAAATCGCCAAACCGTAATAACTGAGCAAGCGTGATGATCAATCCTCGTTCCGTCTCTGTGAGAAAATGCCTTTGTTCTGCAATGAGACAATTACTCGCTGGTGTTATTAACTTCTTAAAAATGTGCTACAGTACCCATATATGTACTATGTACACTGGCTATGCATGTATCTATGTCTGCACTGACGCAGTGTGCCGATGACGGATTTAGGTCACTTGTAAATGATAGGAGGTAAGGTGAATATTATCTGCATTTAGGGCTAACCTGCCCAGAGATTAATTTAATATGTAAGGTACCTAATAATTATTTAATTTAAATCTTCTAGCTTTTAATAGGTACAATAATTTTGAAGCTTTATTTGGTTACGCTTAACTTACCTACAAAAATATAAGTAAATAAAAATATTTTATTAGTTATTCTTATTTTAAAATTATATTTATTCTTATATTACAATCACTCATCAGTATTTTACTTTTATTATTACGTATTATGGCTATTGCGTATTGGCTGTAAATATTCCACCGTGATAGTTTAGGTGAAGTGAGCTGTTAGTAGCTCCCTCCGGTGGAATTATATCTCACTTCACCTTTGTTTTCACTGTGCGACGTTTATAGAATAGACTGGCAGTAAATGATTTCTTTGTAGGTTAGATAAACTTCTTTACAACTGTTATTACGAGTACCTATTAGATTTTACGGCAAATTTCCTTATCAGAAATTATCTACTAATAGAACCTATTTTCGGATTCCAAATACAGGATATATTAAGCTTCCAAATAAAGGCGTAGAAAGAAAAGAAAGATAGAAAATAGACGGCGTAGATATCTATGATAAAATCTAAATTATCCATCAAATCTATACCAACACAAGTAAAATTTAAAAAAACCCCGACACATGATCACTTTATTTCCGACACATTTTCTTTTAGACCCGCTTCGACCGATAATCTATTGAACACGTAATTATGACTCGATATCATGCCAAAACACCCCGATTCAAACAGTAAAACGCCCATAAATTTAAAACGGCTGAACTAATATTCATCAAACATAGCTAAGCACACTGTCGATAAAGTCACCTATCAAACAAAAAAAACGAACGAAAAAAAATATCGGTACATCGGTTTAGGAGGTATGATGCTACAGACAAATACACAATTACACAGGAACACAAGTAAAACTTATAAGACCCCTCTTTTTCCGTCGGGGGTTAAATATCCTCTAAAGAAAACAAAAAGCTTCACGCCACTTAACCTTTCAACCTTTCCAATCTAAAGTAATGAAAATCTTAATTAACGTGAAATCTCATAATTCGCTTCTCATAACTCACAGTTCGCTTCTTTGACGCGAATCTCGCTGTGATGACGTCAGTTGACAGGCGTCTTAACAATCGTTTGCAAAACTAAGCTTGTTTGATTACCTTTCTAATGTTTGTACTGAAGAGACTAAAATGTTACTGGAGACAGTAGATATTTGGAACCAAAACGAAGGTTTGTTTTGAGGATTACTTTAATTCTTAAAAAATAAAAAACATTGCCCAACATGAGGAATTTCTGTTGTATCGTGGGTGCGTTTATAAAAATTTAAATAAACTTACATACACAACGAGCCAGAACCAGAAAAACTATCTGTATGCCATACGAATATATTTTACCCAAGATACGCAGTGCAACAGCCAATAACTTAGTAACTGTGCCAACCAAGCCGTCCTAATCAGTTAATGAATTTATATCTAACAAAAAAATGAACAGTCTCCTACATAGTATAAATTAGATTTAACATTTAACTCAAAATAAAATACATTCTTTGAAATAATTAAAAGAAAAACGAGAGAAACAAAAACAAAAGAACAGATCCTTTTAGTTTCGGCTCGAATATACGGCTAAAAGAAATGACATCTCTAAAACGTATCCTTTCAATCTACCTTCACTAAGTAAGCGGTTGCCTGGAGAAGCTCGCGGAATGTAAAAAAAAAAGCCATCTGCTTATCAAATTTAAAAATCTGCTTACCAATTACAGAAGCTGTATATCTAATTATCTATTGCACTTAGATGACGATTTTTGACATTATCTGGCTGGAGTGATGCACTCCACTAAGTAAGCAGGTCGCCTAGAAGAGATCGCGGATTGCGATAAGGCTGCCCGTTGTATACTTTTTTAGTTCTATGTTTTTTTTAATATATTTTATAGGCTCGCACTTGACCACTATCTCACCTACCTGATGGTAAGCGATGATGTAGTCGACGGTGAAACACGCTTGCCTAGAAATAACCTATTCACCCTTGACTTAAATACTCCTAGATTGTAGCTGTCGGGAAACACAGACACCGACAGGGAATTCCACTTCTAAGCTGTACGCATAATAAAAGTGTTTCGAAAACGTTTTGTACGTATGTTAGGGATGTTCCACCATGTACCGACGGACGTCTGGTAGTCCGATGATGAAACGGGCTAGATGGAATTAGATCGTGCAATAACATTGCACACTCCCCGAAACGTAACCGATAAGTTTTTTTGTTCTGGTGTACAATAAAATAAATAAATAAGTACCTATCTCATCATCTGCTTAGCCTTATTCCAACTTTGTTGGAGTCAAGTTCCAGTCTAATCAGATGCAGCTGAATACAAGCATTTTACCAAGAGCGACTGCATGTCCTGACCTCAGTTAACATATTTTCAGGTATATTTTCAGGTAATTTACTCACAGTACCTAATTCAATTCTTAATGAACAAGAAATCTTACTATTTCGTCACTACTGAGTTAGCGCTAATGCAATATTTAACGTGTTACAATCTTGTGACGTCATAATGTCAGGGATCGTATTTCAAACGACCCACAATCCTTGTTTGATAACGCTCGGATGTTGGTGCACAAGAAATCTGTATAGAAAAGAAAGCAATTAAGGAGCTCACACTTACAAACAAATAAAATAAATCTTCTTTTAGATTCCCCCTAGGAGTCTCCAAGAATGTTTGGACAGTCAGGATAGTATAACGAAGTTTTTCTGAGAAAACTGAGAAATACGGTTTCTGAGGAAAATTTTTTGCATGTTGCTACAGAATAACCGTTTCAATTCATAGAAGTTTATGTTCGGTTGGCAAAAGTCTTTGTATTGCTGAAATGAACAAGATAACCCAAAGTTAATTCAAAGTCAAATATATTTTTTCAATTAGGCCAATAAACGGCACTTTTGAACGTCACATAAATTAAAATTAAAATTTACAAGTAATAAAAAAAAATAAAAAAATGATTCTACCGTGCATTCGGAAAGTAGATTGTTATGGAGAAGAACGCACAAGAAACTCCATTCCAATTCCTTTATTAAAGTAACAAATATATTAATATATATATATATAATTGAATAATCTAAAGAAAAAAAACAAAACTAAATACAAATACAAAGGGGAGAGGGAAAAGAGCTCATTCATCTCATTTATTCATAACCCAAAGTAAACTTTATTTCACACTCATCGAGGTATCGACCTAGTTGTGCTTAGGTGAAGACTTAAAACTTTTGAGTCTGTCATTCAAACGTTTTAGTAACAAGTTTGTAACTCAAAAGTTTAAGCGTCAAAACCGTTGTTCACTGCGCGCAAAGTACTGCCTCGCGTGTCATGCCCTGATGACGTCACGTGTCATGCGCTCATATTTCAGCCATGTCGTACTACAGCAAACAATGCTTGTTTGATTACAGCTCAGATAATAGTTTCAGCTCCATGTATTGATGGAAACAATGGTTGCATAACTGCAGTGTGAATGCCTTTTGTTTTTACAGACATTTTAGTATAATTACTTATAAAGGTATTTTTCAGTAGTTTGCTCACACGTTTGAATTGTGGTCTATTTTGAGGTTAAAAAGTTCTAGTTGGATGACAAGCAAGCTTGCATAATAACTACAATGTAAAGTAGCAAGTAATATATCTAAGGACGAATTTTCTCTATGAAACTGACTGCGATCAACACATCATAAGCGTTCAAGAGTTGTCAGCAATTGGCACTGGCAGCTCTGCGACTCATAGATAGGAAACAAATTACACAGAAAATATTACCATACCTACGTCGAAATAAAAATCAGAAGCTGCGAATACTAAAAATGCGAGCGAAAGCGACCCCATTAAGTGTATTAGTATTGGATATTCCGATCCAGTTCATCCAACTGTAGATGGGAGTTGGAACGTAAAGGTTACAAGGCAGTCGTGTACCCATCGCGCGTCTAATTAGCAGACACAATAGATAAAAATTAGGTTACGCAATAACGGCGTGCAAAAGACACGTCATAGAAGTGGTGTTCACTACTAACACTAGTTAGGGTTTGGGTTTTATAATATAACAACCAGAGTTATCAGAAAGTAGACAGCACTGAATGGGGCGTCCAATCACCGCTTGGTGCAACTTAATAATTAATAGAAGTGTAAGCATTCAAGTGCTGGCAACGTTTATGAGGAGAATACCACAATGGGTTTACCATTAAAAACAGGGAAAACACATCAACAGAATTTAATTTAACGCCGGCGGCATGCCACTTGGGAAAAGATTGTCACGCAGATTTCTACAATATATTTCACGTGAAGTTCAATACACGCCCGAAAATATGTCACATTTACAAAGAGACTGTCACGGTGTGTGTGTGTATTATGTATGAGTAAAAGAAGCGATTCTACAGTGTGACTTTTAATTCATTGATGTTTTCAGGGGAAACAACAACAACTAAACAATTTTTACACTGGGATTAACTTTGATAAATGAAAAATATCTGCTTTTTAGGTTTAGTGCATTTACGTTCGTATAACTAAAGACAGACGACAGCTGATTTATTTTCGCGATTTCCTGTTTAGCCCAACATGAAATCGCGAACATAAATTAGCTCTGTTCATGTTTGGTCCCATAATAAAGGTTGTGTATACTAAACTCAGGGTGAGTTTTCTAAGTGGGCGTGGATGACCAAATCCGAAATGATGTAATAAATAGCGAAAATAGCGGCAACCTACGTAGACTCCTATCATGCAAATAATGACATGAAAAAAACTTATTGCGAATGTTTTAAGGGTAATAAAAATTATTTTAATGCTGAATGAAGTCTGAAGCACAATGCTTGAGTTATTGTAACCGAATATTTGTTGAAAATAATGGCCATCATTTCATCAGTTAAGGTGTAATACTTATTTTTCATTAAGCACTTCCCGGTACTTAATGAAGGAAAAATAAGTATTTTGTTAAATAATTTTAAATAGAATAAAGCCAAATTCATAAAGTTTGCCTTATGTCATTACTTCCCAGAATGTGATCCTTATTAGCGACACTATCGAATGTTGTAAATATAACATCATGCGTTTTTTTTAAAATCTGCGGTTTCGATTCCTGGCTAGGAATATAATATTTCAAAAATCTAATGATGCCGTTTTAGTTTTCATCAAAATCGGCCTCGTTACTCGATAATCACTTCGATAATCCTCATAGTTTCGGATTTGGCCATCCACGCCCACTTAAAAATCTCACTCTGTATAAGTGTATTCACCTCTGAAGAGTTCCAATATCGTTGAAAGGTTTTGTGTAAAAGACGAAACATTTTCTGAAATGCGATGAGACCTATATTCATTTAAGTGCTGTGGCTTGACAAAAAGATTGTTACGCCGGTTACAACCTAAATGACAAGACCTACATCGACTAATATGTCCTTTACTATTGTTTCAGGTAATATGAAGAGGCGACTAGGTCGGGCGCGCGGCTTCGTCCTGCGAATGTTCGACGCTCTATGCAATTGCACGCAGACCGCCGCCACTGCCGCCCGTACCACAGTACGCAACAACCCGTTCAACAAGCGTTAACCCGATCACATCTCACTTGTCAAACATGAACTCAAAGGTACTCAGAATACAGAACAATCGAGTAATGTTATTCTGCAAACAGATCACCGTAAAAACTTGGTGAAGTTAGCTGTCAATTCCTGCTGGAGTGACAGCTCACTTCACCGAATCCGTCAAGGTAAAATGTTTGCAGAACACAGAATATAAAACAAAACAGAAGGCCCGTTCGAGCAGTTGATCATGATTGCATGTTGCGTATTCCGTAGAAAAACAGTAGAACAAGTAACAAGTAGGTGGGCACCTGCCTCTCTTACCACCCGCGTAACATGGCTAGCTTGGATTTTTTTAACAAAATTTGGGGGAAAATGCCTCTTTTGTGCCACCATGCAGTAATTATTACTAATCCTACTGCTACTTAAGCAAATAATTGTCAAGTGACACTAGTAAATAGTGAGCCAGAGTTCTATACTCGGTCGAGCCCTCTGGGGTATTTCCATATTCTGAGTTCACTTGTAACGAAAACTTGAACTCATAGTACGGACCTTCTCTCAAACTTTAGTTATTTGATATCGAGTTAAAAAGGTTGGGTATGGATTACAAAGATTAGAGGTTTATTGATTTTTCTTTCCCTTTTATACAATTTAATTGGATTCTTTGATCGTCGTGTTTTCATGTTTTCTTTGCTCAGTTTTGACAACTTGTTAAGACGGGGTTTGGGTATGCCTCGAGCAATGACAATATTTGGCCCCAAAGAAACAATTTAAGTTGTGAAAAGTTTGTAACAGCATTTTATTAGAGCGACACTCCTTTAGTAAAGGACAAAATAATTATGATGCTCAAAGTTTTTTTAAAAATGAGCATTACGGATTTCTGGCCTTCTTTCCTTTGCAAGGGCAAACATTTTACGGTTGACCGTAAAATGTTAAATAAAAAATAACGCTCGATCTTTGTAGATTTACATTATAATAATATCGTAGTGTCAATGAATAAGTGTTATAAATCCAATATCATAGCAGTTAATTGACAATATTTGTTTTATTTCGACAAAATAGTCAACATATCTGACTGAATAAAACCTAGTATCCGAATGCGATGACTGTGTATCTGACTGTTTACCAAAGATGTTTAACCAGTAAATATGAATGAATATTTACCAAAAACAACAAAATATTTATCTTCTCTGACATTTTGAAGACCGAAGCTTCCCTATTCACAACCGTTTCTTACGCTGAATAAAAATATAACCTTTGTTATTTGATCTCAAATAGAACGAGACGGCGATATCATAGACCAAAAAAACCACCAAATAAGGGAGGAAATCTTCAGCTTCGATTTTCATTTGCATATAGATTGAATTATAAGACAATCTCTTGCGAATCAGACCAGGCGTATCATATTAGCTGTTTTTCCATAATACACGAACGTAGAAAATCTAATGATTTCTTTAATGGACGGAGCCAGGTTTTCTATCTAAGAGATGTTTTTCAAATAAATTTTTGACTCCAATTTACTGCAAATGTACAACCAGTGAATCTCTTAGATTAAAGGGTGTTTTTCGGCCCCCAAAAATCCTGGCTGCGTCCGTGACCTGTCCCTAAAACCTTAGTCTTCCTATTTAGTATCCCTAAAACGGTGTAACATGGTGTTATGTGATCGGTGTGATTACGCTTATAGTTCATAAGGTGTATTTTAGAAATAAAGTTAAAATATCTGGAAACAAGCTATAAAACTTTTAATGAGACTCTTTTGAATTGCAAAGGCGCGTCGACTCTCCCATGCATATTGCGTAAAATTGGAATATCATGAAAAAAATAAGATGAATACCAGCTGGTCTATTCTGTAACTCTCGCACCGTGTGAAAGTTTAGGTGAAGTGAGTTGTCAAGTGATTGACAGTTCACTTTACTTCTCCTTCTTTATTTTAGGGAATCTGACGCGTCCTTGTATGTAGGAATTCTATGTATTTATCTACTCACTCTTTTCCAATATATATTTTTGTGTAGATATTATAAACATTTTTTTCTTCGAATGAAACAGTAGAGGATTAATGTCACAAATGAAAAATAGATTTGTAAAAATGATTTTTACCTGCAACACCTATTTATAATATGTAACTTTTATACTATCTACCTATTGTAATAAATATAATACTTTAATATACTAAATATTTTATACTTATCTATTACAATGTAATTTTATACACCACTGGGAATTGTTTTTATAAAATCTCGAAATTTCATACAATGAAATATTTTTCGACAAAAACAGAATTGATATCATAATGCTTTCTTCAATCATTAATTATATGCACAAATTAAGAACAAAATGAGCGCAAGAATTACTTTAAATTTAAATTTTATTTAACTATCTTTAAGTTAAGTATAATTTTATTGCAATAATTTTAAGAAACTAATCGTTATTTTGTATTAGAAAACCATTATTGTCTAACTTGAGAGAGAAAAAGTTATAAGTATTTCATAGAACGAACATAATTGGTATACAGTGTGTAAAATATGTCTTTTACAAAAAGATTATAAAATTATAATACCTATTTATATTTTCAGTGTAAAAGTTTCTGTAGTTAAATGTTCACAAGTAAAATAAGTGTTTAAACGATAAATGTTCAATGTGATATCCTGCCTGTAATACCTTACTTCCGGTGTGATTCTACAGAAAACTTCTTCTAAAAAATAAAGTGATTTTATAAACGAATTTTGTTTTTTTTTCACCCTTTGGTAAAAGGTATACAGGAACTAAAAGATTTAAACAGAAGAAAATCATGCTGTTCAGTCGGAGGACCAGGTGGTCAACATCTCGACTATGAGTTATGAATATGTTTTCGGGTTGTTGAATTTCTTATGTTATTTGCATCTCTTCAGTTATTTTATTTTTTTGGAATTACTTTTAAACATATATCTAAACGGTATATATTTTTGTAACTACCTCTAAAACCCTTCATTTTGAAACCTCACACGAAGGGTATGGAAAAAAAATTGGCCACCACATTTTGTTTTTTTTAACGTTAGTTCTTCTTCTTCTCATCTAAGAACACTTGGGTGGTCAAGATGTATCTAACGATGTCTTAATAATATAAATCCACCCAGCGGTTTGAAAGATATGAGGTTATTAAGAATATTACATATAGACATACATAAAAGATACGCGCGAAAAACGTTACCTTTTTCTTGCAGTCGGGTAAAAAGATAGACTGAAGACAAAAACTAGGTTATTTAATTTCGGTAGAAACAATTTGAAGAAGTTTGAATATAACTTTCATTTGATTGAATATTAAGTATAAGTTTGAATATGACTTAAATATAAATAGCGAAATGTATGTAGTGGTGTACCTTTCCCCACCCCTTCTGGGAATACATCCGTGATGTTATGTTATGTAGAATATTGCACGGAAAGTACGGTTTCCGAACTTAATTGTGAATCTACGCCTATACTACGCCTTCGTAGCGCAGTGCTACGCAGTAGCGATCATCAGTTTACGAATGCGTAGGAATCCTGCTACGGAGAATAGCAGGATTCACGTATCATAATAACTGCGTAGGGTGAGGGTCCAGACTAATAGAGATACAATCCGCAGGGCAGCTTTGTGGCGAGCTGGTGGGCAGTGGCAACCACACGGACCTGATCTCCAGGGAGAAGACTTTTTTTTTATTAGTAATAAGCTCGCGCTTGACCACTATCTTACCTGATGGTACGCGATGATGTGGTCGACGATGTAGCACGCTTACCAAGAAGAAACCTATTCATTTTTGACTTAAGGTCTCCCAGGTTGTAGCTATCGGGAAATACAGACTCTGGCAGGTAATTCCACTCCTTAGCTGTACGCATAATGAAAGTATTCCCAAAACGTTTGGTGCGTATGGGTGGGTTGTCCACCATGTACCGATGACGCATCGCCGTACGTCTTGTAGTCCGATGATGGAACGGGCTAGGAGGAATTAGTTCATGCAATTCCAACGCATACTCCCCGAAATGAAACCAGTAAAGTACTAGAAATTCGTGAATGCACACAAATTTTAGTATGGGATCAATTCGTAATCACTAATTCAAGAATTCAGTTTATTTTAGTATTCTGTCAAAATATGCCGTCTTTTTTCGCCCCCAAGTTAATAATGTAGACAAATTTTATACAAATGGAGTTTAGGTTGAAATTCAGAATTATTATTTTACAGTTAAAACCTAACCTGCATTTGTCCAAGATTTGTCTTCATAAACACAAATATACTATCATTAGGTACTTAGAAACAAATCCTTATACCCTAGTTATCTTCCTCGACATAACAAATCGTCCATGATAAGAGGCTTTACGGCTAAAAGTAGCCATTATGCGTCCACTACGTTCCGTGACGGCCGAGTTTACGGCCTAGTTATACATATCAGTCCGTAAACTATGTTAGTGGCGTAGCGTAACGTGAAGTAAGTAGTACTACGCACTATCGTAAATCACGACAGGTATGATACTTAATCACTAAGTATAGCAAGTAGATTGGTTAAGTGGTGACTATAAATTCATGAAAAATAAAGGGTAAGTATTTAAATTAGTATTCGTAGCATTTATAAAACGACTACTTTAGAATTTTCTAGTTCTCCGCTGTTCTTTTCTGAGTAATTTCGAGTCTTCTTAGTTATATTGTTAATACATAATTTTATGAATGTATAATTTATATAAGATCAGTGGTGGCCCAGTGGTATTGGCCGCGACTTATGACCTACAACTTTGTAGGTCGTGGGATCGAACCCAGGCAGGCGCTATACTTTGTGGAAATTATTTCATCACCACTTCTCTCAAAAACTGTGAAGGAAAACATCGTGAGCAAACCGGCATGTCCTAGAACCAAAAATTCGAAGACATGTGACATCCACCAACCCGCAATGGGCCCACGAGGTGGATTACGGCCCATTCCCTCTCACAGAGAGGAGGCCTGTGTCCCAGCAGCGGGAACATTAATAGGCTGATGATGATGATGATAATTTATATGAAATTTTATTTAAAATTTACGAATGTTTAAAGTTATTGATATTTAATTTTGTTGTGAATGTGTAATTTAGTTGGCATTTTATTTTAAGTTTAGTAATGTATAATTTAGTCATTTTAACATTTAATATATTTTTATTAAGTATGTAACATTTGATGGTTGGAAATAAATGGACTTTTATTAGATTTAAATTAGTATTCGTAGCTTATATAAAACCACTTCTTAGATTTTTCTAACTTGTCCGCTGTTCTGTTCTGAGTAATTTCGTTGCGAAATCCAAGACGGATAAATTGTTTCTACGGCTCTCGTCGAACTTCATTGATTCAAATTTTATTCTAGTCTGGCCGAATGGGTGCGGTTTCAGCTTATGAGCTGGTTCAATTATAGCAAAAACAGAACGCGAAACAGGTAAATTGAATTTTTTGATTAAAAAGCCTTACAGTAGTAATATATCAATCAAGCTAATTAAAATGACTCATACTAGTGTTGATGAAGTCATTTTGAAATTCCCGTTACAGAAAACTTTATGAAACTTTCACAAGCGTTGGTAACTAGCAAGGGATGACTGAGCAAGTTTGAAATGGGTTGTCATTTAACTAACTACAGAAGTTGGTGATTTTGAATGACTTACTTTAAGCTTTAGTTTTGAGTTTGACTTTGGAACACCTGAGTCGATAAAAGACAAGAAATCGTTGATACTATAAATCTTTTAAATGTGTTTTAGGTAGGTATCCGACTTTATTATAGTTTGCAAGAAGATCACCATGGTGCGCTGATCTCAAATAAACCAGGATGAGGGTAAGATAATGATTGTTAGCGGTCCTTATATTTAATTGAGCACACTAAGTGATTTTTCTGTGTTGGCCCTAATTAATTTGATATGTTTACGCTTGCAACAAAGATCGACTGCGACTTGTCAGGTTGGTAAACGATAAGTTTGCACTTCTCGTTTCCCGCCCATTCCAAGGTTATATTTAAATATTGTGGCTCATGCCATCAAAGTCAGTCCATCTTTGATCGAGGCATGATAAATAACTATAAGGATAAGTGCTGCTTTATAAACTGTATTCTGTAAACTGTGTTTCGTGTAACTGTGTATTTGATATGAGAATACACCTGGGTGAGTAAACTCTTTTAAGCATTTTTATTTACATCGCCATCCCCGCTGAAATACCCACACAAGGTTTTCTTATAAGTAAAATACAACATGATTATGATTTGACTTTTTTGGTGTCCTGTGATTTATACTTAGATATAAAAAACTTTTTTGCAAAAAAATACTACCGACTTCCAAATAAAAAACTACAAAGTGAAAAATAATTTTATTTTTGCAAGTCGGTCTCTTTCTTTTTACCCATTTTTTTGCGATATACGGACGTATATATGGACACCGACTTCCAAAAATAAAATTATTTTTCACTTTGTAGTTTTTTATTTGGAAGTCGGTAGTATTTTTTTGCAAAAAAGTTTTTAATTTTTCCCTTTTTAGTTGTACTTACCTAAAATAGGCAAGTTGTTTAGTAAGGTACTCTATAACGCCAGAATAGATCACCCGAATAACGTGAAACTTGAAAATAACCAGTGAAATGAGAGATCTGCGTACCCCTTTAGTGCGTACTGGCGTGATGTTATGTTATGAAATGGTATAAACAATAAACAGACATGCGATTGCAGCAATTCCGAATGATTTGCCGTTATTTATTGAAGAGTTATGTTGTATATCTCCGAAGTTCTTAATCAAATCTTCACCAAATTAAAATGGGACCAATTTCAAAACATACTCTTTCAAACAAAAAAAGAATTTTCAAAATCGGTCCACAATTGATGGAGATATCGGTGAACATAAATAAAAATAAAATAAAAAAAACATACAAGAAGTCGAACATAGAACCTCCTCCTTTTTGGTAAGTCGGTTAAAAAGTACCTACTGTAACAGTTCAGATTGCATGTGTTCCGAACCTTAAGATTATACTGGCATAAAATGTTTCTGTTTTTAAACCGCAACTCTTTAAAAACAGAAGCATTTTATGCCAGTATTTAGAATGGTTTGAAAAGAGATTGGCAACAATTTGTCGGGTGCCCCACATAGGCGCGTATCATTTATAATATACATAGATGGTCGTTCAATAAGAATAAATCCTATATTAATCGAAATAACGACTATTGTTTAGTAGGAGTCTCAATTGGTTAAAACCTACCAGAATATTTTCTCTGCCATTGCCATCTGTATTTACTAGGATAGGGTTAGGTATCTTGTAGCACGCAGGCCGTGCTACAAGATACCTACCCCTATCCTAGTAAATACACTAACTCGCAAAGCAGGTTTTTAAACGGACGGACCCTATCTACTTTGTTGCAACGTCCCATCGGAATCTAGAGCACGATAAACGCTTTGCAGAAATTCTTGATAGAAAATTGCATTTATAATGTAAACTGGAGAACATTGTAAAAGGTTGCACGCTGCAAGCCGACTTTTGCAAATTTCTTCTTGCTTTATGCATAACTGTTTTGAAAGAGAAACATCTGTTGGGATGTTAGTTATTTGAAAATTGTGGCTTTCCTAAAGCTCAGTCATCTTGTAGTGGCTGTTACGGGCTTTGTTTTTATAACTATTTATGTACCTAAGTATGGTACAGTACAAATATTTTATTTATGTCCCTCGGCAAACATCGTGGTTCGTCACTCGTCGGATTTCTATTAGTATAGAAACCCGACGAGTTATAGTTCTAGTTGCCCTTTGCACTTGGTGCAGACCGGACGCTCTTAATCAACTTGGAAGTATAATATATAGAGTTGTTAATACTCTTTTAACATAATGTAATTAATTTAAAAAATGGAATAAAAGCCGCTAAAGGTAGCAATTTTTACAGCTCTATATCGTCACAAGCTCACAACACAGTCACAACGTGTAGGTAAGTACCTACTACATATATATATACCTATATCTTAACTAATCTCTAACCTCAATGCAAAAAAACGGAAGACATAAAAAATATAACCGAATTGAGGACCTCCTCCTGTTTTTGAAGTCGTTTTAAAAAGGAATAAAAGCTGCAGAATCCAAAACCCAGAATATTAAGAACTTTAAATAAAAAGGTTGTTAGAACCAGCTGATACGATAGAAACAAAACAAAAGATATACAAGATTCAACACAACCTGAAATTTTAGGCAAAACCTACACCTTTACTGAAGCTTCTGTCGTGGACGCCTAAGCAGTTCGGGACTTAGGTTGCTTAAGTACATTAAGTTGGGATATCATTCAAGTGTCTGCCTTTAAGCTTGAAGATTTTGGGTTGATCCTAACTCAAGAGAGTTTCTTAAACAAAGGGACGGTGCTTTTGTTATTGTTTTGGTATAAAATACAACTGTGGATTTAAAACTATGACGAATTGACGATAGCAGATTATCATCATCATTCCACCGGATTGGCTACAATTTGCTAGCCAACAATATGTTTTACTCTTTGATATATCTTTATCAACCATTTGCAATTTAGTATTCGAAGTGGCTTCTTTTTTTAGCAATACTTTCACTCAATCCACCACATCGTTGCTTTGGTCTTCATATATTCACTCAGTACATAAAGTACATTCATACTCAGACACAAAATGAAGAAGAATGTTAATACAATTATTAATGCCCCCATTAACGTTACAAACTATGCCAATTAGAATCTTGGGGGACCCTTTATGTCAATTTAAAACCTTTAATTATGGTCTCAATTTATCTTCTTTGATGACGAAAATGAAGATGTAAGGGATTTTATAATTGTTGTTAACAAGTTAGTTCAAGTTTTTGCCAATAATGTGAAAAATTAGGCTTGAAAGTAAAAATTTGACTTGAAAGACACGTTTCTATGTAAAGAACTATCTGGATGATGTCTAGGTACGAATATAAACGCTTTTAAAATGAAATTAGACTTCTTAATACCTTTTAATCTAATAAAAGTCTTTATAGGCAAGAACACGACGTATATTTTATGGAGTTTTAGAGCTACAAGACGTAATAAAGTGGGAACTTTAGTCCGTTGCTGCCTTAATATGAGCACTAACTTTCAAAACTTTTGTTATGAGTTTCATTAAACTTCTGACTTATATTATTCTATTTTAAAATTGTTTTGTTTTGTACGACCAAAGTAAAATATGAGAGATGAAATGTTTTGTTTGTTTTTTATCATTTCAAAAAATAATTTGTGCTAGTACCTAAGCTAAATTTACACTATTCGTAAGTGCTATAGCCTACTTTTTATCCTGATAACTGTACTTGCGGGATGACATGGAGTGAAGACACGGTAAGAAGCTAATAATTGTTACCAAAACGTTCTGAAAATAAATTCTTATTGTATGACTTTTCAGCTTACACAGCCGTTCTGTGGAAAGTTTTCATCAATATCAATTTTGAATTCACAAAACAAGAAAAACACAGTTTGGACATAATGACATAACGCACATTTTCTGCTTTCAGTGCTAAGTGCTTTTTATTGAAATGAGTTAGTGATTTTTCATAGTAGGTATAGACAGCCAGATCATTGGCCGGATCGTGATCACAAGTAGGCGCTAATTTTCATAATTTGTAACACGTGGAAAGCAATAGTGAAATTGGTAACATAACAAAAAATCAAACCGACTTCCAAAACAAAATACTAAAAAGCGAAAAATAACTTTCTTTTTCGAAGTCGGTGTCTTTTGTGCCCATTGTTTCCGTTTTTCGACCACGACTTCGGAAAAGAAAGTTATTTTGTTCTTAGTAGTATTTTGTTTTGGAATTCGGTTTGAATTTTTGTTAAAAAGTTCTTTATTTATCTCTTTTTAGTTTTGGTAGGTACCTCCAATTAACATAATAATTGATAATATACCTCCTAAAATTTGATCCGTAATAACGACAATATCGGATGGTGTAATAATACAGAGGGTGTTTTTTTTTTAAATCAATGTTTTCGATTCCTGGTTAGGAATATTGATTTTTCCAAATTCCAATGATGCAGATTAAAGTTTTAAACAAAATCAGGTCTGACCTATGAGCCTCTTTAATTTTTCGTCATATTTTCGGATACGGCCATCTTCAACAACGAGACAACGAATCATTAATAATCCCGTATTCATTAATTTTGGTTTAGTACCCATCTGCCTGATATACCCAGGGAAGCCTAGTTCCTATATCGATTTGACCTACAATATCGATGCTACTGGCTTTGCGCTTTCACAATGCTTTTCCGTCTCAATGATTTGGTCTTCACATAGATATTTTCAGTTGGCTGGACATGTTCGTAGGTTTTCGTTGCTAAAATTTTTGTCCATGTCTATGAATGGCCTATTTCTTGTAGGATCTTTGTTTGGTCTGTATCTTTTATTAAACTACAATGTTTCTAATTAAATTTAAACTGTATTTTTCTGTCAGTTTCTTTTTACATGCCTACATTTAATATTATTTCGATAAGCAATTTACATTCTTGATCTTTGCTACAAAGTTGCATATTTGCCCACAGTTTTCTAATTTTTTTGACGAAAGATTTACTTTCAAGGATTCAAAATAAACTCTCATAAAAAAGTTTGTTTAAATATTTTTTGGTCCCAGAAATTGATTGGCGGTGCCGACTTTACCCTTCCAACATTATTATAGTTTTAGATCCAGACTATTCAATCAAGATTGTCCACTTCACTATCTGTTATTCTGACCTAGCATAAATAGCGCTCACCTTTGTATCGTCCCATCTATTCTGAAGATCATTCGTCTGACTTATAGCTTTATCTTATTTCTTCGAATGATAACCTTTACTGGCTTACTGTTTTCTGAAATATTTTTTTTGGTAGGCTTTCTTATGCATAGATTATTGAGGTCATCTTTTATAAATAGAAAGTAATTTGGATATTTTTTATAAGATGGACAGCCAACAAGTAGCATCGTTTACTAAAAAGTTGTATAGAAATAGGTTGTCGAGAAGCGCTAACGCCACGGTTTCGTTGATTGTGTTACTTGTCTAGAACCTTTTGGAGAAATTCGAATAACTTAGAATAACTTTGGCTGCAAAACGATTCGCTTTTGGCAAAGTGACTCATCTCATATAAATATGAGTAGAAAGTGGCTGAATACTGATGAGGTGTAATAGAGACCAATTCCAATCAATACCAAAGATAAGTTAAGATGTTCTAGCTAGGCAAAATTACATTTTAACAGCAGAAACATTCAAAAGCCTAAAATGTTAGGGATTGACCGCGTAGCGCAGCGCATCGCATATCAATCCCGATTTTGAACTTTTCCACAATCATTATCGCTGCTAAGATGCCACTTTGTCCATGTATATCTACAAGATAATGAGGTAGCCAACACTTTTAATGTAACTAGGGACCTACTGTAGGAGACTTTTGCTGCTTAATAAAACCACGCACAGTTATAATCGATCGAACGGCCTTTAACAAAATTCAAACCAATTCGAAATTCAAACGACCCTTCACAAGTTGCCAGAAGCATTATGTCCTAGCCAGTAAGATGTAAAAATTTGCAACCTATTTGACCTTTGTGACAGTATCTAAAGGCCTTATAGAATTCCAACTCGTACTTTCCACTACGAAGATTTTCACACCTCATTTCACCTTTCCTGTCGGATCCTAATCTCAACAGATTTCGTCTTAACTCCGACTTACATGAATTCTCATCCTTCCTTTGGAAATCGTCACGTCATCATTCGAGCCATGGCTCCTATTGTTAATAATGCCTATTCATTCCCTGGATCCTTCCCAAGTGTATTTTATTAATGCTACATGATATCACAAAAGAGGTTTTGCTTCAGTGACGACAAATGATAGTGGGACTTGACTAAAATGTTGACTTGTGTAGTCAAGGATAGAACATCCATTTATTAACAGTGTCCCATCTACCTACGTCAATCGAAGATACTTATTTTATTAACCTCCGACGGAAAAACAGGGGTGTTATAAGTTTGACGTATGTTGCTGACTTTGTCGATAGTGTTCTTAGCTATGTTTGAATACAATCGTTTAGCCGTTCAAAAGTCATTATTACGTGTTTCGATAGATTGTCGATTGAAGCGTGTCTTCGTCCTGTACAGCTCTGTCTCTCTCTCAAAGTGGTGTTTACTCTTGTTTTGAAGACTGACGGATTATCCATTGTCGTAAAAAAAATACTACCACAGAAATATTTGGACCGAAAGAAACAAATCTCTTTCATTCGATTTAGGTACCAATGAATCGGGGATTGGATAAATGGGGTGTTAACGAATACATCGGTAGGTTTGCCTGATTCTTCCTTGGAAATCGATTTGGCTTGAAACTTGGTATCAATGAATTTATTTATGTGAGAACGCTTTTTCCTGATTTAGTAACCACAATAAACATGTGTTCTATTTATTGATGATTGATATTTTATTCCGAAAATAATATCTATTTGTTTCTCTCGATTTCAACATTGATCCATTCCTCGTATTTTTTATTTGTATTGTTTTGATTTTCGATGTTTCTTTTTGGAGTTTTATAGTCTTGTTGTTTCGTCAAATGCTAATGTTTTTAAGCTGACATGTTCAGAACCATTAATAATTAATATTTGTTTCGGGATATTACATATTATTTGTATAGACTTTAGTTCTCGTGATCATGGCGCTTGTAACGGTGCCGAAATATCGAGCTCTCTACCAAAATCTAAATATACATGGTAAGTATCCCAAAAAAAATATTAATTCTAAATGTGAATGTTGACTGATGTTCAGCTGTTTTTCTACTCAATTTAATGAATTGGCACAGTATTTGAGAATAGATAATCCGGATTAATCTATGTCATGTTTTATTGATTGCTATTTATATAGTTTACCTAACAGACATAAATTAGAAAAGTACCTAAATAAATGGAAGTATTAGAAAACCTTCTTCAGAAATATACTTGCGTACATCATCATCAGCATCATCAGCCTTTTTAATTTCCCCACTGCTGGGACACAAGTCTCCTCTCTGTGAGAGGAAATTAGCCGTAATCCACCACGCGGGCCCAATTCAGGTTGGTGGATGTCACATGTATTCGAATTATACTTGCGTAATAGATTAGTAGATAGGAAATTCAAGTATTTTTAAGAGTCTGTTGGAGCCTAAAAATAAAGTCACTGTTGACCTCGCAAATAGTAAAATAAACTCTGTAGGTTCCAAGCTATATCCCCTTAAGATACCTAAAGTAATAATTATGTAAATCTGTCTGGCGTAAGAATAAATAATATCATTCTGTAGTCTAGGTGCTTACGTTATAATTATATATTAGCTATACAAAAACACACCAAGGTCAGATGGATAAAATAAGTAGAAAACGGCTCTAAAACGGTGAAGGAAAACATCGTGAGGAAACCGGCATGTCCTAGAACCAAAAATTCGAAGACATGTGACATCCACCAATCCGCAATGGGCCCGCGTGGTGGTTTACGGCCCATTCCCTCTCACAGAGAGGAGGCCTGTGTCCCAGCAGTGGGCACATTAATAGGCTGATGATGATGATGTTGATGAAGTTTTTAGGTATTACGTAGGTACGGTTGTTTAACAATTAGCTTTGACAGGGCATTTAAGTAATAATTATTTAAAAAATCACTTTATGTATCTTTTAGTTTGATAAACATTTAAATAAAAAATAGATAACAAACATTAAAAATTAATTAATTTTAATTTATATTCATAATAAACCAGTTTACAAGACAAACATAAAACATAAACAAAACAGGTATGTCAGTGCCATTTATCTTTGTAAAGAAATAGGAACTATAGGTATCTGTAATAGTTAGTAGATACCTATTATATACATAGCAGCAGGGCAAATATTTCCTCTCTTCAAAAGAAGGCACGATCATAGCTCACCACGCTTGCTCAAGATGGTTGAACGATTTCAAACTAATACATATAATACATCTAAATCTGTAGAAAATTCTTTTTTGTACATCGAAAATATTTCCAAAAAAAGAATAGCCAGCGTGTTAAAGGATAACCCAATTCCAGTATTTTTGGATTTTTTGTTTGTTTATCTGTTTAGTTGTGCACGCATCATGTAAAATGTACGAAAACAATGTTGATAAGTTTTATACATAAAATTGTGCGTAACTTGAAATATTACTTAGTTTTTGCTTCTTCGCAATCGGTTCACTCTATCAAAAATTAGTTGAACTTAAAGTGATTAAGAAATAAAATACAGCCAAACTCCATATTCGATAGATGGCGTTGTGCATTTGACGTAATTTTCTGGCTGGCGGTTGTAAGATTCCCCGAAAATGACTAGAAAAAAAATAAAATAATAATAATAATTTATTCATCCAAAAACAGTGTTACAAATTATATTTTTCCACCAGATATTGATGCAAAGACTATGCAATACAAAGTAGTAGTTATCTTTAGTGGAAAAGATCACCTGTTTCCTGTACTAGTTATAGAAAACTGTATCACAGGAGACAAAAAAAAAAAATTGGTAGATAGGTAGGGTTGGCAGCAAGGCAAGTTGACGGGAGCGAATCCGTGGGCACAGCTAGTATAAACTATAAGGTGTTAATACTATCATGGTGCGACTGTGAAAAAGGGACAGATATATATGACTTGTACCTCTGTCCCTTACGCTCAACGAAAATAACCTTGCTCTAAGAGCTTAAAGTAGCCCCCCATGTTTCCCCTCCTTAAAATGTATTACTTCACCGTTGTCAGTGTTGTCCCACATAAACATAGAAAGATTCTATGATAAGATTTGATTTAAATAAAATCTGAATCTCGGAAACGGCGCCAACGATTTTCATGAAATTTAGTATGCAGAGGGTTTCTGGGCGATAAATCGATCTATGTTTAATTTTTAGAAATCGTGGTTTTCTCTTCACCCGATCAGAGCTCGGTCGCCAAGATAGGTAAAATCAGACATGCCAGTTTATTACTATGTGATTCAAGTTATTAATTGTATAAAAATCTACTTACATAAATACATCGAATATACAAATATGAGATTTGCTATCAAACTACATCTTGCGTGTCAGTTGCAATGTAATTAAGTTGATAACATAGGTACCTTTAAGATAAGTGACATAGAAACAAAGTATTATGTTGCGATTCAGATTGTGAATTGCAATTTACATAATTATGTAAAGAGCACTACACAACCTTCTTTATGAAAATATGGCCAAAAGTCGAAAAACATTCTTCTTCTGTGACTACAGAGTAGGTACAGACTCATTAGGTATGCATTTATGTTTTGCCTGCCCTACCAAAATACCAATATTTTTTTCTAGTGTCATTTTTTGACTAGTCGACGGCACGAACTAATTTGTTCGCGGGGTTAAAATGCATGCTATTTCATCCGACAACACGTGCGAAAGAGATAGATGATGTGATGAGCAGTAAGAAACTAGTTCGCGTACGAATTAGCACTTTTGCAAATTTCTAGCGAAATGGATGATGATATAGGACTAAAACGACCGCTGAAATTTTATAAACAGACCTTTGGGAGTATTGATATCATGAAAAAACTACTGATTGTATATTTTCAGAATAAAATTATTTGCATTGTTGAACTAATCTAATCTATCCCTGTAAGGTGGCTGTTTTGCAATTTTCCTTCTTCTTTTCGACGCTCATAACTTTCAAATATTTTGTTTCTTTATTGTTTCCATACAGGATATAGAGCTAGATAATGATGAGAAAATTGATATAATTTCTTATTTTGAACGTGCATCGTCAAACTGTGGAGTAATCCTGGGGATTACTCCTACTACGTTTGAATGTAAGAATGATCGACTAGTGTAACCTTAAGTAGGCGCATCTCCTAATGCAGATAAGCAAATAATGTTGGTATCAGTATACTAAAGAAAAAATCACGCAGACACAAAAATAGACACGCTACATCCTATCCATTTTCTCAAACTTGGTAGCAAAGGCTTTCCAGAAAAAGGCACCGCAAAAACAAAAATATCGGCAGATTCTAATTTCAAACTTTCCAACGATTATGTTCTGCTATTTCAAGATGGCGTTTTTCCGGTTTAACCGTTGTATTGAATTAATATGTACTATATGTATACACACTGCTGACACTTTAACGGACATACTGGCCAGTTACAATTGAATACATAGAAGTATTATAAAAGAATCAATTGGTAATATCTCCATGATTGAATAACATACAAGCTACAATGTGTTGCACCTTAATTGTTTTAAGACTATATTCCAAACACAGACAGTCTAATGTTCCATTGTAACAAAAAAATTGATGACCGTCGGTAGAGATAGTTTAAAAATAGATAGAGCAATTAGCGTGTACGAGTCATTTTAACAGATAATTCTACTAATTGTTATCATTAACATAATTTTAATGAGTTGGTTATTTGAATAACGTTGGCATTTTCAACTTTGTTTTTTTATATTGCCTTTGAGGTTAATGAGACCTTCGGGAGTATTCAAAGTATTTGCTGTTATCTAAGTACAAATTGTAATTAAGGTTAAGGTTTTTAGGAGAGCACGTGGACAGGATTAACAATGTACGGTTCGCGCCAGTAGTGGATACGAGTGGTCTTTTTATTTTCTATACCTACAGAAAAAGAAGAGCTAGCACAAAACATCGTTCTGCTACTTCATGTAAGTACTTAAATCAATATAATAGCTCATAACCGCCCACTTCCGAACAGGACTCTTCAATTGAATGCTATAATTAACGGTCAGCCAGTAATTGCCGTAATTTTGTTACAAGAACAGGACTAGGGGCGATCCTCTTGATGTTATCCTGTTTCAATACATTTTTTTATTTTATTAAAGAGGTCGACCTCACAATTCCACTAATTTACAAACGTGTTAGTGGTCTTTTGACAACCATATTTGTGGGACTTGGATATGGAGGCGAACTTTGTGGGGCAAATCTGGAACTAATCACTTGATGTGTCAAAACGAAAAATCGAGGGATCCCTGACACAATTGTATTCATTTTCGGTGGAGGGAAATTATGATTTAATGTTGCGAACTCAAAGCGTTTTGCAAAATGAATTTAATTTTCCAGTTCTAAGGTAAACAAGTGGACTCAAAAACGTTTGACTCATCCCGTAGCTATGTAGGGCGTTATCGAGTAGAAAGTCGGCAATTTCTGCCAGTCTATTCTATGAACATAGCTTTAAATGAACCTTGATTGGACGGGTTGACAACTCACTTCATTTTCACTTCACCTAAGATGTCACGGTGTGATTTTGACAGAACAGCTTTGCTGAAGTTAAAAGAAAACTGGCCAAGTGCGAGTCGGACTAAAATATTTATTTTATTCTGTTTTTAGTATTTGTTGTTATAGCGGCAACAGAAACGTATCATCTGTGAAAATTTCAAGTGCCTAGCTGTCAAGGTTCATGAGATACAGCCTGGTGATAGATGGACAGACAGACAGTCGGAGTCTTAGTAATAGGGTCCAGTTTTTACCCTTTGGGTACGGAACCCTAAAAATGGGCTATGCGTTCAGAACTGAAGTTCTACTTCTAAATGCTAAACCATTAGATTAAATTATTGCCACTGATAATTAGCGGGTATATACTCGTAAAATAGATATGCTATCTTAAATTGTTGACCTGTAACACCATTATTCGGTCAAGAAAATCAGATCCCCACCTCACATTGATAGATAATACGAATACAGCGAATCTATTATATTTAAGATACCTTATCAGATAACCGGAGACTCGGTGGGTGGTAAACTATCTAAGATATTAGACTATTAGTAACTTGTCATGATGTAAATCTTACTTGTTATCCTTGATAATACTGGAGATAGAAACTTGTGGAAAATTAATGTTGCTTTGAGAGTTGCATACAATTTTCTAAGGTCAATCACTGCTGGTTAGTTGCTCAAGAAAAGTAGAGCTGGAAGAATTTAGAGAAGATCTTTGCCGGGCAATGGAACCGTTTAGGTTAATTTAGCAAAAATACCCCAAGTTCTAAATGATGTTGAAGTTTTGGCAAAAACTGATTATAATTCTCGCGGAGGCATTGTTAGTTCTAATTACTCCGAAGTTAAAATTTATACAAATTGTTTTAACATGGTTAATAGCTATCACTCAGTCAATGGTATAAAGGGAACATTACCGCAGACATTTTATGGTAGGATGAGTCAAATGAATAAGTATCTAACCTAAATGAATTCTACCCACACTTGCTCTATTTTCAGTATTAAACTTCTGATTCACAGTGGGCAGAACATAAGTACTGCGACCGCAATAAAGAAGACCTTTTAGAGATCACGCAACGAAGGACGGGTGCCATTTTATTTTCCTTTACGACCGATATAAACAGAAAACCTTCAGTGATACGACAATGATTTTATTTGTTCTCATATTTCGTTTATTCGGGTCTTCTGTATTTTATTACTTTATATTGTGAGGATAAAAACTCTGATTTATTTTAGGATTTCTTTTTCTTTTGTACTTTTTTATGTTTCAAAGTATTTCAGATTTTTTATATTAAACGCCTGTTATTCTCTAAGGGTTATGCTAAGGTCTTAGACTAATGAAACCTGCTACAACTATATAAATCCACATTTCCAGTTATAGAGGCGAGCCTATTGCCATATTTGCCATGAACCGGATATAAATTCATTCCGGATTCAGTAGCGTGATACCAGACTGCTAGTGAAAATTCAGATGGACAAACTCAATAATACTATGCACGAATGCGGCTCTAGACAAGTGGCATTCGATGTCAGCGAAGGCGAAAGTCGAAATGTGATAAAGTAAAGGATTGTCGCCTGCATACCCAAATGTTTTAGCAGATCGTTAATGTGCAGCATGAATTATGTTGCTGAGAGTACCGACCCCTGAGGGACCCCGGCATTTATGTGCAATTGGTCCGATGAGCAGCCATCGATAAACACTCGAATGGACCGATCTCTCAGGAAGTCTGCAATCCAGTCACATAGACCACCGGGTAGACCGAACGAAGGAAGCTTACCAATAAGGCTTTCATGCCAGACCCTATCAAAAGCCTTTGAGATGTCGAGGGAAACGGCAAGCGCTTCCCCATGGCTCTCGATGGCCTCACTCCCTATGTAAATGGCATACGCTAAAAGATCCCTAGTACACCGGTTTCGGCGGAAGCCGCTTTTACAGAGTATGGACGATACTAAGCGATATCAATCCCATACATACGACAATTGTTTGATATCGCTTATCAATCCCATACAATTTTGCCTTTTGGAAGTGACATTCTATCATCGAAAGCGTGGCTTCTGGGAATCTAATCCAGGACGTCATAGTCCCCTTTTACCTTTATACTTTTTCGCTTTTATTCTCTTTATAGACCCGATATATGTTTGCTTGCTTCAATTTATTTTCACTTAAATAGATCCAGTTTATCGGCACTACAAAATCTTATCCATACGGTGTAGGCAGTTTTGTGCAGCATATTACTTGAATATTCTTTTAAGAGCTTTTAGCGAAGGAAAGTGTTTTAGTATTTCATGTAGGTACTTAAAGGTGATTTTAATTTTCACCTCTTCTTCTGATGGTTTTGTTGCTAAGTAATTAGTCCCACATGGAATAGTTTCATTACTTCATGAATAACCTATGGTACCTTGCTATAGGCTTCTTGTTCCTTACCTAGAACCGTAAACGTTAGCCATATACATACGTATCTTCAACTCACTACTGATAATACATTCCTATTCCAACAAAACGGCGTATGATAGTGATAAAGACATTAAAATTACCTACCATACATATTGTAGGTACCTATATCATATACCCAGTTCAGTATATATATCTAATCTCAAGTTAGTCAATTACTTGAGGTTAACACAATGAATGCTGGAGCCCATAGATATTTACATTCTGTCTTCGAATTACTAATTCAACGAAATTTGAGTGTAAACAGGCACGTAGACTTATAATCGTTACAATGACATTCAAAGTTACTGTCTCGGCAGTAATATCAAAGTTTACAGCCGTTGGATGGCTCTCCAAAGTTTAGCAGATTGACGTGACGGGAGTTTGTTATGTTTTCCCTAAAAAGCTTTTATTATGAGTTTGTATCTTTCAGGATATTGTATTTCAGAGTTAGATAAAATTGGCGTGCTCGGTTCCGAGTTTCCAACAACATGTTCAATGTAGAGTACTTAATTTAAAATATCACAAATCATCTTTTATATTGCTTAATATACTTAATTATATACCAACATTATTGAAACAGTAGTAAATGTAGTAATTATAGAAAGCACTGTTAGTAAAGATATACTTTCTAAACAGTGTATCTCAATATCTAATTGAAAAGGATATAAGTTAACTTTTCCACGATATAGCCCACAGACTTCGATTTTCATTTGTTTTTGTAATTTTTTTCTTTAACCTACAGCTAAGTAGATGTGGCTTGCTGAGAGAACACGGAGCATAGGTATATCTTAAAGTTTCAAATATCCAAAAAGAAATACAATTTCAGATTTCCAAAAAAGGCACTTAACTTGGAAAACCGTTCTTTTTCATTTGACCGGGTGCGGTTTGACGCAAAAGCCTAGCCAACTCACCCTTTTCTAAACTCAATTTTAAACTGGCTCAATCAATTTTAAACTCACTCGCTTCGATAGATTGAGAATAACGATACCAGTTTGTAGGCATAACTTCCATAACGGGTTTCCATCCAATCACTTCAAAGTTAAAAGCTCCACTTCAAAGCCCCACGGGATACAGTTCCAACCACATAACTATGGTTTAAGTAAACGACACCTTCTATTTTCCTAGTAACTTCAGTTAGTGGAAAACTAAAGCCTTGTTTGTCCATATTAGAGACGGTCGGGAAATTTGGATGAATTTATTGTTCACAAACAATGTATTTAATTTTAAAATAAGAACTTGGAACGGATAGGTTACGAAACCAGCGGTGGCTGTGTGGACGATGTACAAAACATAATACGCCTTATGTAGAAAAATCTTTAAGCTGAATTAGCAGATTCTTTATTCAAATTCTCTATTTATAACACATTTGAAAATAGAATTAGCTAATCAATCGCTAATAGTGCTAACACATGTCCGGATTTTGTCCATAAATCCTTTCTCCCTTACACACGCTCGGATATGGTACGGCCGGACTAATTCCGCCGACAAAGTCTAGTGTTACCGTATTTAGAACATTATTTTTCATTTTTATTTATGACCAAACTCAGTAGATCTTCCATAAATCGGGGACATTTTCAACGCTGGTCATAATAGGTACGGTCAAACCAGCCGTAAACCCTACATACACGTCTGGATTTGGTACGGAGCAGACCATATCCGATGTAAAAACAAACGGATCGAGACGGACTCACTGACTCCTAAGTCACAGGAATATACACCTAGTTTAGGAGTCAGAGTATCTAAAAATGACCTAATGTTTAAGGCCTTTTATATGTTTAACTACTATGAATGTTTGTAGACAGGCTTTTTGGTGAATTAAAAAAATATTTTTATTATTAATTAATAATAATAATGTCCGGCGAAACACGCTACATACGCTCGGATATGGTACGGCCGGACTAACTCCGCCCACAAATCTGTGGTCCGGCCGTACCAAATCCGGACGTGTGTTAGCACTATAAACAGTGTCGAGTCAAGAGGCCCGAGACAAGTGACAGTCTATCAACGAAAGCGTGGCGACATTAATAAGAAAAATTACAAAAAAAGTATGGGAATGTCAAACACTATCGAAATGTCACGAGATTCTTCCTTAAATTTTGGCATTTCGACCATCGCCATCGATGACGCGATTGATACTTGTAAAAAGCCTCTTGATAAATTTTGAGGTTTCCATTTTTGAGAAAATCTTTTCTTCAAATGATAATGATCACAGAAAATACACTATAGTAAATTAACTACTTCTTCTTTTTAGCCACATAATGCTCCAGAGAAGCTAAGGTCGATAGGAGTTGACAAACCTTATAATTATCTCTTTCACGAATTAAAATCCCTTAAAATAAATATTACTAATAGAAATGTAAAGAAAATACTTTAAGCCCCGGTGAATAAATAAGAACGCAATTATATTAAGAATCTTTTTCATCGAGATTTGATACTCAAATCGCACTTCATTTATTTTTTCACAAGCTAGGTAAGTATTTGCCGTCTCTCCAGCCAGCGTTATCACAAATTATTTGCATATTCTGTGATAACCATCTTTGTTTACGACTCATAATATAAGACTGGCTGGCTTCTGCATAAGTAAGGAGCACTCGAGTATAAAGATTTTATTCAATTTTAAATGAAGTGGAACTTGAGTTTGTCTCGCATTGTTTTGTGTCTACTCATCCTTCTACCCTTATCCCATGATACTTGGGGCCGGCGCAACACGTTTTCTTCTTCCATACCCTCCTATCCCCCGTCACGCTTTCACTGACTCCCTTATCTTTCATATCACTCCTCACACAGTCCATCCATCTTTTCTTTGGCCTCCCTCTCCATCCATCCACATTTATATTTACAACTCTTTTAGTAACATACGTTGCATCTCTCCTCATCACACGACCATACCATACCAGTACAATCGGTTTCTTTTTATTTTTTTTGTCACTCGCACCACTTTCAAACTTCCTCTATTTTACTCATTTCTCACTGTATCCATTCTCGTCAGTCCGCACATCCATATCAACATTTTCATGTCTGCTTTTCATCCATCTTTTCACAGCCCAACATTCTCATCCATACACTAAGACATGTCTCTATTGTGGATGGCTGTTTAGTGTCTACTGTCACATAAAATTTATTTGTTAATTAGGTATGTTCCTATCTAAAGTTTTATAGGTAGATTTTCATTCTTCTGTTGGAGAGTGTTTGTCTTACTGTGATTATGAAATTCTAGGTACAGTCTTCCATTCGTCATTTAGAAATCCGGACTACTCTGTGAAAAGTTGTAAGTAGTTATACATACAAGTAAAGTTCCGAGACTTGAGAACCTCTTTGGTATTTCGTTGGTTAAGAATCATGATCTTGATTATTTAGTCTTACCTACCTCATAATATTTTCCTAGGTTCATGTGGCCTGAAAGTGAATTATTTTCTCCATGTGAGTAAAGTAATAATGAAGGCAGATAAATTAATTACTTTTGTATAGAAATTCTATTTTTATAAGAGGTATCGATCGAGCTTGAGTCCCAAGGTCCATCGTACCTACGTTTACCGTAAACGTAATAAATATAGAAATTTAAATTTTCTACACGACGAAAATATTGCCCACATTATTTATTAAGAAACTGTAACTGCGTGTGATGTTTTGATTTATTAGCGATTTATTATGTTTGAAAATTTGTTTCATAAAATTGCAAAACTAGCCAAGGTAACTTTTCTTTTGAAATAAAATCACAAACTCCTTAATTATTTCCTTTCAGTTTACCTCAATAATTCGCTATCGCCTTCTTCGAAGTCTGGAGAGAATAATAGGGCTGCCGAAAGCTACAAATTATGCATTGAAGCAGGGAGTCGGAGCCGCGAGACATTTTCGAATTCGGGTTCAAATCGATATTTCGTCACCTTTGCTGAGTTCGTGACAAAAGAGAGTCTAGGCATTTAGTCCTACACTTTGTGATACTGAGACCGAGAATATTGCTGACAGACACGCTAGGGTGGTCCCGACGTCTATCTAGGTGTTTTATGCCTTCAGCTTTTGTTTTTTTTTTGCAAAAACTACGGCAATACCGCTCGATAATGCGACAGTGTGTGCCTGTCATTTGTTTTTTTTCCTTTTTTCAGATAGTAAGAGGAATGTTTTTTACATGTTTTTATATGAACAAGTTCACTCAGAATAAGGGGTATTTTTCTCGATAGACAAGCAACACAAGTCTGTCACTCTGTTATGCTTGTGTGATGATTGATGACATCTTTTGATTACTATGGCTAAAAGAGTGATCATTTTATATATTGATGGATTGAAGGACCAAAGAAAATAATATGAATATTGAGGAATGACATTAAATAAAAGGGAGTTAATGATAGCGTGACGAATGACAGGGGTGAATAGAAGAAGAAAACATACAACGCCGACCACAAATAACATAGGACAAGGGCAGGAAGATGATGATAAATCTACTCGTATTCGCAGATCAAATAAAAAGTCAAGATGGAACGTTGCAAACAACAACAACGTCGGTTAAAGCTATGCCTTGCCGTAGTCATACACAATTACACGCACACACGTACAACGAAACTAAGCCTTAGCTTGTAAGTCGATCTCTCAGATCAAATTAAAAGCTTGGCTGACAAGCTAAGGCGTAGTTTAGTAATTTTGGCGGTGTCAACTTGTTGTTTGCAATGTTCCATCTTGACTTTTTATTAGATCTGAGCTCGTATTAAACAAATAAAAGATATAATTTAAAAACAAGTATTTCTATAGCTAAAATTGACGCAAAAATATGTAAACGCATATATGTCTTCGTCATTTTTAGCCACCCCTTTGATATTCTGGAATAGTTGTTTCTGTCTCAGAGAGTTAACTATCTCTAACGAAGACCGCAAACCCATTGTTTGCCTATACAATACATGATTACCAACCTATATCTAACTAAAGATTTGATTTATCAACCAGACAGTTGAGTAGACAGTAACCCTTGAGAAATGTGGTGACTATTCAAGATAAGCCGTAATCACATTGAAACGTAATCGAGTTGAATGTTCCTGCTAACTAGATTTATCGTCAGTCTATCGATATATCGCTGTTTAAACTAAATGTTACGATAATTTAATAACTGTTCTGCTATACCTGTTAATAAACTAGGTTTTGCCAGCGGCTTTGCTTGTGTGATTGTCGGCTATTATTTTACGGAGAAGGTACTGTAATAATATTACCTGCCTGTATCTGTCCCACGAGTGCCCAGTGGTAACGGCCCTGACTTACGTGTTAGGTCGTGAGTTTAAACCCAGGCAGGCGCTTTACTTTGTGTAACATTACATTTCATCACCACTGCTCTCAAAACGGTGAAGGAAAACATCGTGAAGAAACCGGCATTTCTTAGAACCAATAATACGAAGACGTATGACATCCACCAACCCACACTGGGTTCGCGTGGTGGATTAAGGCCCATTACTTCTCTTACCGAGAGGATGCCTGTGTCCCAGCAGTGGGAACATTATAATGCTGATGATGTTTATGATGATGGTCTGTCCCACAGCTATTATACCATTTGTCATTATTATTTTATTTCTTTTGTAACTTTAATTACATTATTGTATTATAGTGACATTTTACTGCAATTCAAACGATTGTCATTTTTTGGTTCTTATTGTTATTTAAAATGATAATTCTATCTTTCAAATGCGTTGAAATATCATGAAACGTCACGCCGCTGGTTCACTTTATACTGCCTTAGTAACATCACAAGCCCCCACTCCTGGACTTTGATGTGCTTCAACTTTGTAATTTTTATTGATTTGATTCAACAAAACATACGGATCCAATATTATTTGATAATCTCACTGACAGACTAAATAGATTATCGAATTCTTACGTTACATACAATATATCACGCTATGATTTACGAAAGAGATTGTTACGTACTTAATTACGATCCGCTCTGTTTCCTAATTAGCTTCATACATGGTCGGATGTCGGATCGGATCATTATTATCGTGTCGTATATACAAACTTACTTAATGTAATAAATGTACCTATGTGGCAAGGTTGTGTATGTATTGAAGGTTGATTAAATCCCCAAGGAAATACCTAATCACTGACAGGGTTTCAATCAGGACTGGACTTCATAAACAGGATTCGATCAGAAAATCCGTAAAGATTTTCAGTGTTTTGAACAGATGCCGAGTTGATACGCAAAGTGTCTTATGTCTCAAACTAAGTAACTAAGTACGGTTGCTTTGTTTTATGTCCACAGATAATATAATACAAAGTACTAGCATACAGATAACTAATCCTATGAAAAAGAAACCGTGCCGACGTAACTAGCGTTTTCCGTTTGAATATCTGATTATTTTTTGTACATCAATCGCGTTCGGTTCCGTTCCATGGCGATAGATAGATGGTGTTAGCAGCGTCTTGCAAGTAGAAGGGTTTACTCCGTTTGTGAATATGTTTTTCATTAAATACAGTGATGATTTGTTTGATAGTATTTTTTGTACGTTTTTACGCACCAAAATGTGTTTCTACAAATTTCAAAAATCGGGTGGATGCCTCAGAAATGTAAAACCGCCATCTATTGGAGTTAATTTTAAATGTTCCATTCAAATAATCTTTGAAATGTGAATTATGAGCCCAATATGCCTTAATTTTGTGCTTAGTAGAGTTAATTAAACAAGCACATATTTTTTTATGATCGTCTCTAGAGATGATCGAATCTTAATATTTCAGGAAACTAATAACGAATCTAATAAAAGCTTATAATGCCATCAAATGCAATTTATTTGAAACAAATTTTATATCTTCAGTTGGTTTAAGTTGGGAGCCCGTGGTTCAGTCTAACCCAAGTCACGTCCACGCCTGTTATGCCCATTTTGGAATGCCATACATGAATGTGATTAAATCGCTTGACGGGTCTCGCCTATGAATCTCGCATGGGCATTCTCGTTACTCGAGTCAAGTAACTCTCCACGTCTAAACGAGACAGTAGTCACAACCACAACATTCCAACGAAGATCACTCAAAGCTTTGAAAGTGTCAGAAGCTCACGTTCTTCAATTGTTTTCCTTTTTCTTTGAAAACCTGGTGCGAGCTCTTAAAAGGAAGTTTCATGATATTTTCCTTTGCAGTTAACTTTGTAGTGTGTTGACTTTGCAATATAAGTCAGCAAAGGAAACGCTGGATATGGTATAAAGATATTAGACGTTGGAAAACGTATAAATGACGAGTTCGTTTATTTTGCGTGTAAATGTTTAAAAGTAATACGTATAAAAAGAAAGACCAGATAACTAAAAAGTTGTAAATAAAATAAAAACCCGATTTTTTATGAATCGAACAAAACCGATGGAAACAAGAAGAAAATCATACTGTGCAGTCGGAGGATACATTATGGTTTTGGTCAGCCGACTCGTGTATATTTATCCTCCGACTGAATAGCATGATTTTCTTCTTGATTACATCTTTTTAGTTCGCTTCATAATATATCGGCGATAATTTTCTTGTTGTTTTGTCGGTACCTGAAAAAATAGGTAAATGAAACAAAAAGGTAGGTTACAACAAACTTCCATCAGATTTTAAAGACCGTATTCATATCAACCAGTTACATTATTAAAATTCTAAGCAAGTACCTATAATATCTCCAAATTGTTTAATGGGTTCATCATCTGCATAACTGATCATTTCCTTCCTACCCCACATAATATGTGGCGCATGGAATCTCCAAATGGTTTCACCTAAATACAACCCCCTTATAAAGTACCATTATATCTGTAATATTCACTTACTTGGTATTTCGTATCACGTCATCCAAGGCCTCTTTCAAAGCTTTTACTTCCATAATATCTGCTTTCTTGCCGAAACCTTGGTTTACGTCTATGTCGACATTATTGAATTGATCCTCCAATATAGGCATTCCAATCATAGGAACTCCGAAGTGTACAGCTGCGATAAATGATTGAAGGTTGTAATGAATTCAATTTGGATGAGTCGAAAATCAGATAAATCATTCTCGGGCAACTCAATTCTGAACCCACTCTTCCAGCGGAGTTGATGGATGTAGGTTGAGGACATTGAGTAAAGGATTATGTTAACAGGATAGGCAGAAAAGCAGAAGAACAGAAGTTTACTCTGCAATTCTAATAGAAACGAACAGGCTTCTTCTGGGTAAGCTCACTCCATCGTCGACTTTGTCTCTGTCACCTCTGACCTAGACTAGAGTCAAGAGCAAACCCATCATAAATAAAAAAATAACTACGATTGCAAACTAATTTAATTTTTTGGGTTACGAACCCGAAGGGTCCAAACGGAGTCCTATTGCTGTCACTCATGTGTCCGTCTGTCTGTCCGTCGTCTGTCACACCACAGGTTTTACAGCCAAACGGTTGGAGCTACAGTCTTCAAATTTTCACAGTTGCATCTTGTTGAATTATCAAAAAATATTTCTAAATGTTCTCCCATTCACTTAAATTCAGAATTAAATTCAATTTCAGCGAAAAAAATGGCATACCCCATTGAGGACGGTATCGTTGTTTAGAACTTGTTGAGTAGATGAATACTGTATTTTTTCGTTTTATGAAATATTGGTAAACAAAGGAATGAGGACCCACCAATGTCAGATTTTTTTACAAAATTTTGGTCCGAATAATTTTTTAACTTCCCATTGACCTATGAACTTGAAATTTGGTGAAATTGCGTATATTTTAGTATCAAATACTTTCCTATTTTCCTATTATAACCAACCTGATTTTAGCGGTTTGGAACAGAACCCTATATGTGCCTAGACCGACACGTACTTGGTCGGTTTTTTAATTCGCAGCATTCTTCTGAGTATATAGGTATTCTTCCTTTTGCGCCATACTTTCCTGGTCAAAGTGATTAAAAAAAAAATGTGAAAATATATATTATAGAGATAAGAATAATTTTCTTTACCACTAAAAGAAATTTTTAAACTTCGGCCTAATGCCTGAGTACATGGATAAAGATATTTTTAGGGTAGTACCAACAAATTTTACAGTTAAGATAGAGTTTTATAATGGATTAATATCTGCAGCCTAAAGAGGACATTAATAAATATATCACCCAACCCAAGATACTCTGCTGTGGCACCCGACCAAGCGTATAAATATTCTTTGGTGCCTTTACATTTCTATAATATATAAGAGTCATATTATTTGCTTCCTCGAAAACATTCCAAATATCTTCAATAACAGTTTCCCAGAAGCATATTTTCAATATCGTACCCGAACTGAAATATGTCTTTAGCAGATTCTGCGAAAAAAGTATTGTGTGGTACGAATTAATTAGATGATGTTGAGGAAAAGGTAGGATATTCAATATTAATAGCTTAGCGAGCCTCCTTGTGTCGTTCACCTCAATTCTGAGGGTCGTGACTATGGTCACAAAGTACGTAAGCGGCGGCGCGCTGCAGACAGAGGGGCCACTCTCATTTTGACATTTCGGTTTTACAGGGAATATTGGGCAATATTGGACCGAGCTCAGTCGCGGCTGTCATGAGTGCTTTGTGCAGGCGTTTGTCATACATTAAGTTCTGTAACGAGGTTGGTTGCATTGGATGGGTTACCGGTTACCTTTATTATTTGTTACAGATCGAATTTACTTTTTTGTTTTTAATTCTTTCTTTCAATAATTTTTAAGTTATAAAGGTCATTAATCTTTCAAGATGACAAATTAGAAATTCATTATCTAGGATTATAAAAAAATATTTTAAGCCCATAGATGAAATTGGGAACTTGTCATAATAATAAGGTTCAAGTCATACAGCTTACAAATATGTTTCCTCCGACTGCACAGCATATTTTTCTTCTTGTATAAGATCATCTTTGGTTTCTTGATTTTTATTAGGTACCTGTTTTTTCACATTTATATTTTTGTCGAGCTTGGAGCTTTTTACAATTTATTTTTTTAAGTGGGATCATTATTACACTATTACTACGTCTTTTTACTCTCCAATATTCATCGTATTTGGCGTAATATTAAATGTTTCGTGATATTAAATGGATATTTGATGCCCTGTCTACCCTCTAAGGCATGTAAGCATGATATGATGTATGTTTAGACGAATCTATGTATTTATGTTTGTAACTTGGGCAACCTACTCTTTTTTTTAATTCGGCATCAATATAGTAGCAACCCTAGTGAATCTGTCAAGTTTAGCTGTCAATTTTCTAAACCGCGGGAGTGGCCCTTCTGTATACTTACTATTTTGTGCTATGGTCGTGATCCTTTCCTTACTTGGCTCATTTTTGTCTGATATACGTGGGACACTCAGAAAGTTTTGCGAAACTAAAAAAAATTGTTCTATACGTACATATATTTTTATTAAATCTTTTCAAAGTACTTTCCACCAGCCTCTATACAAAGATTCATGCGCCTAAACCAGTTTTCAAAACACTTTTTCCAGTCCGCCGCAGACACCTCGTTTACAGCCTGCTCGAACGCAGCCAGCGCATCTTCCGGCGACGAAAATTGTATTCCTTTGAGCTGATTTTTTATTTTTGGGAATAAAAAGAAGTCACACGGTGCTAGATCAGGGCTGTAAGGAGGGTGACCCAGGAGTTTGACTGGCGTGCTGTCCAGGAAGTCCCTCGTTTTGAGTGCGGTGTGCGCAGGTGCATTGTCGTGGTGGAGCAGTAGCCCGCGGAGCCCTGTGTTTGGTCGCTTGTTGCTTATAACAGAGAAAACTTCTGGCAAACATTTGGTAGTATACCATTCGGCATTAATGCTTCTTTGATCCCGTAAGGGAATTGATACCAAGTGGCCAGTCAAATTAAAAAAGCTAGCGATCAAAATCTTACCCCCGCTTCTAGATCGCTTCACTTTGGTAGGCGTTGGCTCATTTTGAAACACCCAAACAGTCGACTGGCGCTTGGTTTCTGGGTCGTATTGATAAATCCAGGACTCATCACCTGTAACGATGTCGTAAACACGCCGAGACGAGCCTGCTTCAAATTTGTTAAGCATATCACGGCACCATTCCACCCGGGCCTGCTTCTGAGCATCGGTGAGGTTGTGCGGCACCCAGCGTGATACTATCCTCCTCACGCGAAGATGGCTGTGTAGAATCTCGTGAACGCTTCCCGATCCAATCTTCAATATGTGTTGAATCTCCTGATATGTAATTCGCCTATTGTCTTGGATTAAATTTTTCACTGCTAGCACGTTTTCTTCGGTAACAGCCGTCAAAGGGCGACCGCTTCTTTCGTCATCCCCCAAAGTTGGTCGACCGCGCTTGAATTTGTTATACCAACGATTCACGGTTGCCTTGGAAGGGCCTTCATCCATGAATGCCATTTGAAGTCTATCGTACGATTCATCCGGTTTCAGGCGACACTTGAAATCGTATAAAATCATAGCTCTAAAATGTTCCCGGCGCAGATCCATATTTCAGTGAGACACAATACTTTGAATTAACTCGCAAAAAATGTGGAGGGAAATTTTGAAATTGGAACTTACTTATTTTTACTTATAAATAATCATATTTTCGAAAAACATTATAACTGGCCAGTCTCCCATATATAAAAACTTTTTTTCGCAATACTTTCTGAGGGGCCTGGTATATACGCTATCTGAATCGTTACTTCATGTTAGTGTCCAATGATGTCAGAAGGCCAATTCTCCCAATTAAAACGATTACATTCCAATGTCTCATCTTCTTCTTCATCGGTACACTCAGTGGCAGAGCGGTCGTGGTCATCATGCTGTGAGACTTCCGGCTGCCAGAATTCGCTTGTCGATGCGACGCCATCCCTCTCTGTCTACTGTTATTCGTGTGCTATTATCATTAAAATTGCAAAATGTTAAAAATACGAAATGCGATTGGACCATTTTGACGCAATTTTATTGATATTGACATAGGAGTGAATAGTATAATTAGGAGAATTGGCCCTCATTTTTATTAATATTCTATAGGCTAGCGCTTGACTACTATCTCACCTGATGGTATGCGATGATTTTGTCGACGGTGACACGCCTAGAATTTACCTATTCACTCTTGACTTAAGGCGGTACCCCGAGCAAAACGCCGCGCAAGCCGTTTTTTGTGCTGTTTTTAGGAGCTATCTACTCGTTATTTAAAAAGAAATATCAATTAATAAAAATACATTAAATTTCTACATAATATTGATTCTAAAATGGTAGATTTAATTTTTTTTAAATATTGTATATATTTCACTAATCTCCTTCCAAAAAAACATAAAAATGAAAAATTATTATTGATATTATGCATCTCCTCGTAAAGTGTTCATTAATTATTTTTGGTACTAACACTAATGGATAGACAATTTAATAACGAACATTTTTGTAGATTTTTTTTTTTCAAAAGACCAGTATTCGATTTTATAATTTTCTAAAATCTGGGCGTATTCACTACTGTAATTCATGCGCCACCAGTGCCACTAGACCAATAGGAATGCTCATATCTCATGCCGATTTTTTGGTCAGGGTACCGTCTAAATACTCCTAGATTGTAGCTGTATGGCAGGGAATTCCACTCCTTACCTGTACGCATAATAAAAGTGTTCCCAAAACGTTGCAAGCGTATGGGTGGGATGTCCCCCATGTACCGATGGCGCATCTCCGAACGTCTGGTAGTCCGATGATGAAACGGACTAGGTGGAATTAGATCATGCAATTCCATTGCGCACTCCCCGAAATGTAACCGATAATAAACCGACAAGATGGCAACTCGGTGACGATATTCAGGCTCTCAAGCTTTCACTTGGCCAGTGCCTCAATGAATATGTAAGCGTATTTGACTAAACTGCCTCGCGCGTGCTCACTTTTATTTCCAGCCAATGACAATCAGCTATCGTCTTTATCCGAGCGACCAATAACTCATTGATTCTGAGGATGTTATCCAGCCCCCTACTATCCGTGCCAATGCCATCATGATCCCGTTGTTAGAGAGAGACGGACTTCCACATGACTTATAGTTTAATCAATTTTTCGCAACTGAATTACGATGCCAATGACAGGTCATAGTAGGGTTGGGCTGGTTCTCATTTTGAGCCTCTTAGCAAGTGGGTAGGAACATACAATTTCCATGATATTAAAAGTTAATAAGCGTACAGTAAACATGTTTCATTTTGAACGTCGGATCTTGTCGTTTTCCTCGCAACAAGCTATTATTTATTCTACGTGTTTTCTTTGAGAATATCTTAATACACTTATTACAGTAATTTGGAACTGCTGTCTCTTGTTTTTTTTTTGAATAAAGTAAGTATTTTGTTTAGAGGTTTTTTTGGCTTTGCCATTTTAAGGGAAGTTTTTAAAAAGTCTAGAATTTTTCATAACATTGAAGAAACGAGATAATAATATTATGTTTTTAGTTAGTGTACAATAAAATTGTTTATCAATAAATAAATAACTATGTAGGTATAACATAGCTGTTAGGCATTTTATTAATTATTCTTATCTACTGAATAGTCCCATTTTTCTCAATGAAATAATATTTTACCTTGCATGGAGGTTTCCTTTTCTATTCAGTATGGAAGCCAAATATTTGAATATAATTCAGTGGCAAACGGAACGTCTGTCCATTGGAAAAATGCAATATTTCCAACAAAAGAGATCCATTGTGCTTTACCACTTCAAAGGGAGGTAAAATACTACCTCTTTCAGCCAAAGCTGCGCCAAGGTTCTATTAAATATGGATTCCTCTTTCTCGTTGAGTAAGCTGCAAACAGTAGAAAAAAAGGAAATTGTACCTGTACCTAGGCAGCATTTATTTAAAATTATTGTATAAAACTGATACCGTTAAACTGAGCCATATATTCTAAGTCATTTCCTCCACTCGACTCTATCATATTTACCGTTAGAGCTTGTTGTTTGACATGAATCAAGAATTTTTCCCGCTGTCACGGTTCCTACGTTAAAGTTACTTATGAAGCATATTGGGTATTCTTGATGTAAATACGATTATGAAAATACCAGCTTAAATAATAAATTATAGATCTAAGAATAGAGTTATTATGCTTTTGCTCATAATCAATCAGTTCAATGTAGTGCATGCAAAGGTCAAGATGACAATGTCTAGGCTGTAAAATAAATATACTGGAACAAATACCAGGCCCCTCAGAAAGTATTGCGAAAAAAAGTTTTTATATATGGGAGACTGGCCAGTTATAATGTTTTTCGAAAATATGATTATTTATAAGTAAAAATAAGTAAGTTCCAATTTCAAAATTTCCCTCCACATTTTTTGCGAGTTAATTCAAAGTATTGTGTCTCACTGAAATATGGATCTGCGCCGGGAACATTTTAGAGCTATGATTTTATACGATTTCAAGTGTCGCCTGAAACCGGATGAATCGTACGATAGACTTCAAATGGCATTCATGGATGAAGGCCCTTCCAAGGCAACCGTGTATCGTTGGTATAACGAATTCAAGCGCGGTCGACCAACTTTGGGGGATGACGAAAGAAGCGGTCGCCCTTTGACGGCTGTTACCGAAGAAAACGTGCTAGCAGTGAAAAATTTAATCCAAGACAATAGGCGAATTACATATCAGGAGATTCAACACATATTGAAGATTGGATCGGGAAGCGTTCACGAGATTCTACACAGCCATCTTCGCGTGAGGAGGATAGTATCACGCTGGGTGCCGCACAACCTCACCGATGCTCAGAAGCAGGCCCGGGTGGAATGGTGCCGTGATATGCTTAACAAATTTGAAGCAGGCTCGTCTCGGCGTGTTTACGACATCGTTACAGGTGATGAGTCCTGGATTTATCAATACGACCCAGAAACCAAGCGCCAGTCGACTGTTTGGGTGTTTCAAAATGAGCCAACGCCTACCAAAGTGAAGCGATCTAGAAGCGGGGGTAAGATTTTGATCGCTAGCTTTTTTAATTTAACTGGCCACTTGGTATCAATTCCCTTACGGGATCAAAGAAGCATTAATGCCGAATGGTATACTACCAAATGTTTGCCAGAAGTTTTCTCTGTTATAAGCAACAAGCGACCAAACACAGGGCTCCGCGGGCTACTGCTCCACCACGACAATGCACCTGCGCACACCGCACTCAAAACGAGGGACTTCCTGGACAGCACGCCAGTCAAACTCCTGGGTCACCCTCCTTACAGCCCTGATCTAGCACCGTGTGACTTCTTTTTATTCCCAAAAAAAAAAAATCAGCTCAAAGGGATACAATTTTCGTCGCCGGAAGATGCGCTGGCTGCGTTCGAGCAGGCTGTAAACGAGGTGTCTGCGGCGGACTGGAAAAAGTGTTTTGAAAACTGGTTTAGGCGCATGAATCTTTGTATAGAGGCTGGTGGAAAGTACTTTGAAAAGATTTAATAAAAATATATGTACGTATAGAACAATTTTTTTTAGTTTCGCAAAACTTTCTGAGTGTCCCACGTATAATCGTCTATACTTGTTGAAATAAAACTAGGTCTACCAGAATCGTTTACCATTGCGTGTCTGAGGATAAGCGCTGAACAAATGCCACAGCAGATTTACTGCCTGATACGAAACTGCTAAACAATGCGTGTGAGGCCATAAACCATAGTGATTTAGCATAGTTAGCAAACAATGACTCACTGATAACCGTGGTTGATCATAAAACGACAGATTTAGAACACAGATTTATGGGCTATCAATTACTGGAAGTAGAAAGAAATACTGTTACATCGAATGGCGAGTTAGGGAAAATTCGTTTCTGTTTTTCGAAAATTCAATGACGACGTGAATAATTTATACCTATGAGCCGTTTCTCTCATCTTCTTTTCAAACACTGATATTTTGTTATCAGCGATATTTCTTCTGATATTTTGCTTCTTCTAATCATTTATTTTATTTACCTTCGCCTATCCTTCCGAACATTATTGTTTCCAAGGAGCTCATGACTATTTTATAACAGCTGCACAGATCGTTCACAAGAATTAGCAACGCTTACCGGGGTTGGTCAGTGGATGGATGAATGTTCACATACCGTCTTTTACATATACCATCTATTACATACCTATCGAGTCTCTTCCGTGCCTTGAGTGAGAACCGTTGTCCGGTTAGCTTCGTAGAACTTTTACGAGTGGTCAGAAGCTAGAAATTCTGAGACCAGTCTTGCTTAGGGTTATCGTGTTACCCAGTTACAGAATTCTGAAGGTCAGACAGGCGGTCGCTCTATGTAAAATACTGGTATCCAGCTGCGTCCGGTTAGACTGGAAGATCTTCAGATCTTTGACAACCATTACAGGTGGTCAGAAGTTAGGAATTTTGACACCAGCTTTACCAAGGGGTATCGTGTTTTAAATTTTAATGTATCTGGTATCGTAGTTTGTTAAAAAACAACAAACCAGACGGTAACATTAATACAGGTCTTCAAAGTTTTCTGTATTATAAAAAGTTTGTGTGTTACGAACTTTTGTTTTAAAAGAATAGAATTAAGGTAGTATTAGATTAATAATGAAACCGTGGAAGGCTCGCTTCATTTTTCTTTTACGGGCTTAGTAGAAGTTTAAACGCTCGTCGGTTGTATAAGAAAAGCCAGCACCTTTGGGAATTTAATAGAAAATTCTTTTATATATTTTAGATGCCACGTTGTTTTGTCCCATTATAAGAAAACATATTATTCCTTTATTGCTTCCAAGTAGGCAAGATTAGTAGGTAAGTAAGATTGACACTGTTGTAAATAGGCCCGCTTTTTAACCGACTTACCAAAAAGGAGGAGGTTCTATGTTCGACTTCTTGTATGTTTTTTTTTTTTTTTTTTTTTTAAACATAGTATTATTTTTTGCCATGGTTTGATTCTTCTTAATTTTATTTCCTTCCAAATTTTTTGTTGTAGCTAGGCACTAGGCACGAACTTGACCAATATCTCATGATGATCCATAGACCGGTTTCTCCGGGTCTTGTCGAGTTTCCTTACCTCTGGCATGGTCACTACTGTTGAAGCTGACTTTCAATTGCAGTGGTTGGGAATAGTGTAGCAAACTTGTCCCAAAAATAAATCACAGACAGTCTGAAGCCCTAAAGACAAAGCTGTACATTTCGTTGTACGACATCTTTGTAGCAGTAAAATACATATGTACGTTAATTGTAAAAAATATCCTTCATACAGGTTATACAGTAACGGAGTTAGGAGAACAGAATTGCACCCACTATAATTGTAGCAAATCTGTAATTTTACCATGTAGGTATAAATAATACACGCATATACTGCAATACTTAAAATGATCAATAAAGAATTTATTATAATTTTTAAGTCATAAGGGGCTTTATTTATTTCTTCGTTTTATTCTCGAACAACTTGCGACCCACGGATGCCCCTCAAGTTTAAGGGGATAACCTACAGGTCCGTGATTAGACCTGTCATACTGTATGGATCAGAATGTTGGGCTGTGAAAAAGAAGGATGAAAGGAGATTGCATGTAGCAGAGATGAGAATGTTGAGATGGATGTGCGGCGTGACGAGATTGGAGAAAATGAAAAATGAGTATATTGTAGGCAGTTTGAAAGTGGCGCCAGTAACCGAAAAGTTGAAGGGAAACCGTTTGGTATGGTCATGTGATGAGGAGGAATAAAACGCAAGTTAATAAGAGAGTTATGAAAATAAATGTGGATAGAGGGAGAGGAATGCCAAAGAAAAGTTGGATGGACTGTGTGAGGAGTGATATGAAAGAAAAGGGAGTCAGTGATATCGTGACAGAGGACAGGATGGTATGGAAGAAGAAAACGTGTTGCACCGACCCCAAGTAACATGGGACAAGGGCAGGAAGATGATGATGATTCACGTACTGGAATGCCTTTCGAGCAATTACAATTAACACCAATGGAGAACAAACTTACCTATAAACTAACTATATGTCCAGCTTTCCTCACGATGTTTTCCTTCATCCTTGTCAGCGTTGTCCAAGATAAACATATTCAGTACATATGAATTGAAAAAGTCACATTGGTACTTGCCCGGATTTAAACCCACGACCTCAAGCACGAGAGGCGAAGTCCTACCCATTGGGCCACCACGACATAACGCTTTTGAAAACCGGCTTTAAATTTTTTGGAAACAATTCAGTAGGATCGCCTTAACCTACTTTGTATCCCGAAATGCAACGTGTGGGAATCACGTTGCATTTCGGGATACAAAGTAGGTCGGTACTCATTTTTACAAAAGATCGAACCTAAAAAAGCCCTTTAAAGGAGATGTTTCAGAAATGTATGGAGCCTGGGCCAGCACTATGTACGCAATATGTAAAAATCACTTTATAATATCGTAACCGTTTTTTATTGTTATTTTTCTTTAATTTCACTTCGTTTCAATGTAAACTCAAATTAACTTTGTCAAGTAGATCAACAACATAAAATTTAACATGGTGAATCAGATCACTAGTATTCGAAAATTATTATTATTATCTGCGTTAAGAAAAACTACACGAATTCAATTGCAACAGCAAAGAGAAGCAATCTATCAATGTCCGTAGTAGTAAACTGGGTTGTTAAACTAAAACAATCACTTAAATCTCCGAAACACATCCAATTCACAGTCAAAGCAAAGTAGGACCCAAAGAAGTCACTTCTTAAAACTTTCAAAGTTGTCAAACGTCCTGTCAAACACTACCGTCATGGCTGCCCTATTATAGGTTTAACTTATTAAAAAACTTTTCAAATTATATTTTTTTTACGCCTGTACCCTTCTTCAAATTAATTTGTTAGTATTTTTATGGAATTGCCCTATTTTTTCCTATTTATCTATGTAGTGTACATTGTGGTAGCCCAAAATCAAACATCTCCTTTAAAATCACTGGCTACTATTTATTTTCATTCAAAAAATGTAAAGAAAAATAACCATGTTAGGCCATGTAATAATTAATAGCCATATCTACTCGTACTAAACGATTCACGTATTTTTTTTCAGAGTTAGACAAATGGATCGTTTGTCCATTATTAGAGTAATTTCCATCTTTTCTTATAGAAACAAAGGTGCCTTATTAGTTTGTACCTACAATAGTGGGACTTTTATATTTTTTTGTATGCAAGCGTTTCCCTTTGATTATAATTTCAGCATTGCAGCGTTCGAATTCTCTTTGACATTTTTGCATTAATATATATTATTTTTTATTTTTGCTTTATTTTCGAACGGAATTTAAAGAAATTGTGTTCCATTTGTTGATGGAATTATGGTTGTTATTCAGTGTTATATGGCTCTGAGACGTGGTCGCTTACAATGTGCCTCATCAGAAAGCTTACAGTCACTCAAAGGGCAATGGAGAGGGCTATGCTCGGCGTTTCTCTCTAGAACCAGATTGACTACGATTTCATTGCGCGAAGCCGTTATCGGGAATATGCGGAAAAGCCACTAAGTTAGAAACTAGATGGAATAGAATTCAGTTCACATATTCGTTTTTTAAACGAAAAAAAACTGTGGACACTAGTAATGTGTATGTAAAAGCCAACAGTTTCGTTGCAGATAGTTACAGAACTTTTCAGCCATGCACATTTAGTTTTAAACCTAACAAACAAATAGAGATACCAACAGACAGAGTTATTTTCGCAATTATAATATTACTTTGGATTGTAACAAGTTACAGTAGCAACTATCTCACGTAGGAAATTTTACTCAACGCCAGAAGAAAATCAGAAGCAACGAATACTGAAAATGCGAACGATAGTGATCCAATTAATAATATTGAATATGCCGATCCAGTTTATCCAACTGTAAATGAGAGTTGGAACGTAAAAGTTGGTAGGCAGTCGTACCAATATGCCATTAAAATACAGGGAAAATGTTACAATGTTAGAAAGAGTAGAATTCAGTTCACATATTCGCTTTCAAACGAACAAAAACTGTGGCCGCTCGTAATTTGAAGCGAGTCGTGTTGTCGTTAACTAAAAGTCAACAGTTTCGAGTCAGATAGTTACAGAACTTTTCAGCCATGAACATTTAGTTTTAAAACTTCACTGAAAGCTTAATTTTATTTCGGTAGATTGGAGTATTCATATGGAAATAAACTTTTCAGTCAACTATTAGAGGCTAAATTAGATTAGTTTGGGTTCGTTTAAATTCTATTGATTTGTTATCAAGGATTATTAAATTTATATCAGTTTTTATTGTAGCAGTCATTAATTATGCATATAATAATTTGTAAACTATTATATCATAATCCAGCCCGTTACTGCCCCAATGCATAGCAAAGTCTTCTTCTGATACATATTATAATTTAATATTAACTTATAAAAGGATGGTTGGTAACTTTGTATAGTTAAACGTTGTAACGGCTCCCGCAATTTGGCGTGGTGTGGCAGTGGTGGCACATGTGTTCGGTTCCCTTCATGATGGTTGAGATGAGTGGTGCCAATCCATGCGCCATGTTCGTGAACGGGCGCTATCAGTTGGGATTGGTCATAACTTAACTGCTTCGGCCTGCTCTTAATTACTTGCTTATTTTTATTTTTGAATTATTTGTTTTACTCTAGAAGCTTTTAAGTACATGTCTTTTATTACATCGTTCTCACATATGTTATTTCCATGATGTAACCAAATAATTGTAATTAAAACTTGTGGAAAAGAGTGTCCGTGGAGTTTCTTGCACATTCTTCTCCATAGAGACTTACTGACGCTTGCGATTGTGCTCTAGATTCATATTTTGTTTGAAAATTCAAAAGTACAGGTTTATTTGAAATAAACTATTTGGTTTTGATTTTGAATGCGTTAATGCATTTTCTTATTCGTATTTTTTTCGAAATTAGGTTGTAATTATAGGTGCCCCTGCCTAACTCTTCGGAAAATACAATCGTGATAATATGTAATGTTATTCTATAAAAAGGTCCTCGCATTTTCGTCACATTGTCTTGTCTTACCTTTCTGCAGAAGCCATAATGGGTTTGGCTGTGCGTTGTAGATCAGTAAATCTGGAACAAAACTGTTTAAGTATGTAGATACATGGGCACAGCATTACCAAATACACATTAACACATAACAAACATGCTACATCTCATAGTTTAGGTTGACAACTGTGTTGGAAACTCAATTCGTGACTCCAAGTCATATAAAGGCTTTCAAACTTTACAAATTTGAATAATAAACAGGTATGTCGGGAAAGTTTGTCCGTTTTACAGCAAAATGTCCACGTACATATTCATGCACTAGTTTCTGCCAATAGCTTCGCTTGCATGAAAGGCGGAAATTATACCGAGAAGTATTCTCGGGATTAAAGGTATCCTATCCTCTTCTTCAAGGTCTAATGAATCTTTATCAAATTCTATCAAGATTGGTTCAGTGGCTTAGGCGTGACAACGACACAATAGACATACAAAGTTACTTTTGCTATTGCAATGTTAAAGTATATACTGCATGAATATGTGACAAGCTGTATTCATATTCTCGGGATAAAAATGATCCTATATTCTTCCCCAAGGTCTAATGAATCTTTGTCAAATTTTATGAAAATTGGTTCATTGTGAGTGTGACTACGAAACAACAGACATACAAAGTTACTATTGCATTTGCAATGTTAAGTATGTACTGCATGAATATGTGACACGCTATATTATGTATGTTAAGAAACGGCGAGACTTTCCTCATGGGTGAATTTTGCTCGGTGAGTCGGCGCATAAGGTATAAGGACGATGTGGCCCATATTTTATGCTAAACTAGTTTTCTTTTGGTTTTTTTTTCAAGAGAATGAAAGGTACCGTATGTCGGGCTATTTCACAGTCTGTTAAACTTTAGGTTTGAGGAAAAATCTGATAGATATATGGATTTTTAGAAAAAGTAATTCCTGAAAAACTCTTGGCGATTTATTTTTGTTTTTAGGGCCTTTTACATTGGATAGGATGTGATGAGTGTAATCTGAAATAAAAGGCCATAAAGGTTTCTTAAGTTCAATAACGAGACAGCAAAACATATTTGATAAAAAAAAATAATTACTGCACAAATTATGAGCAGTGTTGGCCCTGTGGTATCGGCCGCGACTTACAAGTTGTATGTAGTGGGTTCGAACCCAGATAGGCGCTTTACTTTGTGTAAATTATTTCATCACCGCTGTTCTTAAAACGGTGAAGAAAAACATCGTGAGGAAACCTGCATATCCTTGAACTAAAAAATCGAAGACGGAGTGGTGGATTACGGCCCATTCCCTCTCTCACAGTGTGGAGGCCTGTGTCCCAGCAGTGGGAACATTAAAAGGCTGATATTGGCACAAATTATGCGGACTAGTACCTACTATTAAAATAAATGTAAATATTGACATTGTTTAAACTGAAAGTATAAGAAGCGTGTCAGTAAGTCACTACGAAGACAATGTTTACAGAAATGTACATAACTTAAGATAAAGAGTTGCTGGTCACGTTTAGACAGTTACAGACAAAGACTTATTTATCAGTTAGACACTAATTAGAAACCTCGCAATTCAGCAGAATGCAAATATTTTCAGTGTATAATTGTTTCGTTTCTGCATACCAATAACGGTAATTTTCCTTTGCCCTAAGTACCTATCGTTTAAATTTTATGAAAAAAAAATTTTAAACCTATTTTGCCATGCAAATGGTATTGAAGAAAGTCAGTACCTACATATTATAAGCCTTTATAAATATTTTCCGAGTTAAATAGTGAAAAACTGAATGGACCGAACTGTATTAATTCGATAAAGTAGGTAAAGGATACAATCAGTAATATCATAGAAATACCACTAAAATGCCGCGCGGTTGCCAAATATTATATTTATATTATGTACGCATTATGTGTTGTTATTTCAGTTTTAATTTTATTTATTTAGCGGTCCTCCGACGTGAATACAAGACTTTGTTTTTACTTTTTAGTCATTTTTTGTCGGAGTTTTAATTTTATAATTTATAATTTTTTTTGCTTTTTAAAATACATAATTATAGTACCTAGTAGTCGACACACTTCGATCGCCATTCTATTGAAATGTAATTATGACACGATATTTTTCGAAAAACCCCGATTCAAAGACTAAAATGCGCGTAACTTTTGAACGATCGAACCGATTTTCATCAAAAATAGATAAGAATACTTTAGATAAAGTCATTTTTCAAATAAAAGAAAATAACTAAGTAATTTAACAAATGAAAATCGCCAAACCGTAATAACTGAGCAAGCGTGATGATCAATCCTCGTTCCGTCTCTGTGAGAAAATGCCTTTGTTCTGCAATGAGACAATTACTCGCTGGTGTTATTAACTTCTTAACAATGTGTTACAGTACCCATATATGTACTATGTACACTGGCTATGCATGTATCTATGTCTGCACTGACGCAGTGTGCCGATGACGGATTTAGGTCACTTGTAAATGATAGGAGAGGTGAATATTATCTGTATTTAGGGCTGACCTGCCCAGAGATTAATTTAATATGTAAGGTACCTAATAATTAATATAATAAGGTTGTCGACATGTGGGATGTGGACACAGCGATCATTGTACCGATTGTCGTGTCGGCCAATGGCTTAATAGCCACGAGCCTCGACCAACATCATAGGAGGCTCTCGTTAGGCAGCTGGGTCAAGGGCCTGATCCAGAAAGCAGTATTGCTGGACACGGCTTGTATTGTTAGGAGGTTCCTCTCTCTGGAGCCCTGACCGCCGGTAGCTTGGACCCTGTTCCCGATACCGGTGGGCCTCTATTTTTTATATTTTTAAATGTTTTTCTTTTTTGTATGAGTATTTTAAAAATATTTAAAAATGTGTAAAATAAGAAATTAAATTAAATAAAGAATATAATAATAATCTTCTAGTTTTGAAAAGTTGAAATATTTTTGAAGCTTTATGTGTTTACGGTTAACTTACATGAATAAATGTAAGTAAATAATAGTAGTTTATGAAATTGTTGCATAATAAGGGGTATGGCGAGGTTTTTAAAAGTGTCACACGAATGTTTTAATACCTAGTTATGTGCAGTTTCATACACTACTTTATCTTCAGTCATACATTGCCTACTTAATAAAATAAAAAGCCAAACGAGTTAAAAAAAAACAGTATAGCCAAACGTATGAATGGCGCCAAAACCTAGCACATCACCACATTAGAAACCCCGCATGAGCTAAAGCGGGCGTTGCCACAGACAAGTAAAAATTTGAATCAAAACTTTTTATAAAGGTACTATAAAAAAAACATTTTCTCTCGCAGACGGGTAATAATGGACCACCCCGCATAAGCTTTACATTACTAAAATATAATTGATGGAAAGTCCTTGGTGATATTAACTTCTTGGATTAGCCCTGTATCGAAATAGAAAAAAAAATATAGCATTATTTTGTTAGAGAAAAAGTGTTATAATAAGATTCTATTTTTTAATTTCGATATAGCGTTTTATCATATATATCAACTCGATTTGAAGTTTATAATTCGAATATTATGAGAGTAGATAAATACATTTTAGTAGTTATTCTTATTTTAAAATTTTATTAATTCCTATATTAATAACACTCATCAGTAGTTACGTATTATGGCTATTCTGTAAATATAGGCGCCGATTCCCTTGAGTAGCTGATTTTAAAACGAGAATCACGTCTAAACGGCTAGTCGTAATTTATTGGGAAAAATATATGTTATATTAGACTATTTTCTTAATAATTTCATCTGAGCAAATTTTGAGTTTTATTCGTATAACATAGTGTAATTAATTTGTAAAGTTATGTCTAAAACGGACAAAAACACGACAATCACAACAAAACCGCTGGGCGTATTTTAATGAAATCGACACCATATCAAAGATTATTTAATTATCTACATTTTGATCTGAAGCTTTTTTTTTTAAAGTCATAGAATAATAAGAAAGGTACAAAAAACTACTAAACTTCGGGACGCGCGGGTGTGAAACGAGGGTGCGTTTTGTTCCCTCAAGGTCGTTGGCGTTAGTCGTCGTCTTTATACCGCCCTCCGGTGGAATGATATCTCACTTCACCTTTGTTTTCATTGTGTGACGTTTATAGAATAGACTGGAAGTAAATTATTTCTAAGTAGGTTTGATAAACTTCTTCACAACTGTTTGTACAAGAAGATACCTATTAGATTTTACGCCAAATTTTCTTATCAGAAATTATCTACTAAAAGAACGGATTTTAGGATTCTAAATACAGGCTATTTTAAGCTCCAAATAAAGGCGTAGAAAGAACAGAAAGATAGAAAATAGACAGCGTAGATGTCTATGATAAAAGCAAAATTATCCATCAAATCTATACCAACACAAGTAAAATTAAAAAAACTTCCGACACATTTTTATTTCCGATACATTTTTTTTTAGACCCGCTTCGATTGACAATCTATTGAACACGTAATTATGACACGATATTTTGGGAAAACACCCCGAATCAAACAGTAAAACGCCCATAACTTTAGAACGGCTTCACGCCACTTAACCTTTCTAATCTTAAGTAAGTAATGAAAATCTTAATTAACGTGAAATCTCATAATCTCGCACTAACAGTTCGCTTCTTTGACGCGAATCTATCTGAGATGACGTCAGTTGACAGGCGTCTTAACAATCGTTTGCAAAACAAAGCTTGTTTGATTACCTTTCTAATGTTTGTACCGGAGAGATTAAAATGTTACTGGAGACAGTAGATATTTGGAACCAAAACGAAGGCTTATTTTGAGGATTACCTTCTTTCTTTAAAAATAAAAGTACGTTGTCCAACACTAGCCATTTCTGTTGTATCGTGGGTGCATTTACAAACATTTAAATAAACTTACATACACAACGAACCAGAATCGGAAAAACTATCCGTAGGCCATACGAATATTTGTTCCATGCGGGAATGGAACCCGAGACACGCAGCGCAACAGCCAATCGTTCACGTTCAGTAACTGTGCAAACCAAGCCGTCCTAACCTGTTAATGATTTTATATCTGACATAAGAATGCAGATATAAAATCATTAACGCAGTAAACTTTACATCTTACTTATCGAGTTAACGAACTAGTTGTAGTTGTTGTTAGTGAAGACTTAAAACTTTTGAGTCTGTCATTCAAACGTTTTAGTAACAAGTTTGTAACTCAAAAGTTTAAGCGTCAAAACCGTTGTTCACTGCGCGCAAAGTACTGCCTCGCGTGTCATGCCCTGATGACGTCACGTGTCATGCGCTCATATTTCAGTCATGTCGTACTACAGCAAACAATGCTTGTTTGATTACAGCTCAGATAATGGTTTCAGCTCCATGTATTGATGGAAACAATGGTTGCATAACTGCAGTGTGAATGCCTTTTGTTTTTACAGACATTTTAGTATAATTACTTATAAAGGTATTTTTCAGTAGTTTGCTCACACGTTTGAATTGTGGTCTATTTTGAGGTTAAAAAGTTCTAGTTGGATGACAAGCAAGCTTGCATAATAACTACAATGTAAAGTAGCAAGTAATATATCTAAGGACAAATTTTCTCTATGAAACTGCGATCAACACATCATAAGCGTTCAAGAGTTGTCAGCAATTGGCACTGGCAGCACTGCGACTCATAGATAGGAAACAAATTACACAGAAAATATTACCATACCTACGTCGAAATAAAAATCAGAAGCTGCGAATACTAAAAATGCGAGCGAAAGCGACCCCATTAAGTGTATTAGTATTGGATATTCCGATCCAGTTCATCCAACTGTAGATGGGAGTTGGAACGTAAAGGATACAAGGCAGTTGTGTAACCATCGCGCGTCTAATTAGCAGACACAATAGATAAAAATTAGGTTACGCAATAACGGCGTGCAAAAGACGCGTCATGGGTGTGGTGTTCACTACTAACACTAGTTAGGGTTTGGGTATTTTAATAAAACAAACAGAGTAATCAGTAAGTAGACAGCACTGAATGGGACGTCCAGTCACTGCTTGGTGCAACTTAATAATGAATAGACTTGTAAGCATTCAAGTGCTGGCAACGTTTATTAAGAGAATACCACAATGGGTTTGCCATTAAACATAAAACAGGGAAAACACATCGACAGAAATTAATTTAACGCCGGTATGCCACTTGGGAAAAGATTGTCACGCAGATTTCTACAATATATTTCACATGAATTTCATGTGAAGTTCAATACACGCCCGAAAATATGTCACATTTAGAAAGAGACTGTCACTGTGTGTGTGTGTGTTATGTATGAGTAAAAGGAGCGATTCTACAGGGTGACTTGATTGACTCATTGATGTTTTCAAGGGAAACAACAACAACTAAACAACTTTTACTCTGGGATTAACATTATTATATGAAAAAAAATCTGCTGTTTAGTACATTTACGTTCGTATAACTAAAGACAGACAACAGCTGATTTCCTGTTTGGTCCAACATGAAATCGCGAACATAAATCAGCTGTGTTCATGTTTGGTCCCATAATAAAAATTGTGTATATAGGCTGAGTTTTTATGTGGGCGTGGATGGCTTCCTCGGAAACTATGAGGAATAGCGAAAATAGCGGAAATCTACGAAGACTCGTTTCATACAATTGATGACATGAAAAAATCTGTAGCGAGTATTGTAAGCGTAATCAACATTATTGTAATGCTGAATTAAGTCTGAAACACAATGCTTGAGTTATCGAATCCGGCTATTTGTTGAAAATAATGGCCATCAATCATCACTTAAGGTGTAATAATAGGGAGGTACTTAATGTTGATAAAATAAGTATTTTGTTATATAGAATAAAGCCCTTGCATAAAGTTTGCCGTATGTCATTATTGCCCAGATGTGGTCCTTATTAGCGACACTTTCGAATGTTGTAATAATACGGCATGCGGTTTTTTTTTTCAAAATCAGCGGTTTCGATTCCTGGCTAGAAATATAGATTTTAAAAAAAACTTAATGATGCAGTTTTAGTTTTTATCACAATAGACCTCGTGACTCCTTTGAGTGTTTTTTGCTATTCCTTATATTTTCAGATTTGGCAATGCACGCTCAGTTAAAAAACTCACCCTGTATAAGTGCTTTCACCCTTGAAGGGTGACAATGAATTATACGTCACCTTGTAAAAGACGAAACATTTTCTGAAACGCGATGCGACCTATTTACATTTAAGTTCTGTGGCTCGACAAAAATATTGTCACGCCGGTTGCAACCTATATGACAAGACCTACATCGACTTGTGTGCTCATACCCACATCTACTAATATGTCTCCTACTATTGTTCCAGGTAATATGAAGAGGCGACTAGGTCGGGCGCGCGGCTTCGTCCTGCGAATGTTCGACGCTCTATGCAATTGCACGCAGACTGCCGCCACTGCCGCCCGTACCACAGTACGCAACAACCCGTTCAACAAGCGTTAACCCGATCACATCTCACTTGTCAAACATGAACTCAAAGGTACTCGGAATACAGAACAATCGAGTAATGTTATTCTGCAAAACAGATCACCGTAAAAACTTAGGTGAAGTTAGCTGTCGATACCTGCTGGAATGACAGCTGACTTCACCGAAGCCGTCAAGGTAAAATGTTTTCAGAAAACAGAATATAAAACAAAACAGAAGGCCATGATCATGATTGCATGTTTTTTGTTGTTTTATTCCGTCGAAAAACAGCAGAAACATTGGGCACCTGCCTCTCTTACCACCCGCGTAACATGGCTAGCTTGGATTTTTTTAACAAATTTTGGGGGAAAATGCCTCTTTTGTGCCACCATGCAGTAATTATTACTAATAATTAAGCAAATAATTGTCAAGTGACACTAGTAAATAGTGAGCCAGAGTTCTATACTCGGTCGAGCCCTCTGGCTATTTCTATATTCTGAGTTCACTTGTAACGAAAACTTGAACTCATAGTACGGATCTTGTCTCAAACTTTAGTTATTTGATATCGAGTTAAACGGGTTGGGTATGGATTACAAAGATTAGAGGTTTATTGATTTTTCTTTCCCTTTTATACAATTTAATTGGATTCTTTGATCGTCGAGTTTTCATGTTTTCTTTGCTCAGTTTTGACAACTTGTTAAGACGGGGTTTGGGTATGCCTCGAGCAATGACAATATTTGGCCCCAAAGAAGCAATTTAAGTTGTGTAAAGTTTGTAACAGCATTTTATAAGAGCGAAACTCCTTTAGTAAAGGACAAAATAATTATGATGCTCAAAGTTTTTTTTAAAATGAGCATTACGGATTTCTGGCCTTCTTTCCTTTGCAAGGGTCAACCGTAAAATGTTAAATAAAAAATAACGCTCGATCTTTGTAGATTTACATTATAATAATATCGTAGTGTCAATGAATAAGTGTTATAAATCCAATATCATAGCAGTTAATTGTCAATATTTGTTTTATTTCGACAAAATAGTCAACATATCTGACTGAATGAAACCTAGTATCCGAATGTGATGACTGTGTATCTGACTGGTTACCAAAGATGTTTAACCAGTAAATATGAATGAATATTTACCAAAAACAACAAAATATTTATCTTCTCTGACATTTTGAAGACCGAAGCTTCCCTATTCACAACCGTTTCATACGCTGAATAAAAATATAACCTTTGTTATTTGATCTCAAATAGAACGAGACGGCGATATCATAGACCAAAAAAACCACTGTTTATAAATAAGGGAGGAAATCTTCAGCTTCGATTTTCATTCGCATATAGATTGAATTATAAGACAATCTCTTGCGAATCAGACCAGGCGTATCATATTAGCTGTTTTTCCATAATACAAGAACGTAGAAAACCTAATGATTTCTTCAATGGACGAAGCCAGGTTTTCTATCTAAGAGATGTTTTTCAAATAAATTTTTGACTCCAATTTACTGCAAATATACAACCAGTGAATCTCTTAGATTAAAGGGTGTTTTTCGGCCCCCAAAAACCCTGGCTGCGTCCGTGACCTGTCCCTAAAACCTTAGTCTTCCTATTTAGTATCCCTAAAACGGTGTAACATGGTGTTATGTGATCGGTGTGATTACGCTTATAGTTCATAAGGTGTATTTTAGAAATAAATTTAAAATATCTGGAAACAAGCTATAAATCTTTTAATGAGACTATTTTGAATTGCAAAGGCGCGTCGACTCTCCCATATATATTGCGTAAAAATGGAATATCATGAAAAAAATAAGATGAATACCAGCTGGTCTATTCTGTAACTCTCGCACCGTGTGAAAGTTTAGGTGAAGTGAGTTGTCAAGTGATTGACAGTTTACTTCACTTCTCCTACTTTATTTTAGGGAGTCTGACGCGTCCTTGTATGTAGGAATTGTATGTATATATCTACTCACTCTTTCGCAATATATATTTTTGTGTAGATATTATGAACTTTTTTTCTTCAAATGAAACAGTAGAGGATTAATGTCACAAATGAAAAATAGATTTGTGAAAATGATTTTTTACCTGCAACACTTATTTATAATATGTAACTTTTATACTATCTACCTATTGTAATAAATATAACACATTAATATACTAAATATTTTATACTTATCTATTACAATGTAATTTTATACACCACTGGGAATTGTTTTTATAAAAATCTCAAAATTTCATGCAATGAAATATTTTTCGACAAAAACAGAATTGATATCATAATGCTTTTTTCAATCATTAATTATATGCACAAATTAAGAACGAAATGAGCGCAAAACTTACTTTAAATTTTAAGTTTAATTAACTATCTTTAAGTTATAATATTATTGCAATAATCTTAAGAAACTAATCGTTATTTTGTATTAGAAAACCATTATTGTCTAACTTGAGAGAGAAAAAAGTTAAAAGTATTTCATAATTGGTATACAGTGTGTAAAATATGTCTTTTACAAAAAGATTATAATATTTATAATAGCTATATTTTATTTCAGTGTAAAAGTTTCTGTAGTTAAATGTTCACAAGTAAAATAAGTGTTTAAACGATAAATGTTCAATGTGATATCCTGCCTGTAATACCTTACTTCCGGTGTGATTCTACAGAAAACTTCTTCTAAAAAATAAAGTGATTTTATAAACGAATTTTGTTTTTTTCACCCTTTAGTAATAGGTACACAAAAACTAAATGTTTTATGTACTACAGGCCCTTCAACGGTGCCAAATTGACTACCGGTACATCGAAGTGTTGAAGTGTTTGTACAAAAACGCCACCATGTCAGTTCGACTTCAGGATCAGACCTCGGAACCCGTCCTTCTGCAGTGAAGTGTGAGACAGGGAGACGTCATATCGCCAAAGCTGTTACCGCTGCACTGGAGGATGTCTTCAAGTTTCTGGACTGTAGAGGGCTAGGCATCAACGTCAATGGCGAGTACATCTCTCACCTTCGGTTTGCCGACGATATAGTGGTTATGGCTGAGACCATGGAGGACCTAAGTACAATGCTCAATGATTTTAGTAGAGCTTCCGAAAGTCTTGGTTTTGTCCATGTTTCACCCACTCCTATCATGGTCGGAGACTCTATACTCGAAGTAGTGGGCGACTATGTCTACCTGGGACAAACGATCCAACTGGGTATGGCCAATTTTGAAAAAGAGGTCAACTGTCGAATCCGACTCGGCTGGGCAGCGTTCGGGACGTTGCGTGGTATCTTCTTTTCCAACTTACCACAGTGTCTCAAGACGAAAGTCTATGCCAGTGTTTGTTGCCAGTGATGGCATATGGCTCGAGATGTGGTTGCTTACAATGGGCCTTATCAGAAAGCTTACAGTCACTCAAAGGGCAATAGAGAGCGATATGCTTGGAGTTTCCTTGCGTGATCGAATCACAAATGTAGAGATCCGCAAGAGAACCAGGATTACCTACATAGCCCGAAGAATTGTCAATCTTAAGTGGCAGTGGGCAGGGCACATTGCTCGCAGAACGGGTGGCCGATGGGGTAGAAAGGTTCTGTGGTGACCGCGAACCGGAAGACGTTGCGTTGGAAGGCCGCCCACCAGGTGGACCGATGACCTGGTGAAGGTGGCGGGGATCCGCTGGTTGCGAGACGCACGGGACCGGTCAATTTGGCGACCTATGTCCAGCAGTGGACTGATATGATGATGATGACACAGAAACTAACTTATGCAATGTATACAATACATTAACAAGATTAATTCAAAATTCAAAAACCTGACTGCTAGAATTAATTGCTTGAAGAGAAATAAAAAGATGTAAACAAGAAGAAAATCATGTTGTGCAGTCGGAGGATCAGGTGGTCAGCCAGCTCGCGAATTTGTATCCGATTTTTTGCGGTGCGCCAATCTCCCTATCTTCCGCGGCCTGGACGTAGGGACACGAAAAACGTATCGATACTTTGTGGCATTTGCATTCTATACCGATACTTTTGTACTCGATACTTTGCATTCGATACTTTTACTCAATGAGTACTTTTTGGCAGGTATCGTATCGAATAAGAAATTAAGTTTTAAATAGGTAATCTTAGAAATTACCCATTTAAAACTTGCGATCTTACGGCTTATGTTTATGGTTACGGCAACGCCATCTAGTTCACTCGTTCTGAAACTTCTGGGAACTTTAATTTATATGCCTAATTTTGATTCCATTTTTTTTTATTTTTAATATTAAAGTTATCTTTTTCTATTATTGTATTAAGTTTGTGTATCAATACCATTTGTTTTTTCATGTCCTGCATACTGAAATTAAACCGACGTTATTTACTTTCTGATATTGGCATATGCTCTATGCGCATTAGAAGCCCTAAGAAAAGTACTCGATACCTTGAAGTATCGATACTTTTGTTTCGATATTTTTATGAATACGATATTTTGTTTTCGATACTACTCTCGTGTCCCTACCTGGACGGGGTCGCCACCGTGTGATGGCGTGCCCGGGCTCCCGCCATAAGTGACACAGGAGGTCACCGTGGGGTTTTAGTGGCTTGGTGTTCCCAAAACTGTGCTATCTCCCTGTGGTAGCGCAGTATGCATGAGCATTTCTCCAGGATAAAAAAGGTCGTAAGCGCTACTCCTGAGCAAGAGATCCTGGGTTCAATTCCCGGGTTAGGCACAAGGGCACAAGGCACAGTGATATTGGGTTTTTCCTTCTGGAATTTCTGAATAGCAGCCCGGATCTGGATTTGTGCGCGGTCGATGGCAATAGGCTCTTTCGTGCCCTTATTACATTCGACTTAAATATAACTGGCAAAATGTGGGTGTAGGTACCATTACGTGCAAAACATAATAAATTGTGAATCTACGCCTATACTACGCCTTCGTAGCTCTGTGCTACGCCGTAGCGATCACTGGTCTACGAACTACTACGAAGGCGTTCGGCGGGAATAGCAGGATTTACGTATCATAATAATTATGTAAATGCTACAAGCTACGCGCATAGGCTTTATTGAATTATTTTCTTGACACTTTTACAACTAATTAATTTACGAGAGAGTGTGTTAAAATAGGCTGGATTTATATAAGATGAGTTTTAATTTATTCGCAATCTTTCTGGGTTTAAAATACATACATATAGATACTGGTAAATGCACACAACTTTAAGTATGGGATCTGGAGTTCTGTTTATTTTAATGTTGTGACAAAATATACTGGTTTTTTCGCGCTCAAGTTAAAATCTTGTACAAATGTAGTTTAGCCTGAAATTCAGTTTTTTTTAAGGTAAAACCTAACCTCCGTTTGTCCAAGATATGTCTTCATAAACAAAAACCTACTAACATTCGGTATTTAGAAAAAAAACCTTATACCCTAGTTATCTGCCACGGCCGTAACAAATCATCCATGATAAGAGGCTTTACGGCAAAAAGTAGCCATTATGCGGCCACTACGTTCCGTGCCGGCTGAGTTTACGGCCTAGTTATAAATATCAGTCCGTAAACTATGTTAGTGGCGTAGCGTTACGTTAAGTATGTAGTACTACGCACTATCGTAAATCACGACAGGTATGATACTTAATCACTAAGGCCCAGTTTTTTAATCCGTAGTTAACTTAACCAATGGTTAAATAAGCTGTATAAGTAATGGTTTTAAGTTTTGGCAAAATGAGTTTATTAATCAGTTCTAAGGGCCTCCTTCACCATCTGCATTTAAAGTGTCGAGTAGGTTAACCGCCAGTCAAAGTCACCCGTAACGTCATGTGCGAATTTCACGACGTTCGATTAGCACTAATTATAAGATTAACTGACCCAAAAGATGTGATTGACTCTAGCAAAAAATGAGTGACATCTAGGCCCATAGAAAAATCACCACAGCGTTTAAATACAACAATCCTAGGTACTCGTTGCGTCGTAGAATGTTCTAATTCATCCAATTTGATGATCAATCAAGTCAAATAACTCCATTTTTATTAATAACATGTAAAATAATCTACACAAAATGACAACGGACAAATTTTAAGTAATGGGTAAACTCGCTAAAGGACAGATGTCGTGGCAAGTAAGATATGGATCAGTTAATCTTATAATTAGTGCTACTCGAAAGTCTTGTAATTCGGACTTTGACTGGTAGTTAGCCTATTCGACACTTTAAATGCAGACGGTGAACGAGGCCCTAACTGGTAGACTGGTAAAGTGGTAATGATAAATTCATGAATGAAATAAAGGGTAAGTATTTAAATTAGTATTCGTAGCTAATATAATTATAATCACTACTTTATTTTTTTTCTAACTTGTCCGCTGTGGATCCAAGACGGATGAATTGCTTCTACGGCTCTCGTCGAACTTCATTGCCTCTGCACTTTAATATCCCCCTAAAAACATAAAGTCTGGTTTTTCCAACTATAACTACTTAGACCCACGTGCATGAAAACTTAACTCAGAGTTAGTTGCTAATGAAATCCTTAATCCGTAAAGCATACCATTTCCCTTCCTTTACAACGCCTTTACCCCACAGGTATTTACGGCATATACCCCACAAAATTATTCCTCATACAATATTTCGATGTACAGTAATTTCTCTAATATTTATAAACGTGCTAGAGCCCAATTACGGCAGTAATACCGAGTGCACGACTACTTACGACCGGCCATTGGATCGGCCTAAGGGGACCTTGTGAAGTGGACGATTACACTGAGTGTTCACGTAATTTTATGCTTGTAGAAAGATTTGTATGCGACTTAAATGTTGAATTTCTACGGTTACATTACTTTAAGTAGACTTTTGAATCATTTAATGGTCAAATCCACACTTTAATTGAACCATTTCTATTTTGTTTTGTCCATTAAAAAAGAGATAGAACGAATGAATGTTTCCGAAAAAGATTCCGTATATAATGATATTTTATTAATTAACATTTAATGTAAACAACAACAATAAAAATTAACATAAACAATTAACAGTAGCAATTGAACTGTGACAGTTATAACATTTGTTTGAAAAGGTAAAATGAATGCTTCGCCAAGGCCATTTTTGCCTTTTAAGTCGTTTTAAATAATTTCAGATCAAACATTTATCGATGTCCAAGAACACTACCATAGTTCATTGATATCCTATGTTAGACCTGAAAAAAAAACATTTAAATAAATTATTCTGGGCTAAACGTACTATTTGATTAGATAGCCATTGACAAGAAAAGAAGATGAATTTATAATCATAAAGGGCCGAGTTAGTTCTCTGTTCAAGAGCAATATTTATTAGATCTGTAAGTAATGCATAAGGAACCCTAAAGTAAACTGAATATGGCCGCGGCGTCATAGGCTCAAGAAAATTTATACTCGACCTTTTTGTTATATTAGTGTTATATAAAGGTCGCTATACAACGTAAACAAGATGGTCGATGCTTTATTATGAAAACATATTTTGGATAATTATTTAAAACGATTCAAATACAAAGAAATAGAGGAGGGCGTTAAAAACTTCACAAAAACACATATATACATTGTAATAAAACTAAAGTGCCCTGAAAGATTAACACAACTATCATTATATCACACTCATTCAAATAATGCATCATAAATCGATATTTTGTAATTATGGAAATAGACATTTACTTACCTTTTTTTTATTTAAACACCGGCACAATATTTAACAAACGAAACAAAACGGTTGTCGCAGAGCAGTCTTTTGAAAAGGTCATTGTAACAGCTATGTGACAAAAGCGGTCACATAAGAGATTCATCATAACCAGTATTGGACCGTAAAGTCGGTCTCTGTACTTTTATTTAACTTGTATACACCGTTTGAACGGTCATTGGCTGACTTCTACTTAACTACTAAACGACAATATTGTCGTGTAATTTGGGCCTAATTCGCGTTATTTATACGTTTATATTTACGTTTATGCGACCAATCTTAAAAACTAGACTCTAAGTGTAAAACGTTAAATTGACTATTATAAAACATTGATTTGTTAGTTGGGCATTTTTCAGCCGCAGGGGATAGGGAGAGCGGCCAACGCAATACCGACACATGGTGACATGACCTAGTGTGAGTTGATGTCAGAGACATATCTACGATGATTATGGCATCCATCATAAGAGGTGTATTGCAGTTTGTTCATTCCTTCAGAAACCAGAATTGCTTAATTGGTAACTAAATTCTAAGACCAAATAAGGCTTTTACTTATAATAGCGAAACCAAATTTAATTCCAGTCTAGCTTAGCCAAATGGGTGCGGTTTCAGCTTATGAGCTGGTTCAATTATAGCAGAAAACAGGTAAATTGACCAATTTGTATGATTAAAAAGCCTCACAGTAGTAATATATCAATCAAGCTAATTACAATGACTCAGACTAGTGTTCATGAAGTCATTTTAAAATTCCCTTTACAGAAAAATATAATGAAACTTTGACAAGCGTTGGTAACGAGCAAGCGATGACTGAGCAAGTTTGAAATGGGTTGTCATTTAACTAACTACAGAAGTTGGTAATTTTGTATTACTTACTTTAAGCTTTAGTTTTGAGTTTGACTTTGAAACACCTGAGTCGATGAAAGACGAGAAATCGTTGATACTATAAAAGTTTTAATGAGTTTTAGCTAGGTACCTGACTTTTATATAGTTTTGAAGAAAATTACCATGATTCGTCGACCCCAAATAATCCGGGATAAGGGTAAGATAATGATTGTTAGCGATCCTTATATTTAATTGAGCACACTAAGTTATATTTCTGTGTTGGCACTAATTAATATGATATTTTTACACTTGCAATAAAGATGAACTGCTATTTGTCAGGTTGGTAAACGATAAGTTTGCACTTCTCGTTTCCCGCCCATTCCAAGGTTATAAATAGTATGGCTCATGCCATCAATGACAATCCATCTTTGATCGAGGCGTGATAAGTACTCGTAACTATAAGGGTATGTTCTGCTCTATAAACTGTATTCTGTAAACTGTGAATAGTAGTAACTATGTATTTGATGTGAGAATACACCTAAGTGAGTAAATTCTTTTAAGCATTTTTATTTACATCGCCATCCCCGCTGAAATACCCACACAAGGTTTTCTTTTAAGTAAAATATAACATTCATCATAGATCATTCTTTTTTGGTGTCCTGTGATTTATACTTAGGTAAAAGTACCTACTGTAACAGTTCAGGTTGATGTTCCGAACCTTAAGATTTTACTGGCATAAAATGCTTATTTTTAAAGGGCAACCCTTTAAACAAAAAAACAAAAACCCGACTGCTTAAGAAGCGAACTAAAAAGACGTAAACGCAGTCGGAGGATACATATTCGCGAGGTGGCTGACCAAAACCAGATGTATCCTCCTATATTTTTTTTATATAACTTTTTAGTTAACATTTCTATTTCGAATTGGGTACATGTTGTACACAAAAGCGTTATATATTTTTGAAATCACCTATTAAAACCATTTATTTTGTTACCCCACACAAAGGGTTTGTAATAAAATAATAAATTGGGTCACCACATTATGGCGCCCAAAATCCGCCATTTTTCCAATTCTAATGTAGCCAGTGACACTAGCAAGGTTAAGACGAATCGATTGACGTAAGCATCATCAAAATCGGCCAACGCGTTTGGTCTCTTGATCGCCACATAAGAACAAACAAACATACATAGGTATATACATACATAGACTGATTAACACATTACCCTCTTTCGGCAATCGGGCAAAAACAGAAGCATTTTATGCCAGTATTTAGAATGGTTTGAAAAGGAATTGTTAACAATTTGTCGGGCGCCCCACATAGACGCGTGTCATATAATAACATACATAGATGTTCATTCAATAAGAATTAATCCTATATTAATCGAAATAACGAGTATTATTTAGTAGGACCCACAATGAGCTTTTACAGTTTGGTGACGGCCTACAATTATCTACCGTGGACCCACGCGCGTGGCTATTAATTGTTTCGGAAATTACGGCTCTCAATTAGTTAAAACCGATTCCAAATCTAGCCAGAATATTTTCTCTGCCAACCTGCGTGCTAAAAGATACCTACCCCTAACCTAGTAGGTACACTCACTCGCACAACATGTTCTTAAACGGATGGACGCTATCTACTTTATTGCAACGTCCCATCGGAATCTAGAGCACGATAAACCGCTCGGCATTGCAGACATTCTTGACAGAAAATTGCATTTATAATGTAAACTGGAGAGGATTGTAAAAGGTTGCACGCTACAAGCCGACGTTTGCAATTTTCTTCTTGTTTTATGCATAACTGTCTTGTAAGAGAAACATCTGTTGGGAAATCAGTTATTTGAACATTGTGGCTTTTCTGAAGCTTTTATGCGTTATTCATCTTGTTGCAGCTGTTACGGGCTTTGTTTTTAGTAACTATTTATTTTCATAAGTAAGGTACAGAACATACATTTTCATAGTGTGCCTCGGCAAACTTCGTGTTTGAAAATGGGCGAAAAGCTGCTATATTTACAGCTTAGCATATTTCACAAGACAATCAAAACAAAACAACAATAAAATACTTAGTCCTGAATTCAAATTATTATACACGATAAATCTAATAATTGTTGGACGTGGAAATTAGCATTCGTTTGTATTCGGAAATGCGATGTTTGCCGAGGGTCATTAACGAAAATAGTTGTAATGTAAGTAAGCTCACATAACATAATATCACGCCTGTATTGCCCAAAGTGTTAGACAGAGGCATATCCTATGTACAACACCCATATTTCACAGAACTTACCGCCATCAACCTGGCAAAAATCCAAACTCAGGGCTGTATCTAAGAAATTTTTGATAGATTAACCCAATAATCGAGGTTACCGACACAGCCCGAAGAATAGCCTAACTTAAGTGGCAGTGGGCAGGAAACGAGGTGATTGAATATTGACATGTCGGCTTAAAATAGATGTATGGAAAAGAGACACAGAAGACACACGTGGTCGCTCAAAATGGGCCTCATCAGAAGGCTTAAAGTCGCCCAATGGGCAATGGAGAGGGCTATGCTCGGCGTTTGCGTGATTGAATCAGAAATGAAGACATCCGCAAGAAATGCAGGTCTAGCGTGGCGACCGCGTACCGGAAGACGCAGCGTTTGAAGGCCTCCCTCTAGGTGGAGCAACGAACTGGTCAAGGCTGCGGGCATCCGGTGCATGCGAAACGCACAAGACCGATCAGTGTGGCGAGTGTGGGGGACGCCTATATCCGGGTAAGTAATGATAAAATTACAAAATCTCTAATATTTACAACTATAACAACTTAATCTATAATTTTATTTGATATAATGATCAGTGAATATTATAAATTGATATAATTTTAAAGTAACTATTTTTTATACGCATAACATACATTGAATATAAAATCGTTTAAAAGACAAAAGACATGAAACATATTTAGTGTAATATGATAAAACGCAATTTCCCTTTAAAAAACATGCAAACAAGCATACACCATGCATGCAGTAGGCATGTAAACAAGCATACACCATACATACAGCATGCAAGCAAGCATGCAGCATGCCAGTATGCAGCAAGCATGCAGCAGGCATGGTTTCTGTCACTGCTCCGGCACTGGGGGGCTCTGGCGGTCCCAAGCGAGCTTATCGTCGTAGATGTGTTTCACGCTCACCACCACGGCTTCGGATTGCGGGCTTTGCCGGCCAGCCTCAGCCTCGGCGGCGAGTGTTAAAACCACCTGCTCCTCAGCTCGCGGGCCGAAACGCCTCTCCGCGCCTACGCGATTTTAAATAACACTCTAGGGGTAGGGCAGATAAGACTACGTGGAGTCGGTTTTATATATAAAAAAAATATATGGTATCAATATTATATAACAATCTACTTTCCGAATGCACGGTAGAATAAATTTTTATTACTTGTAAATTTTAAATTATTTGCTTGTGCCCTGGTTGTTGATAGTGTGTCATGCTCTCTCTATGTCTCTCTGATGGTGGCACATATGTTGGATCAGTCGGTTCCCTTCATGGTGGTTGAGCTGAGTCGTGCCGATCCATGTGTCTTGTTCGTGAACGAGCGCCATCAGTTGGGATTGGTCATAATTTAACTGCCTCGGCCTGTTCTTAATTACCTATTTATTGTTTGTTCTACTCTAGACGCTTTTACGTCCACGTCTTTTGAAATCGTTCTCACTTAAATGTATTTTTCAACAAGAATGATGTACCTAACCAAATACTTGTTTATGAGTTTTTAAAACAGTAAGTGTGGAGTTTCTTGTCCGTTCTTCTCCACAAGCAACTTTTCCGAATGGACGGTAGAATCAATGGGGTAGTTAACTGAAAATTAGTTTTTGTCTGTCAGGTCGATTAATAAAAAATATTGGACACGTATATTTCTTTTGACACGTAAACATAAAGTAACGACGATATAATGTGTTGAAATATGTGAAACGTCACGCCGCTAGTACACTTACTGACGTCACAAGCCCCCACTCCTGAACTTTAATGCGCTTTATCTTTGTAATTTTGTATTGATTTGGTAAAGCAAAAAATACGTGTCGAATATTATTTGATAATCTCACTGACGGACTAAATAGAATTATTATTTTTCTACCCAGGCACAGATAATATAATACTACCTACAAACATCCCTATTATTATTACCTACCTTTAAATTTAAATTTTGGACGTTCAATGAATATGCTGCGAACTTTTGAATCCCTATGTACCTATATTTTCCAAGGTAGGTACCTAAATAACCACTCAGCAAGTAAATCATGTAAACCATACATCATAGAACGATGTTTAAATAAATTACGACCAAGTTAAGCTCCTCTAATGCCTACATATGAAAAGCCGAGGTTGATAGTAACATAAATTATTCAAAACGCTGGCAGAAAATCAATTTCTCCCTTTATAGCCAGGAAGATAGGTAATTAGAGCTTTTATAATAATATTATAAAAGCTCTTAAAATAATAAACAAGATAAATCAAAAGAAAGATCGAGCTTTGGAAAAAGAATTAAGTTTCTAAAATTATAATTGCACCTGCCATGTTATCTCTTCTCCACCCTTGGTTTCGTTCTGCATTCATTCCGGACACAAGTCCGCAAGGAAAGGGTTATGTTTTTCGCGCGTATCTTGTATGTGTGTATGTTTGTATGTATGTAATATTCTTTTCAATACACTTCCTCGAAAACTAGCTCTTATTGCACTACGATTAGGTTCGACATGCAACATATTTCGCACGCGTGCGGTAATAAGATTACAGCACGCGTGCGGTAATTCGATTAAAACATAAGAAATTAAAAAAAAACACCACTGACTATTATAGAGCAATCGTGTTTTTTTTTAATCTCGTCATTTTGATTTGCGTCTTTACAGCGTAAATATTTTTTGAATATTTAAATTGTGTTTATAAAAAGAATACTACTAATAAACATGATTATTTTAAATAAATATTACATATGCATATGAACAAGTACACAAAACAAGTACAATAAAATGTTATTATTTGTGTTCCTCATTAAAATATATTTGCATTTTATATTCTTCCTGTGAGGCTGTTTAACGGCTTCATACCTTTGCTTCTCCTTTAACCTGCGAACATAAAGCGCGGGAAAAAAAGGAAAGTTAGTCTTAATAATTTGAGTTATTTGTGAAAAATGTCGAATTTAAGTTTTGAAGAGAATTCTTTAGATGGTAGGTACTCTGCCGGATATTGTGATTGAGGCACAAAATGCTTGCGATAGCCTGTTGCCATCTAAATCTAAGGTGAAATATATGGCAGCTTTGCAAAGTTATCTTCAGTGGAAAGTTACTAAAAAGGCGTCGTCATTTTCGGAGCAAGTATTTTTTATTTCTTCGAAAGTGTATTGAAAAACGTCGTTTGATACACGTGGGAATTTGTTATTGCGTTTCTCGGCCCCATAACACCCTCGCCTTACGGCTCGGGTGTACATTCGGCTTCGTACGCATTAACTAACTTTCCGCACTTGTATCAAAATGTACTATTACCTCATATCTTACAAACTACCAGACGGATTTTTATAATAAGGACATCATTAGGTCTGGACCGCCCAAGTGTTCTTAGATAAGTGACGTTAAAAAAAAGGAACATGGGGATTTTGGGCGCCATATTGTGGGCCCGTGGGGGTTGCAATTTTTTTTCTTTCACTCCCATCGAGTGGGGTATCAAAATGAAGGGTTTTTAGAGGTGATTAAAAATATGTACCACTAATATGTTTAAAAGTAATTCGAAAAAAAACAGTATAACTTAAAAGTTGTGTAGTGGCGACCGCGAACCGGAAGACGTTGCGTTGTAAGTCGTCTTCCCTGGTGGACCGATGTCCTGGTGAAGGTTGCGGGGATTCGCTGGATGCGAGACGCACGGGACCGATCAATGTGGCGACGCTTGTGGGAGGCCTATGTCCAGCAGTGGACCGCACTCGGCTGATATGATGATGAAGTGTTGCGATTGACTGTTGGAGATTCATTAAACCAATCACAAAATCTAACGAGTGTTTAACAATTTGTCACTTTAAATTTTCGATAACATTTCCAATGACTTCTCCCGCTCTGGGTGAGGCGGGAGGGCGTGTCAGACTTTTACTGACTAAAACCCACCCGTGTTCCTTCAGTTGCTTGAGCCAGGGCCGCGGTAACTCTTTTTCAAATTTATCCGCGACCCAGACAGGCATCGGCCCTCACGTACCACTACCCATTACTCGCCGCCCGCAAGCCCGCGCCTACGGTGGCCGGGAATCGGCTTGCGACTCCCGACGCCCAGGGCGTCTCCTGCGGTGGCTAGGGGCGTGAGGGCGTCTCCGAAGTCATATTACACCTAACTAGCTAGTGATACCTAAACGAGAGCACGGCGACGCTCTAGCAGAACTTATTCTAAAACCCGAAGGCCCCGAAGGGCCATATTTACATTTTACCTAGGTAGGATTAAATCCGATATCCTCTTCGAAGAATTTCTCATTCTGGGCAGGATATCGTCGCCAAGATAAGTAGATTAACCCGACCTAGGTAAAAGGTTAGAGTGTCTAGCAAGGTAACAGTTTATTCTACTTTATTTACTTATTCAGTATTTTAGGGTTGTTGTTCAATTTTGTTACATCTTAGTTGGCTATGATTGAACCAAACTAATTTGAAATAAGACCACAACCGTATTTGTGTTCTTATTTTTCGCCCCGTTTTTGAAGCGCTTACCGGTCATATAGTGTATTATTGATCGAAGGTAAGTTACGTGGAGCGACTGCCTATCTTACCTTCACAACCCAAAAATTGTGTCACACGGTACTCGAGACCCCTTGCAAAACTGGATTCTGTCTTATACCCGTAACGACTGTCAGCAACCTACAAATAAGGACCAACGGCTTATCGTTCCTGCCGAGGCGTGGAGGGATCTGTAATGTCACCCATCTACGGACCGACATTGGCAAAAGTTGCTTAACCTTTACGATCGATCCGTGCGGCTGTTATTATTTAGCTACGAGCTCCTCGAGATATTATTTAGGGTTACGCCACCCATACGCACAAAGCGTTTTGAAAATACTTTCATTGTGCGTACAGCTAAGGAGTGGAATTCCCTGCCGGCGTCTTTGTTTCCTGATAGCTACAACCTAGAGGTCTTCAAGTCAAGAGTGAATAGGTTACTTCTAGGCAAGCGTGCTTCACCTTCGACCACATCATCACTTAACATCAGGCGAGATAGTGGTCAAACGCGAGCCTAAAAAAAGAAAATCCTCAGAGAAGAAGAAGTTAGATTAATTTACCTAATTGGCTCCTTGATATAGTAGATTATTAACCAAGGGGATACAGCAGTGTCTTCTGTCGCGGGTGACGATTTAAATCGCGAGCGTAACGAAGGACTTGAGGTTTACTCCCGAGCGTAGCGAGGGTGTTAAAAACTTAAATCACGAGCGAAGCGAGTGATGTAAGACGAGTCCTGAGTGTAGCGAGGGATTTAAGTTCACCCAAGACTAAGACAGCTTTATCACCGAGGAAAATACTCTAAGGCAAGAAGGCATCAAGCTCATACGGTCTCGTCGGTTTTCGTAATTTTATTTAACAACATAACTGCATAATAAATGCGTATTCCTTTTTCAAAAAGATGTATAATGCTTTATATACAAACTCAATGGTGTAAACACAGATGTAGTTCAGTATAAATTTCGGTAAGTATTCCAAATTTAAATCACATTCTCCCCCTAGAGGATGAATGAAATTCAGTACAATTTTCTTTCCCTGTTTATAACAGGTTAAAAATGACTATTGTTATGTTTGCTTTTTGTGTCATAGAATGTCACTTTTTTGAGCAAGTGGTACGAAAAATATATTTTCAATTGGATTTTACTTTGTAATTACAGTGAAAAAAAAAAACTAAAAATAGTTTTGTACGGAAACTTATATATGATCTTTTCATTTTTTACAAAAAAAAAATTGGTTCAGCAAACCAATTGGCTCCTGGATAAAACTATTTCTTATCTAAAACGCGTCCTTAAGTAACAGTAGGTCTCATCCTGCACTGAAGATCATTGAACCCATGAAACAAAATAAGCCGTCTGTTCCACCAAGTCATAACATATTATGTAGTTACTAAAAACATGAAAACAATCCAATTACACCTACAACCTCTCCCTTGTACGAGAATATTATGTCTAACCAATACGTAACACGCGCTCGAAAATATCAGCTTTTACTGAACATAATTAGGTTAGGGTCTGCCGATACGACACTGGCAAGGCGAGGCAAAATAACTTGACTGGCCTGACCCAATTGATACACAGGGCCGCATCTCTGTTGCTTAGGGCAACAGAGTTTCTAGTCCTGGGCCTACACCGAAATTACTAATTATTTTTCGACAAAAAATGCTCGAAAAGTTCCAATCATTTATATTTTATTTCTATTAAATACTTAATAAAAATATTTAGTATTTAATTAATATACCAACCTACAGGATTAGGTAAAATAATCAATATGGCCGGCAGCCTAATTGTGTAAGTAAATTCGGCAAAGGAAACAATCTGGTTCTTTCCCAAAAACACACACATACACAAAAAAGTTGAATAAAGATTCAATTTTTTTGTGTATGTGTGTGTTTTTGGGAAAGAACCAGATTGTTTCCTTTGCCGAATTCACTTACACAATTAGGCTGCGGGAATCGGACCCGTTTATTTTGAATAAAAATTCACATGCTGTATTCATACACCATCCGGTAACTAATAAGGATTAAATTCTGGTAAGTAATGACACGGTAAACTTATGGATAGATCTATTTTTTACCTCTTGGAAAACTCACTCTGTGTATATCATAAAAATGTTTCAAAACCGCGTTTTTATTTCCATCTGTTACTATATTTTTATATTTCTTTGCTGCCCTAGGGCCTCCACACCATTAAATCCGGCCCTGTGGCTGATGGCTCTCGAGTTGAGACCCGACGACTCGAAGTTAATAATTATTTTACGGAAAACATCCCTCTTTATAAGCTGTAGGTAGAAAATGTCGATGATTTTAATTACCTACCTCGTAGGTGCCTGTTAATTGGATAGGGAATTAATTGGACATTTTATTTTTATGAAAAAAGGTTGACTATCTACTTGGTGAAGACTTATTTATACTGCGTTTCAATCCCTGTTATGTATGATCTACAAGAAGTTTAAGGTACTTAATGCCTCCTTGGCCGCATGCGCTACTTGAGGTGCTTAGGTTCATTGTCCGGGTCGGGCTAAGTCTTATTGGGTTAATCATTTCAGCCGAAAGTCGTCCTCTGCTGGATATAGGGGGTGCGTCTCACATCATATAAAGTTATTTGGTATATTTTAATTTCAATAACGTTCAGAATATATAAAAACGTGAGTTATACCAACTGTTGATATAATTTCTTTAGATATAACATTATAGACTCTAAAACTTATTTCGTATAACGTTATTGGATATAACGTTTATTTAATGGAAAATCAGTAGTTAGGCCTATCGGTTAAAATATATCATGGAGAAGAACGCACAAGAAACACTATACTTACTCTTTTTTTTAAAATAGGTGTTTTACAATATTTACATAAGTACATACATTAATAAATTAATTTAAGTGAGGACGATGCACCCAGAATAGCTCTACACACTATACTACGTACAGGTATAAAGTATTAAAAAGCATTAACAGGAAAATTAATTAATTTGATAAGTAGTATGGCACCCTTGGTCCCCCTGTGTCGGGTGTGGTCAGTGGCCCCGTCACCTACCACTTTTCGGCCACAGGGGATATGGACCTCCCCTGTGGCCCCACCGTGTCCGCCATAAGACGGTGGCGACCCCGTCCAGGCTGCGGAAGGTAGGGAGAGCGGCGCACATCAGTAATACCGGCACCGCTCTCCCGCCGCAACCAACCCTCAGCCGCGATATCGTATCGGACCTGGGACGCACCATACAACGCGGCCCGCCTCAGTTGCGATGTCACCTCTGCTACCAAGCGGCACCGCAACCTCATATCATATCAAATACCCACCAGGGTATTTGAGCGGTAGGTTAGGCGCGACTTGCTAAGGAACATTGAGATTAACTAACTTAACTAGTCTAAAGGTTTTTTTTATAGCCTTTTGGTCAGGTGCTAATCTGAGCGCCCGCGACCCTGGAATCCCACCTGCTTATGATGCAGGCGGGGTTTCGGCATTTTAGGCATCGGGGCGGTTGCCTCCCCGACGCCATCTTCTCTGAGCGGGATCGGCTGTATTGCGATCCCGCTCGGCGGCCTCTTGGACCATCACGGTCTCACAGAAGGAGACCATTTCCCTCAGTTTTCTGTTTCTGTCAGCATGGCCCTCACAACTGCTGGTAAAGACAGGTTTCGGCCGATACGATGCATAATAACACAGGGTTGTAGGTACCTAAAGCTCGTTAATTGAGCTGTCAAGCTGTCAGTGTCACTTGCAGGGATGTAAACGCAGTGAGAGCTCAAATTGCTCTTTTAATTTATTTATCCGCTGAACATGGATGGCGTTATTAATTTGTTTCAAAAATGTTTTGTTTTTAAATTATTATAGTCCCTAGGGCCAAAAAAAAAGCCCCGTACGAACGACTGATCAGATACTTTTACCTACATAGTAAGAATAATCAGCCTATAACGAAAGTTTCCACTGCTGGGACACATGTCCTCTTTCTGTGAGGGGTATTGGGCTATAATCTACCACAAGATCTCTTTGCGGTTTGGTGGATGTCACACGCCATACCTATTTGGGGGCAATTTTGTTTCCGTCGTGTGGGGTATCAAAATAAAGGGATTTAAGAGGCGATTTCAAAAATATATAACACTTATATGTTTAGATGTGCCTAATTCGAAAAAAACTACGTTAACTAAAACAGTTACCTATTAATAAAAAAATATTCTCATCTAAAATTGTTATGTTCAAACTATTCCGTAGAGGGTAACCGTGGTCGTACGCTACCTGAACTAACTAAAGCTAGAGCGGTGACAAACGAAATTTTTGTAGGTTTACCTATCTATAATTTTTATTTGGCCCCGCCTGCAGAACCTCTTATTATTTAATGTATTAATTGTACCTAGTATTTATTCTCTTTTTTTTGCTGTGGGTTTTTTGTGTTTGTTTTATTTCAGGCTTTTTAGTTCTATAGTTATTATAGTTATTGTTCTATAGTTATGTGGTCAAAAACGAGTTCTCCAAATAAAGTATGTGGTCAAAGATTATTTGTTTTGCTATTTAAGTTACGCTTATCTTCAATTTGTGCCAAAATAGTAATATAAACGTCTTACAATAAGTATAAAATTATATATATTTTTGGAATGGCCTGTTAAGTAGCTTTCATTTGATACCCATATTGTTAGAATAACGAAAAAAAATGTTGTATCACCCTCCCTTTTTTTAGAGACGTGGCTATTTTTGAAAATTATATAGCCTTTGTCACTTCCACAATTGAGACGAATCCAAAGACACCGAACCCCTTTGGGCTGTAGAGCGTGCTATAGAAATGGACATACCTACATACGCTCGAAAAATATTACCCTTCCGCAGTCGGCTAAAAATATTCTCATCTGAAATTGTTATGTAGGTACCAACTATTCCGTAAAGGATAACAGTGGTCGTATGCCACCTCATCATCTTCCTGCCCTTGTCCCATGTTACTTGGGGTCGGCGCAACACGTTTTCTTCTTGCATACTATCCTGTCCCCCGTCACTCCATCACTGACGCCCTTTTCTTTCATATCACTCCTCACACAGTCCATCCATCTTTTCTTTGGCCGTCCCCTCCCTCAACAAACAGCACATTCTGCAATCTTTATAAAAATTTTTCGTTTCATACTTTTTAGAGCGTGATTTTTCTGTTTTAGCTTTTAAACTTATTTTTTATTTAAAGTATTGCAGAGGGGTTTGCAGAGCCACATCACATTTTTTTCGGTTTTGGGTTTGTTGTTTTACATGTATCTAGATGATGCATAAGTTACAAGAGTGGACTTAGCTACGCCGCGCCGTAGTCGGATAAAAAAATATTTTTCATGACTTTGACGGGATACACCTCGCAAACGGAACGCTTGACAAAAATATGATGTACCAAACCCTACCTTCATTTTAAAATCCCTGTTCAATGATACCACACATGATGGGGTGGGGAGAAAAAAAAAATTCTTGAGTTCGTGCCCTAGAGAGTGCCATACTCAATTTAATGTGACGTCACATAGCCTTTAACCAGCGGACAAACAAGACAACTAAAAGTATGTAGGTAAATAAGAACTAAATAATGCTGAGCAGTCGGGGAATGCGTCTGGTTTTGGTCAGCCAGCTCGCGAATATGCATCCTCCGACTGCACAGCATGATTTTCTTCTTGTTTACGTCTTTTTAGTTCGCTTTCTAAGCAGTCGGGGTTTTCGATTTTTTGTTAACTTATTAATAATATTTTTTTTTATTAACTTTTTTTTCATTCGTCACATAAAAATGGTGGTGGTGATGAAATATTTTACAGTCTATTACATCTTAGCTCACAATGCGTTCCTAGCCATTATCAAGAGCCTACAAGTTGTAATACACCGCTACCTAGCATATTGAAATTCAAAAATCATTAGTTGGTTTGTGCGACACCTGTTGGTTGCCGCTCCCAACAAGAAAGGGTAGCTTTTATCTTTACTTTACGTTCCCAAACGGAGTTCTTCGTTCTTGCAATGTAACGCTAGCCATAATCCCGGCGTGTCCCGGCTTAGGGTATATATTTTCTGTGGCCATAATGCAGAAAAGCCCTTCGAGAAAATTAATCTGAGCGCCATCTATCATATTTCCCCATCTACTATTAGAACTTCAGTGACTGAAGGTAGATGGCACTAAAATTAAAACGTAATTTTCGCATTACTCTCCTTTTAAGGCAGTTAGGGTAAAAGGTTGCTGAGATAAAAATATGCCTGCAGTCTACATTCAGGTACAAGGCAAAAGAAAAAAACACTCACTACAATTTTAAAACATATATTTACAATTGATTCTTACTTCCTATGCTTTCTATAATTCGGTGAACGATCTCTGTCCCTCTTCTTCTTTTTGCCTTTACGTTTCTTATCAATATCTCTTTTCACTTCTGAACTTTTCTTGTGCGAGTCTTCTGAACTGCTTCGATGTCTCCTGCTTTTAGACTTATGTTTTCTTCTTCTCCTATCGTCATCAGAAGAGCTCACAGAGTCATTACTGCTATATCTTTTCCTGTCTTTCTCTTTGCGTCTCGACCTATCTTCGCTGCTAGAGGAATCTTTTCTTTCCTTCATCCTGTCCCTACTTCTGCCATTCGATGATTTCTCTTCTCTATCTTCTCTGTGCCGTCTATGATCGTCATTACTTCTCTCTCTGTCAGTTCTCACATTAGGTTCACCACTTCGTTGACTGGTCGAACTTCTTTCTTCCATTTTGTGCGGTTCTCTGTCTTCTCTATGCCGTCTATGATCGTCATTACTTCTCTCTCGGTCAGTTCTTACATGAGGTTCACTACTTCGTTGACTGGTCGAACTTCTTTCTTCAGTTTTGGGCGGTTTATGAGTTACTTTTTCCGTCTTTTTGTACTCTTCGAATGAATCCGCGTCTAAAATTGTAGTGAATACATTCATGATTAGTGCAATGAATAAATCTTATAGCTTGTCAAGTTTTGTGTCTTGCAGGCCCATTCAAAAAATAGGGTTTGTATGAAAATAATTTCTGAAGCTGTTAGTGACATCTTCAATTGCATCTGTAATGAAATTAACTCACTAAAAATTCTGTAGTACAAGGCTGTTAATATGGTACATTGAGATTTAGGAAAAGCTCAGCATTGCTGCTCGGGGGAGGCTGGATTGACCCAACGCGAATGTAAACGTACATCCGTGGTGGGGCGACCCGGACTGCCAGGCACTTCTTCTCATGTAACCGAGTGGTGGGCAGGTTGCGGATAGCCTGACTCCAGCTGCGGGACCGACCGCTGGCGGCTGCATCACTGCCAGTGAGGCATCTCCTAAAGAGATCACGGACAAGAGAAATGCCCGAAAGCCAAAAGCCCAGGCTTAGGGTAACCCATAAACCATCGTCCTAACAAAGCCATCCCTCCCTATCCACACAGATCCCGTCGATCCTTAAATCCCTAGGTCAATTCCCAGGCCTAGGGTGACCCCCAAGGAACCCACACCCACATCCATAAAATTCCTTCTATCCTATCCCTCAGTCCCGTCGCTCCCAGAGGAAGGGTAACCTCGGTTCCAAAAAAACCCACCCCCCGACAACATGTAAACCAATGCAGGAAGACAAACATATTACCCAGGTGGGTCCCGTCCAAGCCGGAGAATCCCACACCGCTTCGGCAGTTAGCTCCCAGCGTATAATGGGGGGAGCACCAACACAGTATCTGCAACATCGATCTACTGATGCCACGCTTTTCTGCGCGGCTGGCAGCTGACCTAGCGCCCAATCCACAGGCTGCAACTAACGCGCCCTTACACCCGACTCCGGCTGCGACCCACTACACCGGGCATGCCCCCCGCGAACCTCTGGCAACAGAGCATCGTGCGGGGCAACTACACCCACGTAGACAGTGACCCAGACCAACACAATAAGACTGACACGGGGAAGTATAACAGACCTGGCAGCTTTAACACTCTCCCGGCTGTAGTCGATGAAGTACGCCTGGCAAAGTGCGGAAAAACCTAGCCCGGGGAAAGGAAGTAGGCGACCGAAAGCGCAGTACGCGCGAAGGCAACAGCCAGCGCGGAGCGCGATCGGACGCTGAAGGGAGGGTATGCGACCAGCCACAAGTACGGGCAGTGGCAACCCAGCGTGGAAAAGGGGCCAGACGCGGGGCCACACGATCGGCCGCTTGCACGCGAAGGCGAAACCCAGCGCGGCGAGCCGCCGGACATTATCTGATGGATCCGTCTCCGACTAAATTCACTCCACCTCCACCAGCGCCCCTCAACATCATCCAAACAAACCTTCAGCATAGCCAGACTGCCACGGCTAGCTTACGCAGGGCACTGGAGATAAAGCACCGAACTGTCGCACTGATCCAAGAGCCGTGGATCAACAGAATATGTGGCCTCGGTAACATAGGAGGTAAGATAATTATCGACACACATGGCTCAGATATGCCAAGAACCTGCATCTACATACCCAAAGAAATTCCTTTTACGCCACTGACCCAATTCGATTAGATACATACCTCTTGCATGGCGAGAGGTGAAAGTCATCTTCATACCCAAACCTGGAAAAACTGATTACACACAACCCAAGGCGTATAGACCTATAAGCCTCACGTCCTTCGTACTGAAAACCATCGAAATACTTTGCGATAGGCACTGCACACACACACATCACAATCCGTGATGGGCCTCTCCGGGTAAAACCACTTCACAAACAACAGCATGCGTACTTTACAGGCAAATCAACAGAATCCACGTTGCGCAACAAAACTGCATGTGCAGTAGACCATAAATGCTCAGCACTAGCTGCCTTCATTGATATCGAGGGTGCTTTCGATAAAACCATGTTCAACAGCATAAACACGGCCCTGTCTATTGTATTTGTATCTTCATTTTATGTTTTGTGTGCAATAAAGAATAAGAATAACAAACACTTCCATACAATAGGCATAAAGGACAGACGGATATGCAGGGGATGCATGGAGACTGAGGAAACCGTTGCGCACGTTCTCTTTGGATGCACATGGGTCACCCAGGTAAGAACACAAACCCTCGGGTCCCCCAGATCTTACACAGACATTCTAAGAAAACCAGGAGCCCTAATTAGCTTCTGGATGGAGGTGGGCTGCTTGGAATAATCCACCTAACGGCCGCCATGGCCCACGCACAATGGTCCACCTGAAGGACTTAGTACGGAAACCAAACCCTATAACATAGAAACATTCTCAATGTTGACAACTTCTCGTGCTAAAGTGGCATTTAGCAAGTACTTCAAGCTTCAACTTCCTTATTCAGAAGCCAGGTGTCAGTCACTCATACCTATGTGAGTTCTTTTTTATGCTTGATGTACCATATTAACGCCTAAGTACCTTACTTGCAAGTTGCAATATTTGGACATCGTAAAATATTTTATTTAATGTTAAATTTGAATACTCACTTATAACTTTAGATTCCTTATCATATTCAGATTTTGTGACTGCATGCATCATGAATTCACTCAGGCTGACTGTTTCCTTCTTCACAGGAATCTCTACCATCACTCGACCATTGTCCTCATCCAAGCTCACAACCTGAAATAGTAGAATTATCAGATTACTAAAAGCTGTAGCAGAATAGGAAAACAAGAAATTATAGTACTCCCACCAACCCACAGACCTGGGAATGAAAGGCTATTTAGATTAGATCATCAAGCTGTTAGTGGTTCTTGTTGGAATTCTAGTGATCGAAAACATTTGTTTGTTGAATAAGCACTGTTATTGAGATGAGTTTGTTATATTGAGTTTTGACCATGATTGTATAGTGGTGATCACTCCATATCCCTCCAGAAGAATATTAGGCTGCCCAATTTGTTCACTGTATCATGTACTGTGAGGATAGAATGTAATAAATGTGTAAGGTTTAGGATTAATAAATTTTAAAGGTGTGTGCAATGTTTACTAAAACAATCTAAAAAAAATGTAATGAATACTCTGTATATGAAAAATATTACCTTGCCATAGTAACCGCTATATTTTCCAGTGCTGATTTTTACAAAGGAGTTTTTCACAATAACTAGTTCTTCTTGCTTCTTGTCTTTTGTTTGCTTCTTCTGATTCTCTTTGATTACTTTATCGGCTCCTAAACCTAAGCCTTTTGGACGGAGTTCAGGTTGTTTGTATTTAGACCTAAAAAGTAAGAGTAAGCAAGATTAATTTCATAGAAATTAATTAAACAAGAGAGAAACAATTTCAAAATTTCTGATAGGATAAAAGCTTTTAAAAAAAGATTCAGTAGTTTAGCTCCAACTTGTCTGTAAAAATACCAGCTATCCTCAACAATGGTGACATTGGTGTTGTATTTATGTGTGAGACAAGATGATTTAGTGCACAGCAGAATCAAGTATTAATTGGGCACAGTCAGCACTTTAGAAGCAGGATATCTAATAAATAAAAATCTACCAACAGATAATTTTATAAAAAAAAAGTTTGTACGAGAAAATTGTAAACCAATAGGAATTTCCACCTCTACCTGTAACTTTTCTCATCTATTATAGGTATTTATAGTTATTTTTTCTACAAATTATGTCAGAATTTAATAAAATACATCAATATAAAATGAAGTAATAGTTTGTACATACCCTTCTTTACTAGGCGTCCACCCCATCCCTCGAAGCATTGCCAATCCAAATTGTTGAATAGGCACAGACTCATAGTCGTCTAAGGATGACTGTAATAAGAACATGAATTCTTTTAAGAACATATTTATCTCTGTGAACATATTTAGTACATAATATAATGGCGTTTTTATGTTTGATTGAGATGGAAAAATTTAATTTGGTTTTTGATAATAAATTTAATAAATTTATTTTATTTTAATCTGCAAATTGCATGTAATGTATTTATTTCCTCTTATTATGTGTATAAAAGATATTATTTAATAATATAAACTTATTTACCTCTTTCTCTCCAGTCATAACAGGTTTTGCAGGTGCAGGGATAGCCAGGTTATCAGGAACTTCAACTTTCACATCTTTCCTAGCTTCTTGCATTAGCTCCCTGACAGCCATCTGCTCCAATGTCTCATTTTCATCAATCTTCTCTTCTTTTATAACAGGTTCTTCCTTGATTTCTGGTTCCTGAATAGCACTTTCAACTTTCTCAGCTATTTCTTTTAGTTTCTCTGCAGTGATGAGAGTGTTTGGTTTCATAGGAATTACTAATGGTAAATCTTCTGTTACCGTTTCGCCTCTGGAATGTTTTTTTTATGAATGTTAGATGGTTTAGAAAAGATAATTCCTATTTATATCAAGAGGTTTCTTATTAGAGATAAGTGTTTGTAGTCTACATTGAATGATCAAATACTCTAACTTGATTCAACTCTCATATCAAATATCAAAACAAAAAATGAAAACAACATCCAAAATTAGGTATATTTTTAGGTTAGTTTGGATGATAAATAAATAAGATTTGATCACTTACCCCACAACTTTAATTGATTTTTCTTCAACACATTCTATATAGTCCCTTTTCTCTTCAGTTAATATTGGTGTGAACGGTTTTTCAACCTTTTTGGTTTTCATAAAACCAAAGGATATTTTCTTACCCTCCATTTTTTTGCAAATTGTTCGTCTTTAGCAAAATAATTTATGACAACTGTAACCACATTAACATCTTGTATAATTGTAATAAATATTTTTATTCATGTAATGATTAAATCACAACTTAATCAGTAAAAAACTAAATTAATCCGCATATTCATTTTGTTTGACGTATCACTTTAGTAGAAAGCACAGACTACTTATGGTAGAAAGAACGACGCGCGCGAGCGAATGAAATGAATGAAAGACCGACACCGACCGAACCGATTCAAATATTTTTTTTTTCTTTTTGTTCGCCCTTCTTGGGCAGGCTAAGGTCTTGGACCATACCGCCTCGTCTTCAGTGCAATTTTAACATTCTTTAGTATTATATTATTTTCTGTATATTTATATTCTGTATATTATTATTATATTCTGTATATTAGAATACGGGTGTAACAGATTCTAATGGTTTTTGGAGTATTTGGCAGCAAATTGTATCGAGTCAGCCTTCCCAGTAAGCTTTGCGGAGGTAGTCAATACTATAATACAATAAAATTCTCCGCTCCACTATCCTGAGATCGCTTCTGTCAATGATTTCACATATTTTCCAGTTGCGTAGACAGTTGAGACACAAAAGTACACCAATTTTATATCACAATATCCACTAGGAATCAATTTGCAAATAATATTAACAGCCGCTGAACTTAAAAACTCTCTCCGAATCAAATCAACGTGAATCAAGGGAAAAGACAACGCAGTAGCTTTTTTAAGTTTGGAATCTTGTAGTTTATAGACAAGTATTGCCAGAATTTTGACTCTCTATCAGTAATCTAATACAACCGCGTTTTCTTGATCGCATGGGCTCGCACGGCCATCAGTAACAAAACAAAACTTTCTCTCATTAAACAAGACTACCCGCCAGTTTCCCAGCTCAAAATTATCGGCGAATTAATGTGACAAATTGTCAAGCACGCGTTATCTGCTGTGATTGGTTGATGAATTTTCAACAGCCAATGACAGCAGATAACGCGTGCTTGACAATTTGTCACATTAATTCTCCGATAATTTTGAGCTGGGAAACTGAGGGAAAGTGTATTAAATATATTTTTCTCAATAATCAAGGCTTGCTTACGACTAGTTGTGAGCGTAGCTACATAGATGTCGCGACATAGAGTTTTAAGCATTTTTTATAAATAGGACGTTCTTATCATAATTAATTGCAGTCATGTCATGATTTTGCAGAGAGGATATCACGTTTCTATCCTCAAAGAGTTCAACAGAAGTGTGTACCTACCTAATTCTGCAGTCCTCAACTCCTCATTAAGTCAGTGGCTATTTTCAGGCTTAGCCTAACATAAAAAATTACGAAATCCTTCAAAATCATTATTACTAAACAGTCTGTAGAAATCTTACCGTGGAAGAAATCCACGTGAAAACTGTGACGTGAGTTTGAAGTAAAGTGTCATCACAGATCACTGCCATGAAGCATGAAGCAATTTGACAGTTCACTTCAAGCTCACACACGTCGTTCACTTCATTCATCAGTGTAGCCCGCGAATTTCATATTGTTTAATGCAAATTGCAGCGCTGTTTTGCGTTGTATACTGTTCAAAAATTCATTTCACGGGAACTTAAACGAAATTATGATTATTAAAAGCTCTCGAAATTCTACTTACTTTTTTTATTTCTCGGGGTTTTTTCTAAATTCTACGTGTTGGAATATTGTAGGTACTTAAAACCATTGATTTGGAAAAAAAACTGCTTGTTACGCAAGGTTTAATAACGATGGCAAAACATGGAGTCTAAACACCTTGCCTACTCCCCTTAATTACTTTTTATACAGTAAAAAGTAGTACTTGACTTGCTTTTAATTTGTGACGCGTCAAAAACCAACTCTGGAATTCTATACTTCCTAGCCTGTCAACGTCAAGCGCTATTGTTACTGTATTTAAGTATTTATACTGACAGCTGTCACAGACATCAAGCTATCTTTTATGGTGGCACTTCACATCGCTATTCGATGTTCGCGTTTTTTTTCGTCTTTGTTCGCTATATTCGTGTTGAATTCCGAATAACACGGATACACCGACTATATACACATCGTTCATGAACAGCAAATATGCCGAACATTTACGAATATTTTTGCTATAGTTTACGATGGACGTGTTAAATGCAGCAACTTTACTTCTGTTTTTATGTTAGCATGTTGCGGGTAAAAATATAACAAGATCATTTGTCCAATCCATTTTGGCGCGAACAAGCTGTAAACAAACTACTTAAATACTTATATACGTCCACCGCTGACGCGCACCGCACACTACTGAGGTGCTACTGAGCGAGCGATATGTGGCCGGTAAACGAACATATTCGCCATATTCGCAATCCTTTGATATGTTGCTAAAAACCGACAGCAGGGTGGATACGGGTGTTGGCGTATTTGGCGTATTCGTCTTGTTCGTGAGAATAGGCAAATATAGACGAATAGAGCTACTTCACATCGTCCTATTTGGGCGAATAAGACAAATACGTGAACACGTATAGCGATGTGAAGTGCCACCTTTATGAAGTCTAAGCTAGCTAGGAAACGCTGGCGTGACGACTTATAGGCGTTTACGGGAGATTGGCAGGAGATGGCAAAACATCGGGAAGAGTGGAAAGCAATGGAGGAGTTCTTTGCCCAGCAGTGGAACAAAATAGATTGAAAAACATAAAAGAACTGGGCTAGCTAGTTATCCAGTAGTTCTGTGCCCTCTATTTGTGTATATTACGAAGAGTCTCGTAAAAGGAATTCAAAATGCAGAATATCTGAATTAATTTTAAGTCTGCCCTTTTGGTCCGCGCTAGCTACCGCCCGAGGGCCGCGACGACGCCGACGTGCAGTGAACAAACTAAATGAAATATTTTCGCGACAATATCGACGTAAATTGGACTGGGCGAATGCTTTGTGCCAGCTGCGATTTATTTGCTACAGAAATGGGACGATAAATTTTTATGCCCATACTTACCCATCTTGAATTTTATTAGTTTTTTTTTGTAGTGTCTTTCTTGAATGCCTGATTAAGTGTAATAGCTGTTTACTTTTTGTAGGAGGTTGTTTTTTTTTGTAGTTGTTCTCTTATGCTTGAATCATTTACAGACATAAACACCTCCTTATTGATTATTTCCCCTTTAAAACTGCCTTGTTGGTCTATTGGCCGCAAGCTACTGCTGAGCATGATGAGGTCCTGGATTCGATACCAAGTACAGGCAAAGTGTTAAGTATTAGGTTTTTCCCCCTAGATTTTTTCAGTAGCAGTCTGGACTTCTGTCCGGTGTATGGCAATAATAATATAGGCTCGCGCTTGACCACTATCTCACCTGACGTTAAGCGATGATGTGCTTTCCTAGAAGAAACCTATTCACTCTCGACTTATAGACGCCCAGGTTGTAGCTATCAGGAAATACAGATTCCGGCAGGGAATTCCACTCCTTAGCTGTACCCATAATAAAAGTAGGTATTCCCAAAACGCTTGGTGCGTATGGGTGGGATGTTCACCATGTACCGGATGACGCATCGACGTACGTCTTGTAGTCCGATGATGGAACGGGCTAGGAGGACATGGCCTCTACACGGCACTTTTACCTAACCCTTAGGAATAAAGGCGTGATACTCGTATTATGTTTTAATTGCATAGTTTCCTCAATGCTGGTCATGGATGGGGCAATCGTTACTGGTATGTTATCGAGACCTTCTTGATGATGATCCTCCACTGGCTTATATTTTCAGAAACAAGCACGGCTTCGCAGGCCACGGCGTTTAGCGAGTGTTAGATTTGGTCATAAAGAGTATTTGACTCCTTTCTATTTGGTATTTTGACCTCTACCTATTTTACCAGTGCCAAGCAGTATGCAGAGGTAAGGTTGTCACTTTGTCGCCAGTTTAGCGTGCGATATGGCCAGACAAAAAGTTCTAGCGGGGTCGATGGTCTTGTATTAAGAGCGGTCAACCCGTCATACTTTTCGTACAAACATTCTTAAGTGTTATTATAATGATTATGATTACGCCGTTGTAATCTTTTGTTTTTTTTTTGAACTAAAACGTGCACTAAATCTAGGTTTTCATGAAAACAAAAAAAATCATTGGAGAAACCAATTAGTATAGCCTCAAAAATTTTTATCTGAACTTTGGCCGTTCATAATGTACTCATAAATTGTAAAAGTAAAGAAAACATCTTGATAGAACCCTTTCACATGTAATGGCGATTCTAAATGACAAATATTTATTTCAAAACTCTTGAGGCTTATTCAAAAACACGTTTTTCCTGGAACAAGTTTAATGAAACTTACGAACACTATTTTTCACTATCTTATTCATTTCGCTTTGCCTCTTTTTCAAACATTGCGCTGGATGAAACAACAAGCTTTTCGACCATGCTCGAGTTGGCGATAGACGGATCGGGAAGGGCCCTCTTAATAGACAACTAATAAGTTAATCTGCTTTGGAAACTTGAATATTCAAAACTTAGATAACTTGTATATTCTAATAACCTCACCCATTTCAGCAACTTGCTAGATTATAATAGAAGCCCCCGTGTGTAATAATCATAACTCAAAAGTAATAGTTTTGGACTCAATTGGGACCTTAAAGTGCCTCTGGTCCAATACGCTCTTTAGAAAATTTAATCTAAAATTCGATTTGACACTAGGCTCAGATTATTGCCAGCAGGGGAATATGGTTGAATGACGGGGGTTAATAACACGTCTTGAGATAGGTCATCTAACTTTATTTCTTTTTATTTTAATAAATATAAAAGATGACCTAGGTCTCCTTCAAGTCACGATATTAGGTCTCTACAGACAGGCGAATTATTCATCTCAATGCGCATGAAAAGATGTCAAATTACCGTATGACTTCAATATTTTGCAAGTAGGTACCTAAATGGTGCTATACATACAGTTGTGACCAGCAAGTCGATGTCTCCAGAAGCTCGACTCGCCGTTCACAACAAGCGTGCTGGTGCCTACACTTATGTATGGAAGTGAAGGTTATTGGGTATGGCAAAAAAGACATGAAAGAAGGATTAATGCAATAGAAATGCGCTCCTTGCGGAGTATGTGTGGTGTAACTTTAACTGATAGATTGAGCAATAAGGTAATAAGACAACGTTGTGGTTTAAAAGAAGATGTAGTGACTAAAATTGATAAGAGTATGTTAAGATGGTTTGGCCATTTTGAGAGGATGAATGAAAGGCGACTAACGAAAGGTATTTACAAGGCAGACGTGAATGGAAACGCCGGAAGGGGACGCCCTAGAAAGACATACATAGACCTTATAGGTGATATTCTTCAGAAAGGCCAAGTGCGCAGTACCGGCGTGTGTGTATGACTAGATGTATGAATGTGTTTGAAGCAAAAGAAGTATGTAAGGATCGTAGCAGGTGGCGTTCTGTAGTTTCTGCCTACCCCCATGGGAAAAAGGCGTGAGTTTATTTATGTATGTATGTACCTATTCCCAAATATTTTTTAAATTGTTGCAGGATTAACACCAAGACTTTGATCTTAGAACACAATTTATGCCCGTTTTAACTTCTGTTAACTATTATAGAAAATTAGGAGAAATTAATAGACTCCTAAATGAAAAAAGCGCACATTAAGGCCCGCCGGCTTGTAACGTATCTTTTGCAAGAGCAAAACGATGGCGATCAAACGTTTTAAGTCATAAAAGTCGGAATTACCGGCAGTGTAGATATGGTAGGTCCTACACAATCGTTTGCTAATCGCTCGCTGTTTGTCAAATGCACTTATTTAAAAAAAAACCTCCAATAACTCTAAAATTATTGTATTAAAGAGCAATTATTGCGGTAAATCGCTATCGTTTTGCTCTTGCAAAAGATACGTAATTAGCCTGCCGGTTTCTCTACGCTAAATTATTGCAAAATTAATATGACAATTTATCAAGCATGCGTTATCTGCTGTGATTGGTTGAATGACTTTCAACAGCCAATCACAGCAGATAACCGGCGATTATTCGTCGATTACATTAAAAGTCCGATAATCAAGTTTTGAGAAACCGGGGGTTTGCGGAGCTTCTCAGTGTTCTCAGTGCGCATTTATTAAGGCATTCAATTTGGTTTCTACTAGAGTGTTAATGTATGGAATGGGCTTGCGTACATCTACTTCGTGGCTAAAACAAGAAGATAGGTAGGTACCTATTTTATTTTTCGCTGTTGCTCAGCTCTCTCCAACATCTTGGAATGAACTCTCTCTCACAATCATAATCACCCGTGCTTTTAATCTTCGCGCTAAAGAAATCCCCAGCGGTATGCATTCAACCTTTGTAGTCGCGTAACTAAACGTGTTGGTTAAAAGCATTGCTAAGGTGCATTAGGTAATGACGAGGGTTCATTCCACTTTAATCTCATAATTGACTCTTATTTGTCTGGACTAGAAATATGGTTATTTTTTTTTATAGGTATGTTCAGAGACAACGACTCCCAAACTGAGACATGCTCGTATCTTGGGTAGTCGGAGGATAATGGTCTCTAATGGACAAGCGGGTAACTATACCCGCTTGTCTATAACCCGAAGGGTTACGAAGGTATTCTTCAGGTTATAGACATGGTTTTGGGCGAACTTTGGTTAAGTACCAAGGTTAGGAAAGTCGAACACTGATATCATGAAGATCCGAAAACTATGGTGTTGTACCTGAGGTCGCGTTTTACGGTCTCATTCAAATTCGTGTCATGATCGATGAGAAAGAGGTATTCATGATAAGATTTAGCATTTTGCCGTTGAGTAGGTAAGTTAATTAAGTCCTCGAAACTGTACCAAAACTTCATCAGCTATGATAGGTAGTCATTTATCACTAACCTACCTGTCGAGGGTGGTTACCTTTTATTTTCGTTTACGGGGAAACATTCAAAAGGCGCCTGGACTTTAGGGGAAAAGACCAGGGAGTGTGGGTTGTTTACCTCACTAAACCCACCCCGGTGATCACCATCAGCACTCAGAAGGAGCCCCGTGACCTCTCTAAAAACCACCCCAGATTCCCCTCTGTGCAGGTGCAGGAGACTGAAAAAACGCCTCCCCAGAGCCTCGCTAAGCACGGCAGCACGAGGTCAGATCACTGTGCCACCTCAGTGGGGACAGAGTCGCCAATCTGAGCGCCCCCGATCTCGGAGTCACACATGCTTATGGTGCCGGCGGCGTTTCGGCGTTTTAGGTATCGAGGCGATTGTCTCTCCGACGCCTTCTTCTGGTCCATCACGGTCTCACAAAAGGAGGCCATTGCCTTTCAGTCTATTGTCTCTGCCCACACAACTTGGGCAAACGGTTGGCGCCTGTATTTTATATTTCTATGGTTGGCGCAGTGGATGAGCGATTGAATGCTGCGCTGCGGGTCGCAGGTTAAATTCCCGCACGGAACAAATACTTGCATGACCTACAGATAGTTGTTCCGGCTCTGATTTTTGTACTCAGACTGTAACATAACTGGTGTTATGTTGTATATGACGTCGGGCGAAGAGCGAAGGGCGTCGTAATGTCAATGTCAGTTAGCCTTCTTTTTCTAGTGTCCCCAAGTAGGTAGAGATAGTTTCGTTTCTTAAGGCCATCCATCAGGCGTTTACGTTTCGAAAAGATAAAGATAAGTGCTTTCTTTTATTACCGTTATCATCCAATATACATATACATGTATATTATGATATTGTAGGTAGACACTGTAGGTAGGCACTGTAAGGTACGTGAAGTTAATTAGAATCACATCACACTAATTTTACAAGGGGAAAAGCTTGTGAGTGTGTTTGAATGTTTTTTACTTATTCAAGCTCAAACGGCTAGACGGATCTGGGTAATATTTGGCACAGAGATAGATTATTTCACTAGTTATATTAAAATGGTACCTAATTGTAATTGTAATAGGAAAAAAAATATCTAAGTAAAGTTTTAATCTTATATACCTACTTGTTTTGTTTACTTTATAAATCCAATAAAGCTACAAAAACTTTCCGCCAAAAATACAGACATCTTTCTCCACATCCTTAGTTACGGATTTATAAAGTTTTATTTACTGAAAATATCTAAGACTTTTTATTAGATTACCTAAAAAATTGCTTATTTATGTAGGTTACAACATATTGATATCATCGTCCTCGGACGAATCACCTGGCGTAGGGCTGAGTCTCAACAGATCGCAGCACGACGCTGCTCTACCGAGCACAACACCCCGCCAGGAACGGAAGTCGTCTACAGACTATTCCGAGCCCTGACATCGAACTGAGGTAAATTCGGACCTTCGGAGCCGTGATGCACGCGTTAAGCGGACAGCATCGATCTCCGCGATCCAAATAGGCTTCGACGTCGCGCCTCACGTGATGAAGCGCGACTAGTAAAGTCACATTGTTTAGAGCCGCCCGACTCTCGGGGCTCCACAGTGAGCATATCCTTGCCGGATTCGGCTAGGCTGGCTTCGGCCTTAGAGGCGTTCAGGCATAATCCCGCGGATGGTAGCTTCGCACCACCGGCCGCTCGAGTGCATGAACCAAATGTCCAAACCTGCGGTTCCTCTCGTACTGAGCAGTACTACTATCGCAACGACAAGCCATCAGTACGGTAAAACTAACCTGTCTCACGACGGTCTAATTCGGTCAACGAAATTTTAAACCATCAATTTTAGGTATTTTGCAAACGAGATAAACTGAGCGATACATCTGAGAAGCTTAGGTACGTACTAGGCAATCCTAAACAAAAAACCTACAAAGGGTTGTACATTAACAAAATCTCTAATAGAAGTCGTTATTTTGTGTCATTCGGCTTTAAATTTAGAATGACTCACAACACGATTTTGTCGTAAAATGTTTTTTATAGACACAAGCCTGTTGTCACGGAAATTTGATTTTACGAATGACCGATTTTAATACCTGTGCCTACCTTTCTCGCAATAAGCTTTTAAAAAGTGATTCTGGCAACACCAGTTTTGGCCCAGGAAACGTCGACATGTCTATAATGACTTTTGATAAATTGCTATGATACACACTTTCTATCTTGTTAGATGAATATGAGTTTGGTGGATCTATTTTCTTTTAGGGTTCCGTACCCAAAGGGTAAAATCGGGACCCTTTTACTAACACTCTACGATCCGTCGTCTGTCTGTCTGTCCGTCTGTCACCAGGCTGTATCTTATAAACCGTTGTAGCGTCCCTGCTACCTAGACAGTTGGAATTTTCACAGATTTCTGTTGCCGCTATAACAACAAATACTAAAAACAGAATTAAATAAATATTTAAGTGGGGCTCCCATACACCTTCATGCGCGAGTTCGACTCGCACTTGGCTAGTTTATTTATGTAAAGTTGAAGCTCTTAGAGCCCATCTTTATAACACGGAGACGACGATGATCCATCTCATAGAAAATGCCTGACGTTTTTTTTTGATACTAGATTATTCCCTTGGATGCACTCCCATGGCTTATTCCACAGGATTTATAATTGTAATTGTATTATAAGGTGGCTCTCTGTTCTTCGGCCGTGCCTCAATTCTATGAGGCGCTATTTGTAACTATATGTAACCCTAGCTCGCGAATCAACGCTGAGCAAACGTCTCTTGCCACTTCGAGCTCGGAAAGCTGGATGGCATCGTCGAAGGTGTCCCCAGCAGTGGAGTATTTATAGTAGAAGTCTTCAGGAAAAGAATATTCACTTTGTTTGAATACTCGTATAAATTGCAAATAGGCACCTCACCTCTCCAGACAACAAATTTTGCATTTTGAGTTTAGTTTAAGTATTATTCTGATTTTCTATTATTTTTGGCAAATCAGTTTCGAAATTTCGAAATTGAAAATCTATGAAACTGCATGTCCTACTTGGGACTGTACAATTAGCAATTTATGACTACTTTTGTTAGCTTGGGTCTTACCTGTTAAAACAAATGTAGGTGAATAAATACCAATAATATAATTTGTTCAATGATAAATTGTAATTGTATATTTTTCTTGTTATATTTAATTGTTGCAACGCCGACGCCTGCGCTCTTGGACGTGGGCGCTAATATTTACAGCACAGTTTCACACTAATGTAGCTGTCAACGAACACTAACACAGTCTAAACATGCTGTACCTACCAATGAAATATTTGATTTGAATACCTGATCCAATCAATCAGCATCAATGAAATCCCCAGACAGATCCCTCTGATATCACGAAATCCACCAACAGGAAATCACAACTTTAACATTGCTGATAAATCAAAATTAAATTAAAAGTGTCCCGTTTAGTTGCAAGTTGAACGCAATTACCCCGAACTCAGAGCCAAGCGACGAAGATGGCCTATGGGGGGCCCGTGAATATTTCACCGGTTATGAATATTCGGTCCCCCAAAGCTTTGGCAAAGGGGGGGGCAAGGAATAAGCACCTAACTTGGTAAGTTCAGGACACTGGCGGATTCAGGGGGGTAAGATGGTCAAGCCCCCCTTCAAAAGCATCTGAGATCTTCTGTGACAAATCTGAAACCCCCTTATTAATAAACGTGGAGTAGTTAAGTTACGCCATGCTTAAGCTTCGTATAATGTATGGTTAGTACTTAGTTGATACTGGTTGTAACTTTACTCCGAGTTTATTATTATGGGAGTAAGAGAATTTATTTTCTTTTTATTTGTTTCTCTTATAAATTCTCGCGAATTGACCACTAACCACTTGTAGTGTGGGTACAAAAATTACCGAAGACAGTTTATCCAGTATAGCGGCCATATATATTTACCGAGAT